>JAJSOF020000040.1:35245013-35445393 GCA_025594305.2 Periplaneta americana | reverse complement strand
TGCCCAATTACCTACTGTCTCACTGACTCAATTGTTGACACTGTTCAATTGATTTCATAGAAATTGACTTAGAAACGTACTCAGTGACTCAATTACAGACTCAACCACATTCCGTATTTACTCACGTGATTCGAGCTTCTTTCTCCAAATTCGGAGGAGAAAATCGTAGGGGAGAGAAATTAAAAATATTTAAGGCCCATTCACAATGAAAATTAAACATAAACATAACGTAAGCATAAAACCTTGTGTCCATGTTATTTAATGAAAGCATTCACAATAAATTACATAAGCATAAACTTAATCTTAATCATAAGACGTTAACATGAAAGTCTGCAAACTCCAAACTTTCATGCTTATGTTCATGCGATTTGGAAACAGTACACAAGCGGAAAGCGTGTTTTCACTTTTTGTTTAACATCTCATGGGCTTTGCCTACAGGCAATATTTTGATCTATTGGCCGTGATGATAGCTAGGCGCGCAACATGGAATCATATGACGAAAAGTTGTCTATACGGCAAGAAACATAAAACATACAAAGATATTACATTAAACAACAACCAAGTTCAGTAATGTATCAAACTGGGTTGGGTTAATTCTCATGTATTTCACAAATTGTTGGGGATCATCAACTCTCATTTCCTCTAAAAGGTTATAAAAGTCCCCCTGTTGTATTCTTCTCTGATTCAATGGATGAATCCACCATCGTTTTTACATCTCCGTTTCTTTGATTTCAAGTATTGAAAGCCATATACTGATGCCATTGTAGTTATTAGAAACATAAATTGAATAGCTACATCGTCATTGAGCAATTCTCCATTTTTATGTAATAGATTCTGTAGTTTTGTTGATTCGGTATGTTTGTTTCCATACACGTGTTATGTTTACGTTATGATTAATTTTCATTGTGAATGGGCCTTGGCTACTTAAGTTTGTGGCATATGTTTATGTGCTTATGTTATGTTTACGTTATGTTTAATTTTCATTGTAAATGGGCCTTGGCTACTTAAGTTTGTGGCATATGTTTATGTGCTTATGTTATGTTTACGTTATGTTTAATTTTCATTGTGATTGGGCCTTGGCTACTTAAGTTTGTGGCATATGTTTATGTGCTTATGTTAATGTTTACGTTATGTTTAATTTTCATTGTGAATGGGCCTTGGCTACTTAAGTTTGTGGCATATGTTTATGTGCTTATGTTAATGTTTACCGTTATGTTTAATTTTCATTGTGAATGGGCCTTGGCTACTTAAGTTTGTGGCATATGTTTATGTGCTTATGTTATGTTTACGTTATGTTTAATTTTCATTGTGATTGGGCCTTGGCTACTTAAGTTTGTGGCATATGTTTATGTGCTTATGTTAATGTTTACGTTATGTTTAATTTTCATTGTGAATGGGCCTTGGCTACTTAAGTTTGTGGCATATGTTTATGTGCTTATGTTAATGTTTACCGTTATGTTTAATTTTCATTGTGAATGGGCCTTGGCTACTTAAGTTTGTGGCATATGTTTATGTGCTTATGTTATGTTTACGTTATGTTTAATTTTCATTGTGATTGGGCCTTGGCTACTTAAGTTTGTGGCATATGTTTATGTGCTTATGTTAATGTTTACGTTATGTTTAATTTTCATTGTGAATGGGCCTTGGCTACTTAAGTTTGAGGCATATGTTTATGTGCTTATGTTAATGTTTACCGTTATGTTTAATTTTCATTGTGAATGGGCCTTGGCTACTTAAGTTTGTGGCATATGTTTATGTGCTTATGTTAATGTTTACGTTATGTTTAATTTTCATTGTGAATGGGCCTTGGCTACTTAAGTTTGTGGCATATGTTTATGTGCTTATGTTAATGTTTACGTTATGTTTAATTTTCATTGTGAATGGGCCTTGGCTACTTAAGTTTGTGGCATATGTTTATGTGCTTATGTTAATGTTTACGTTATGTTTAATTTTCATTGTGAATGGGCCATTAGTGTGAATTGGTCACAAATATGTTCAAACATTGATATGATTTAAATGACAAAACTCAGAACTACATAAATATAATTTTGAATAAGGTAATTTTCGAGCGCGTAGGAATCAATTTAGAAAGCACTGAAGGATTCTTTTAACTTGTCCGAATGTGTTTTAATAATTAGGAGGTGACTAGAATTTTAATCTTTAATATAAATGCGCTTTATACACTTGCTATGAAATATTTTCCTCAATCATGAACTCACAAGCAAACGTTCTGATGGGGGCAGATAAAAAAGTTAAATTTTTTTCTTCCATCATATTAATAGCCTAATGTCAAAAGAAGTGCTTATACAAATTTTGGCCACTCGACCGCAATTACGAGGGCCGTAAAAATTGATTTGCCAGGGGCCGTTAACAGAAAGAAAAAACACAATTTCATTGGACAAATTTATTAGAACGGACACAACTTGTTGAGCTATTTTTCAACATATTTTCCATCGGAATTGAGACATTTCTCATATCATGGGATCGACAGAGAGAGGTGCAGACGTAGTCAAACGCTGGTTCCGATCTGAGGCGGCTGACTTCTACGGCAGAAAAATTGATCTCATGGTATGACTAATGTCTCAATTCCAGTGGGGGATATGTTGACAGATAGTGCAAAAATTGCTGTATCTGTTTCAATAAATATTTGCATAAAATTGTGCTTTTTTGTATAAACGACTCCAGGAAAAATCACTCTAACCCAACGCTATACTGAATTAATCACTCTATTATTACTCACTAGCCGTACCCGTGCGCTCCGCTGCACCCGTTAGAAATAAATATAAAGTAATTACATAATTAAAATAGGACATTTGATCCAGGGAACATTCGTGTTTGATAGAAGGATAAATCGTTTAATATGTTACTTAAATTAAATTGCATCCAAATAATTAAAATGCGATAATTTTGCTCCAGAAACACTCATTTGGTGCAATGACAATTCCTTTAGCATGTTTCTTAATTTTTATTACATGCGACCATAGTTTAATGAAGATTGACATCATTTAGATTTAATGTGTATATTTTATTTTACTTGTTATAGGTTTCCATTGAATTATGGTAATAACTTAATTTTAACCCTTGTTTTCTACGTATTCAGTAAATGGCGTTTGGCCCACTATGGTTCTGAACACTTCAAATAACTTATATTATATTATATTATATTATATTATATTATATTATATTATATTATATTATATTATATTATATTATATTATATTATATTATATTATATTATATTACATTATATTATATTATATTACATTACACTACATTATATCAGAAGTTACCGTAATAACATTATAGCATTATGTCCATCTAGAGAAACTACACTTTCCAATGGTGAAATAATAATTAATTATACAAATCGGTTAATTTAGCTTCCGATATTACTTCATACAAACACAGAAACATTTTCTGTAGGCTATCTTTCATAGCTTTCGATTGTTGCTGTCCAAGGCCCCTTATAGACGAAGTCATTTGTTTTTTATTTCATTATACGGCCTTAAATGGCTGTTATTTTAATTTAAAAACTCATTTATCTCATTAAATATCAGTCCTATCAAAATTTTGCAAGGAATAAAACTTATCGCAAATTAGGTTTAAAGAAACTTGTGTTATGTAACATTTTTCACAAAAATCAATAATAAGCGAGATATTTCGATTTATTTAATTCAGGCCCCCTTATAACCCCCCTTTTAAATAATGTATTTTGAATGCCATATAACCTAAAATCTAAGTTACAACGAACATAATTTATATTCCAAATTTCATCGAAATCCGTTCATCTATTATCGCGTGAAAAGGTAACAAATAAACAGACAGACATACAAACAAAAATTTCAAAAAAGCGATTTTCGGTTTCAGGGTGGTTAATTATATATGTTAGGACCAATTATTTTTGTAAAATCGAAAATTACCAGAAAAATTTCGGCTACAGATTTATTATTAGTATAGATTTGTTTTCTCGACAACGCAATAGTTAGTTACCAATAGCTGAAACTCGTTCTTTTTGTGGAATGCTTGAAATACAGAAAAATTGAATATTAGTTGTGGTAGTTGAAGTAAAATTGTGTGGTATTCCATTCAAAATTAGCTTCTTCAGTTAATTTAATTTTCTAATTTTTTATATTTTGAAATGACTCTCAAGGCAACAATTCATCCGTTATCGAAATACAAATAGCTGAAATTAGTTATATAACGATATTAGAGCAATTGGAATATCTTTGAACAGACTGATAAATTAGTAATATTTCTGAGTCTTCAATTTTATGTACTTCCTGAGATGAGGCATAAAGTTGATTGAAAGCCTATGTGGATGTTATGGGTGCTATTGTAACTTTATCGACCCTGGAGCGGTTCGTTAAGCATGCCATTTTGTACGCTCCCCTTTACTGAATTCCCAGCGCTCCGTGAAGTAAATTTCATAAAAACCTATTTCGAGAAAACGAAAAGTCATACGGTTTTCGTTTTTTTTTTTTTCGTGTCCCGGAGTTGAAGTTCGAAGGTAATCTCGAGGGAAATTTTACGTCATTTACATAATACTGATGTCATATTTTCAGTCGTAACTCCTTCCATTCTGATGCAACTTTGTCTGGGCCATCCGACCACATGAACAAAATGTTTATGTTCCAACAAGTTTTATTATGTTACTTTTTCTCCTGTGTGTATTTAATTTAATTTAAAGTTTATGTATTGTAATCTAGTGCCATGTATTCAATTATTTTGTATAATTTATTAGGTTGTGTGAGAGCCACACTTCTAAGTTCGATGGCAATATGACACAGATTACATTTCTGTAATGCGATTCTCTGTATTGTCTTAGCTGAAATCCCCTTGTTGTACCACAACGAAAATATGAATAGAATGATAATAATCTCAAGGTATTAGAATTATAATAGGCTGGAGCTTAATATTATTAATAAGTAATTTACTGAAATATTGTAATAATTGTGAAGTGACAAGATTATGAGAAGAGTTTCAAGTCAGACGTCACTAACCCACAATACCACAAAAAGTAAGTTTCTCAACTTAACCGCACCTCCTTATCCTAATCTAGCTCTTGGACAATGTGAAGGACTGTTGTCTTAACTCCTGAGGTCTGAAATAATTTTGGGATTAAATGTGGCATCATATGGATGTAAGAGTACGAAGTTGAACTTAAACCTCGGTTCTAGTGTCTAGATCAGTGATGTCAAAGCAAGTGCATTTTTCTGACCTTGACTTCGTGCGCGGGCAGCAAGCGCCAAGTATGGAAATAGGAAGGGTTGTGTATATGAATAAGCATCCTGTTGGATTAAGAAAACAGTGGTGCACAAACTACAAACGGAGCGTGAAATTTTATGTCGTTATTTTTATATGGCTTCTTTCTGTTTAATATTATCTATATTGTATGTAAAACAAAAGTACTAACACTGATTTCTTAATATTGCATTTGTGTTTTAAATCTTAATAACATAATAGGCTAGAGAGTTAAGAAGGAATATTCACTTAAATTCCATAGTAGTAGTATAATTATACTGTATTAATGAAACACATCATTCATAAAGAAAGTGATATTCCAAAGAAAGAGATTGAGTACGACATAATAAGTTGGAATTTA
Source organism: Periplaneta americana (assembly GCA_025594305.2). NCBI lineage: Eukaryota > Metazoa > Arthropoda > Insecta > Blattodea > Blattidae > Periplaneta > Periplaneta americana. The sequence goes on along the minus strand of JAJSOF020000040.1, from coordinate 35,439,791 downwards.
TATTGATAGTAGCTTTAGTCCTACAAAAGTAATCAATAAACTAATCAAAACAATATTACAGTACAAAGCAAAGTTACCTAGGTGCTTTATATGTTCTAATTGTAACTCATATAAACTGAGGGAAAGAAGACAGAGGACGGACACTGGAAAGTTTTTTTTCTCAATCGTGCTATCAGGGACTGGAATGCTCTACCTGCAGACTTACTAAAGGCTTTACTAACAACCAAAAATGTATTTAAAAATAGGCTTAAGGACTTTACTAATAGGCGATAATTATACACAGTATGTAAAGGATGTAAATGATATTTTGTTATTGAAATGTTGTATCAGTGAAGAATTATGTCGTGTCAGTGGTGTTGTGTCAGTGAAACGTGTTCCTGTCAGGGAAGCTTTATAGTTTATAGTGGCAGTGCAAAGTATTTGAACAGTGAAATGTTTTTGAAGTGTTAGTGAAATCAGGATAGAATCAGTGAAATGTGTCGTAGTTCCAGTGCAGTGAGTGAGTTGACAGCGAAATGAGTTTAATGTGGAAAGGTACTTGTGCAGATATGAACATATCAGACTCGCTGGTTTTAGTTCGAACTTAGATTTAAATTACAAATTAGATTTATTTTAAATGCTATTTTAAGTGACAGTGCTTCATTTAATTTAGGATAATAATAATAATAATTATTATTATTATTATTACTATTATAAATTATTGATAGTATTAACTATTGGTATTATTATTAAGTTTATTTTTAATTAACAAGTTTATTATTGTCATTATTGAGTGTAATTAGATTACCACTGCCACCGGGTATATACCCATTGCAGTGTGAATAAATACATATATTTCAATATTCCATAAGAAAACTCTTGTCGAATTATGCTTTTAAGGTGATATTTGTGAGCAACTTCCTATCATCAGCATATGAAATTATATTCTCGAAATCTGCTGAAGTTATAGAGCTGACATTTTTACAACACATGGACGCGTATCTTTTGCTTATGATGTAACAGTAGTTGCTTTGTTAATTCATTTCCTTACAAACAATTTCCATGCGAATATTTTCAAAATTTTCAACACACTATCTTCAGTAATACGTATATACGATATATTACATTCACGAAAACATTCTGGAAGGCTATTAAATAAGTAGGCCTATACCTGAAAATGTTACTTTTCTATACGAAAATTTGAGAAAATATTTCTTTTGAATAAAAAAATCAGATTTGGGAAAAATGAGCATTAAAATTAAAACTTAATTCTTATGATGCAGTTATACAGGGACATCATTTTATTTTTATTTGCATTTTTATTGTACCTGCATTTCTGAATATACTTCACTCTCACCCCTTCACTAATGTCCTTGCTCCTGTCAGACACACAAACTTACGGCCGCTGTTGCATTCTAAGTCTTCAAGCAGTGAAGTAAACACTGCAGTGTATAGTGTGTTTCATTAATATGATTGCGTTTTCTATACAAGAAAGAACCTATATTAATAATATCGTACTAAAAATTATATTCAAGAAACGATAAATTCAATTTCATAGAATCTGCTTCAAAATGTTTTTAATAATATGCGTACTGAATTGAAGCCTGCATTGTAATGAACGGCAACCATTTTCAGCAACTTGTTTAAAAATTCAGATTATCTTTTTTTTGAATTGAGGTGGCTAGAAGCAAAGGAATGCTAGTAACAGTTGTAATAACATGAATTAAGTGCATCCAGTGTAAGCAAAAGTATCTAAAATTTTAGTGGCAAAGGGATATTTTAATCGCATCACTCATTAAAATTGAAATAAAAAATTTCACCGATTTTACGAAACCTTAAATATTTAAACCCCATTTTCTCAAAAGTAACTTAAGTGCACTTACAGCCCTTTACTTATGACCCCCTCAATTTAAATTCACTCTCTATATTGTATGACAACACCAATAATTAATGTGCTAAATAAAGTAGACTTTACATAACGAACATAGCCGCCTGAAAAGTTGAGTTTTTGAAAAAAAAATTGTTACTACTCTACTGTATTTTGATAAATTCCGTAAAAGTGATTATCAAACTGAAAATCGTAATATCGTATTTCCCTACAACGTAAATGGATACACTACTTTTCTCTCCTCCTATACCCATTAAAATGATTTGTTTACATATTGCACTAGTAACATCAAACTCCTGTAATGGAAGGGGGCAACAGTGTTTCCGAGTATAGCCAGGTTAATGTTAAAAATGTTGGTAAAAATAAAGTGATGTCCCTGTACTTCTCAGGCAAATCTAAAAATTACCATGGATACAGTTTTAATAAGTTCTCTTCCCTTTATCTATTGAATCAGTGCTGGCCATCCCTGAATATAGCTCGACCAAGCGGCATATACCACCTCTTTCGTCTGTCTCTTTCCTTTCCGCTGTAAAGCGCTCAGGCTCTCCTGGGCTCTAAAGCGCGCGCTTGCTTCTGTGGGCATCAATTGACATGCCTGGCATAGGTGGTCAGGCTGACAGGAGTCGGGTGTGCCCTGGGCAAGTACTGAGCAGGTGTAGCTCTTAACATGAGGCAAGAGGAGTTCAGTGGCGGCATTCATTTGCTAATCTCCTAGTGTAGGGGTTTTTGACCTGGAGTCTATGGACCCCTTGTAGGTTCTTGGATGGGCTTCAGGAGGTCCGTGAAAGTCACATAAAAATTAACATGTTTAATCACTGTATAATTTCCACGTAAAAGCAGATGAGTATATACATGATATTTTTTACATTTTTCTAGCTTTCGCCAGATTTTCGAAGGGGTCCGTGACTAAATAATAAAAAAATCACTAAATATTGTATATTTTCAAATTAGAGAGTTATATTTATAATATATTAACTATATCTTAACAACAAAATGCATTTTCTTTTAAGTTTTTCAAAATAATATTTAATTACTTCATTTCAATTTGTCTTTTCAAATCAGAGAGCTCCTTTTACATTACATTTTCTTTACGTTTTTGGAAATAATATTTAAATACTTCATTTCAATTTGTCTTTTCAAATCAGAGAGCTGTTTTTACATTACATTTTCTTTAAGTTTTTGGCAATAATATTTAATTGCTTCATTTTAATTTGTCTTTTCAAATCAGAGAGCTGTTTTTACATTACATTTTCTTTACGTTTTTGGCAATAATATTTAATTACTTCATTTCAATTTGTCTTTTCAAATCAGAGAGCTGTTTTTACATTACATTTTCTTTAAGTTTTTGGCAATAATATTTAATTACTCCATTTCAATTTGTCTTTTCAAATCAGAGAGCTGTTTTTACATTACATTTTCTTTAAGTTTTTGGCAATAATATTTAAATACTTCATTTCAATTTGTCTTTTCAAATCAGAGAGCTGTTTTTACATTACATTTTCTTTAAGTTTTTGGCAATAATATTTAATTACTTCATTTCAATTTGTCTTTTCAAATCAGAGAGCTGTTTTTACATTACATTTTCTTTAAGGTTCTGGCAATAATATTTAATTGCTTCATTTCAATTTGTCTTTTCAAATCACAGAGCTGTTTTTACATTACATTTTCTTTAAGTTTTTGGCAATAATATTTAAATACTCCATTTCAATTTGTCTTTTAAAATCAGAGAGCTCCTTTTAAATTACATTTTCTTTAAGTTTTTGGCAATAATATTTAACTACTTCATTTCAATTTGTCTTTTCAAATCAGAGAGCTGTTTTTGCATTACATTTTCTTTAAGTGTTTGGCAATAATATTTAATTGCTTCATTTCAATTTGACTTTTCAAATCAGAGAGCTGTTTTTACATTACATTTACTTTAAGTTTTTGGCAATAATATTTAATTACTTCATTTCAATTTGTCTTTTCAAATCAGAGAGCTGTTTTTACATTACATTTTCTTTAAGTTTTTGGCAATAATATTTAATTACTTCATTTCAATTTGTCTTTTCAAATCAGAGAGCTGTTTTTACATTACATTTACTTTAAGTTTTTGGCAATAACATTTAATTACTTCATTTCAATTTGTCTTTTCATATCAGAGAGCTGTTTTTACATTACATTTTCTGTAAGTTTTTGGCAATAATATTTAATTACTTCATTTCAATTTATTTTTTCTAATCAGAGAGCTGTTTTTACGTTATCTACACAACGAAATGCTACGATTGCTCGAATTACAATGTTACTATTAATTGTAATAATATACGAAATGCTCTTATTATGATTTTGCTTTCTGTGTTTCCTTATATACGTATGTTTTATTTTCTGTGTTTTTCAATAAGTAGGGATATATCTGAAACAATAATTTGCTTTCCTAAAACAACTTACCTCATTAACGATGGATTGCTTTAAATTTTCTATTAGGTGCATACCTTTATCTCCAACGGTATTATTATTATTATTATTATTATTATTATTATTATTATTATTATTATTATTATTATTATTATGTTTAAGCATGCCTGGTGTTGCAATGTGGCTCAAAGTTATATATTTTTTTTTACTTTAACAGTGTGGCTACATACTAAGCATTTGGAATGTTCGTCGTTTGAATAAAAAGGAACCGTTCCTCTCATTGGGAATCTTGAATGACTTTAAATGTAGTCCCGGCACTTGTATTGTTCCCTTTGTAAATAGTTAACTTATTGTAGCATAACATACTTGAATCTTCAGTAATTTCATACCTAGATAATTATTCTTGGTTTAAATACTTTTTGTTCTTAAATTATGTAATAAATTGTCCAATCTTTATTAATTCAGGTAATGTTTTAGTACTGTACTTTGATTTTATTGTAACTGTAAATTTAATAGATAGATAGTTGATAGCCGTCCCAACCAGGGTTTAATAATCGGCCTCCTAATCAATTCTAAATGAGTATTTATATTTAATTCAATTTTTTCTTTGATAGAAACCCTAGTTAGGTAAGCTATCATTGAGAAATTTATTGGAAATGTAACAAACAATTTAGGCTACAAGACAAATTACATTTTATAAAGAATATAAGTGATGATTAATTATGCTAGTCGATGACTTCAGTGCAGTGGAGGATATCATGTCCAGGGTGCTGTCAGGAACTTTTAATTTTCGAAAGACTTCTAAGGACTCCCGTGGGATTGTGCCTCTAGCCCCAATCATAATTCCTATAACGTCCCATGTCTTGATGTTATATTTGGTGCCCAAATCGCTGCAGCATGGCAGATAAATTGCTCGTTTTTTTTTTTTTGCAGACTTCTCTAGGTTGTTCCTCGCTGTTCTCAAAACGGACTGTGGGATCGAGAATGAGTCCACAATTTTTTTTCTGTCTGTAATAATGATATCTGCTATTCCGTCAGCGGAAAGGCACCCAATTTCCTCGTACACCTCATACTTATTAGCCCGACGAAATTCATTGGCAATCATTGAGCGAATTTTATTATGACGGTCAATTCTCAGTAATTCTCCCTTCCGGCAAAACCCAGTACATGGGCTAAGGTTTCTTGCTCATCGCATCTTCTGCAATGGGCAGTACTAATGCTTCTGGCTGGGAGGCTTCTGACTGGAATAACGTTGCAGCTATTTTGATCGCTTCAGTCCATTGGCTGCAGGAGAGACCCTTCTTGTTGGAAATCCATGCATTCCCTTTCTTCCAGTGGGAATAAAATGTGATACCTTTCCTTTTTCCAGGAAGTTCACTCCATTTCTTAAAGGAGTCCTCACGAAGTGTTCTTCTCAAACATTTTGGACGGAAATCATTAACTTGGTCTGGTTGAAGGGGTAAGCGACTAATACTCAGATCAATTTCGTCTTGAAGATTTCGGGTAGCGGCAATATAAGGATTGTTTTCATCCAGAAGCAGCCGACATACATTTATGTGCTGAAGAAATGCTTCCCACTGAGATTTGAAAAATCCTAGACCTCTTAACGTCCGCGGTGCATACAGTATATCATGGCATCATTGATGTCCATTGGTGAACCTATGACTTCTTTAATAGAACTACGGATAATTTTATCGACATCAGCTAGAAACTTTGTAGTTAGATCTTTCAATGGTGCACACTGCAGGGGATATATGAGCTGCGGCCAGATATACTAATTAATGATGTTTAACTTTTGGTCAGGGATCAGCAAGGCGGATAACATAAGTTGGTTCGGGTTTGTAGCGAGTGGAGCAATAACTTCATATATATATATATATATATATATATATATATATATATATATATATATATATATATACAGAGCCATCATTTTATTTTTACTTCAATTTTTATTGTACCTGAGTTTTTGAATGTACTTCACTCCCACCCCCTCTACTAGTAAACTTCCAACCGTTCTCCACACAGAACCAAGCGTATACAGTCAAAGTCGCCTTACGGTCATAGTAAACACAAACAGTACTGAGTTCGTGAGTATAGTACGTTCCAGAAATATGTTCGCTTTCAATATATTGAATCATATTCTCGTACAGGTACTGTCGTCGTTTGCCTGTGTCGCATCCCGGTTTCCCCCAACGGCTTCTGATCTCCCCTCTGTAATGGATAGTTTTTGGGCTGTCTTAGATATTTTCTGAAAAAATTGGTTAGGAAAACACGGAAATTTTACTTGAAGCAAGTAAAGCGATCGGTTTGGAAGTAAATCCCGAAAAGACAAAGTATATGATTATGTCTCGTGACGGGAATATTGTACGAAATGGAAATATAAATATTGGAGATTTATCCTTCGAAGAGGTGGAAAAATTCAAATATCTTGGAGCAACAGTAACAAATATAAATGACACTCGGGAGGAAATTAAACGCAGAATAAATATGGGAAATGCGTGTTATTATTCGGTTGAGAAGCTCTTATCATCCAGTATGCTGTCCAAAAATCTGAAAGTTAGAATTTATAAAACAGTTATATTACCGGTTCTTCTATATGGCTGTGAAACTTGGACTCTCACTCTGAGAGAGGAACATAGGTTAAGGGTGTTTGAGAATAAGGTGCTTAGGAAAATATTTGGGGCTAAGCGGGATGAAGTTACAGGAGAATGGAGAAAGTTACACAACACAGAACTGCACGCATTGTATTCTTCACCTGACATAATTAGGAACTTGAAATCCAGACGTTTGAGATGGGCAGGGCATGTAGCACGTATGGGCGAATCCAGAAATGCATATAGAGTGTTAGTTGGGAGACCGGAGGGAAAAAGACCTTTAGGGAGGCCGAGACGTAGATGGGAGGATAATATTAAAATGGATTTGAGGGAGGTGGGGTATGATGATAGAGACTGGCTTAATCTTGCACAGGATAGGGACCGATGGCGGGCTTATGTGAGGGCGGCAATGAACCTTCGGGTTCCTTAAAAGCCATTTGTATAGTATATAGTATATAGTATATATAGTATTAATTTTTATTAGGAATTGGACATCTACGTAGTATTATACAACTGTCTAAAATAAATAAAAGGGTCTCGTTAATTAATTAACTGTCACGTGATTTCCATCCTTTCTACGACCTTGCGACAAAGCCACTTTGACGGACTGTAGATAGCATGTCTGAGTAATTTTATCTTTTCGGATCGGGGAGAAGTGGAGATTGAATTTACAGTACGTAAGGTACTCTTTTATAGAGTAGGTACAGAATTATTTCAACATGAGGTACTGATATGAAGTACGAACCTGGTAATTGGAATTACGTACAATAGTCTATAGTGCGATAATATGCAAAAAAGAACTGAAGCCTGTATCGAAATGAATGGCCAGCATTTTCAAAAATGTGTTTAAATATCCATATTATGTTTATAACTGCACTGCATAATGAATACGGTACGTGCGAATGGAGTAAAACGCTTATTGTTAATACTGTACTGTATTTTGATTAAAGAAAAACCTGATGAAAATTATCAAACTCAAAATCGCGATATTTCCTACTTTACGTAAATGGATGAGCTACTTTTCTTCCCTCCTATACCTAGTAAAGTGATTTGTTTGTATTTTACGCCAGTATCATCGAAACTCCAGTGGAAGTAGGTAGAAAACGGCGTTTCCGGTTTTGAACCTTTAATCCAAAGGTATAGCCAGGTTAATATTAGAAATGTTAGTTTATTTTTACTTCAATTTTTATTGTACCTGCGTTTCTAAATGTACTTTGACTCCCACCCCTTTCACTAATGTCCTTGCTAACGTCAGTCACACAAACTTACGGCCGCTGTTGATAGCAGTGAAATAAACAGTACAAAGTACAGTGTGTTTCAGAAATATGTTGCATTTTCTATAGAAGGAAGAGCTTATATTACTGAAGTTTATTTTCACACATGTATGGTGTATATCATAACTGAATTTATCTGTGTGGACTGAGCACAAGTGAAGATTAGAGTTACCGAAAGTACGGTACCCTATAATATGGTACGGTACTTAACAGCAATATTTAAACAAGCGTTTTGTTTTACTGTTTGTAGGTATGCAGGACGATGATAGAAACTGGAATTACAATGTAACCGAATGTGAACAACAGTTTTTCTTGTTTGTTTGTTTGTTTTTTTTTTTCACAATTTCCTGATTACATCATTACGGAATATTTTCGTAGAAATGTCATTAATCTGGTAGATAAATTTAGAGCAACAGAGTGTACAGAAAGGAAGAAATGTGTAAGATGGCCAACAAAGGTGACGGAAGATGCTGTAGAATATACTAGAGAAAGGATGCAGCGAGGTCGTAATAAGTAGGTCAAGATGTTAGCTGTAGAAATTGGGGTTTCTTACGGAAGTGCTCACAAAATCCTCAGGAATAAATTAGGTTAGTAATATGCTGAATAAAGCAGACATTATATAATGTATATAACCGCCTGAAGACTTGAGTTCTGAAAAAAAAAATCCTTACTATTCTACTGTTTTTTTTTAAATAAAATACTGTAAAGTAATGACCAAACTGAAAATCGTAATACTATATTTCCCTGTAACATAAATGGATACACTACTTTTCTCTCCTTCTATAGCTAGTAAAATGATTTGTTTACATATTACACTTGCAACTCCAAACTCCTGTAATGGAAGTGGGGTAACAGTGTTTCCGAGTATAGCCAGGTTAATGTTAAAAATGTTAGTAAAAATAAAGTGATGTCCCTGTATATTTCAATTGTATTCCTGATATTGAAGTTGTAATCCTCTGATAGAGGGGAAGAGAAGGCCTGATGATCTTATCTCTACCAGATTAAATAATAAATGAAAAAAGAAAGAAAGAGAAAAGAAAGAAAGAAATAAAGGAATAAAGTTAGAAAGAAAGGAAGAAATGAAGTTAGAAAGAAAGGAAGAAATGAATGAATAAATAAATAAAAAGAGGAAGAAACGAAGAAATAAATAATAAAAAATAAATAAATAAACAAAAAAAGGAAAGAGAGAAAGAAGAAAATACCGGTAACTGAGTAATAAATAAGTAAATGAATGAATAAATAAATGAATACATAAATGAATACCGTATTAGTAGACTTATCCATTTTACTAACGGCCAGCGATGTTACTTTCTTGGTTACTCTATGTTTGATGAGCGACACTGGTGCATAAAGTGCAAAATGCCCTTCGTGAAATGGGAGACCAGAGCATAATTACAGGCGTGACAGAAAATTACATCACACAGCGTGTTTTAATGAAAACTAATTCTCTATTGTTAAGTACCTTCGGGTCTAGAATAGTTGAATATGACAGAAATAAGTACTTGAAATATTGAAAAGTAAAGGTATGTTTAATTGTTCGCAAGGCTTAATGAAGTTTACTTAATGAGTGTAACGGTTTAGTCTACGGTGTATATGGCATGTTCATCAAAATCTCTGCGGGGAACTTGTTTAGAAGGTCCTTTGTGTTATTCTGAACATTATAGTAAATTGTTGACTTAATAACTTTGATGAAGAAAAGAGTTCCTCAGTAAAGCCAGTAAAGTAATTAATGTCATCTCCACAATTATTATACAAAAGTTTTTATATTCAGAATAGCTTTTGTGTTTTAACCAAGAAAAAAAAATACACTGTTCAAAAAAAGTTAAGCATAATTATGCATATAACGGTTTTTATTAATTAAAATAAAATAGATGAAATATAATTGGGTTTCTTGGTTCCACAGAATAAACTTAAAAGTAGAAATACACTATTTGTTAACAATGGACTCAATATGAAATGATAAAGTTGCATTGTTTAAAAACAACGGAAAATATAAGGGGAAGTTGAAATTCGTACATCATCAAAGAAAAGGAAATGGTGCTTTCAGTACCCTGTTTAATAACGTGTTGGTCCTCCACGAACCCTGAGGCACTCTTGTATGCGACGGGGCATACTCAGTACCAACGCATCTAAGCTCTCCTGAGGCAAATTGTCCCATTCTTCCAAGGCAGCATTCCTGAGTTCTTGAATCGTTAATGGGTGATGCGGACGATTGGAAATGGCTCTCCTGAGAAAGCTCCATGCATGCTCTATGCAGTTCATATCCGGTGAGCATGCTGGCCAATCCATGTTCTACCAGATACCGCTGCACACTATGAGCACGATGAGGCCGAGCATTATGGTCCTGTAGAGTGAACCCTTCTCCTACAGTCTCTGCAAAACCACTTGCTATGGGTTGGAGGATGTTGTTCTCATACACGGCAGCAGTCATGTTTCCCTCTATTGAAACCAGTGGTGTGCGGCGGCCAAACATGACACCTGCACAAAACAAGATTGAACCACAAACTGTTGGTGAGGTTCCACGATCATTAAGGGATGATTTCGTTCCCCTGTCCGTCTCCAAACGCGAATAGAGTTGTTGTCAGGGTGTAGGCCCATTCTCATTTCGTCTGAGAATAAAGTTCTGGTCCATTGGTCTCGTGTCCAATTCTCATGTGCTCTAGCCCATCTTGCACGAGCACCCCTGTGATGTGGACGGAGTGCTGGAGTCTTGAGTGGTCTTCGAGCATACAACCCTATCTCATGAAGTCTATTGCGCACAGTTTGGCTACTTACAACAACACCAGTGGCTTCGCGCAGGTCATGGCGCAGAGTTGTAGCTGAGGCTATAGGGTTCCTACGTGCAGATAACCTTACATACCGGTCCTGACCTGATGTTGTTTTGCGTGGACGGCCCTCGCGAGGTCGATCTGCTATTGACTGGGTTTCCTGGAACTTTTCCACAGTCTGGAGACAATACTCTGATTCACATGAAGGATGTTAGCTACATCAACTTGTCTCATGTTTTGTTCCATCAAAGTGATGATTTTGATGCGGTCTGCCATTGTAAGGGTGTTCCGAGCCATTGTACTGCACTATGAAGCACTATGACACTGATTGAACTTTGCTCGAATTGTTTACTAGCCGTGATTTGGACGTTACCTAGTGATGCAGAATAAAACAAATGAAAGAGTTTGAATTGGTAAACATAATACGTGCCACATAAAACCAAAAGAAACATAAATATAAAGTATTATTGGATAAACTGGAAATATGCTTATATGGAATCATCAAAAATAAAAAATGACGTCCTCAAATCATTAGAATAATCGTCAGTGAATAAATCAAACACTAGAGGAAGTTAAGGAAAATGTAAAAAAAAAAAAAACAAAAAAAAAAAACACATCGAAATCCATCCCATCAAACCTCAACTCAACTTACGTACGAACTACCGTGGATTTATAAAACTATATTTAGTTTTTTTCATTATTCTTATGATAAGGACTAAGAATTGTATGCCGTTACATTGCGCTTCATGAGCCTCTGACTTTAGGTCCCAGTACGTAAATGCGTTGGAGTGGGGATTCAGTGTGTTTCGTTCAGCAGTGAACTTTAGTTGATCGGTTACATTACGACCGAATGCTGCTATTCGTAACAAGCAACGTTCAACGTCTGTAAAGAAGAATAATAGCGAGATGCCGAGGATGAAATTTGTGACTTATTTTCAAGTGAGGAAATTTGTAATAATGATACAGATTTTGAGAGAAATAATGCTTGTGTAAAATAATTCAAATATTACCCCATTGTTTCTCTAGACATAAGGCTCTGTTTTCTAGCAACAGACAATCATTCTCCTTTAAAAATTAAAAAATGTGGTTTGTCATTCACTGCAACAATATAATATGTGAAATGAAAAATTATGTAAAACAAAATCGTAATACACCAATTAATATAGTGAAATAATAAGGCTGAAGTCCACACCTGCGGAGTAACGGTTAGCTCGTCTGGCCACGAAACCAGGTGACTCGGGTTCGATTCCCGGTCGGGGAAAGTTACCTGGTTGAGGGTTTTTCCGGTGTTTCCCCTCAAACCAATATGAGCAAATGCTGGGTAACTTTCAGTGCTGGACCCCGAACTCATTTCACCGGCATTATTACCTTCACCTCATTCAGACGCTAAATAATCTGAGATGTTGATACAGTGTCGTAAAATAACCTATTAAAAAATAAGGCTGATACTTTTCAATGTTATGTTATGTGTATTTTCTAAAGACAGAAATAAAATGTCTTTAAAATAGTGCAATTTTTCTTTAACAAAGGAAATGTTATCTTTAAATTTTTCTTTAGCAGATAGTTGTGTTTCGAAGTCAAAGGAGTGGCTTACAACCACTCAAATGCTGAGGACTAACTTACCGTGAGTTCAAACTAACGAATGGCACTGCGTTAACTCACCCCAACTCTGAGACATCCTCAAAGATAGAGGCGCACGAAGCACAATTGGTAGTATTATTTATATTATTTTATTTTATTGGGTTATTTTACGACGCTGTATCAACACCTAGGTCATTTAGCGTCTGAATGAAATGAAGGTGATAATGCCGGTGAAATGAGTTCGGGGTCCAACACCGAAAGTGACCCAGCATTTGCTTGTATTGGGTTGAGGGAAAACCCCGGAAAAAACCTCAACCAGGTAACTTGCCCCGACCGGGATTCGAACCCGGGCCACCTGGTTTCGCAGCCAGACGCACTAACCGTTACTCAACAGGTGTGGACCATTGGTAGTATAACCACAGTCTACTATATACAGTCGCGAATCTCAATATGTAGTAAAAATGCAAACGTGGGTAGTTGCCCACCACTAGGATCGCTACTATCGCCTCATCATCGCAGATCTCTCTCCTAGTAGACGACAAAATATGTTACATTTTCGTTGTGTTCTTTTGGAAAAATTAACACCTTCCTTCCATTATTGAAATATTAAATGCATAAATTTAATTTATTATTTTAATGAAGTATATTAAATTCCACCATAAACTCGAAGATACCTGCAAGAAATAGGTTAATATTATTTTTTGTTTGTGCAAAACGAACTGAAATTTACTATAATCGCTTCACTCATTCAAGATTGTAGCGATAATTAACTATGAAACCAATAAATATTAATTTTCATTTCCCTTTACAACAATAATAATGGAAATATGAATTAATGGAGTAACTTACGTGTACCGGTACTTGTAGTGTAGGCTTACGTAGTTAACAAATTGGGATGAGGTTAAGCAATAATAATCACACCAGAATTGGAAATAAAACGTGATCAATAAATTTTATTGTAACAGACTTTTTCTACGTCTCTAGTAAAGTAACAAATAAAAATAACAACAAAATTAACAGCTATAATTAAAAACATATCCTTTGAAAAAAAAAGTAGGCCTAAGCAATAATAATCCCATCAGAATTGAAAATAAAACGTGATCAATAAATTTCATTAACACAAACTTAATTTTTCTACGTCTCTAGTAAAATATTATTATTCCAATTATTGTATTTTAGCCATTAACATTTTCATTACAACCAATAACGAACATTTCACAAGCATCAATGTGAAATACGCAACGAGCTAGCACTCGATGGAAATACGACACAGTCCAAAGTCGACCGTGGACAGTCTATTGTTTCTAGTTGCTAACCGCTTGGAGCGCTTTATCACGAGATTTGCAAAAAATCACCTCAAGCTTCGCGACTGTATAGAGTAGACTGTGCTATAACGGTATATATTTCTCAGGCCTACTTATGATTTAAACGTAAAGAATTGAAATTTTCAATAGACGAAAAATGTAAACAGAAGAATAGATTTCAATGACCTTCGCTTCAGCACAGCTATGTTGTTAGTTTGCGTAGCACTTGAAACCAGATCAGTGCGACTTGCCCCACTTTCCATGCTGTGGATCTGAAATGGGAATCAAGTTGAGAGCTGTCGGGATGGGAAGTATTGGCACTCGCCGAAAACCTGGGTTCACTGAGGCTGAAACTTGTTCTATCCATTACTTGTGGCGGAGCGAAGAGCCTTTCTCAAATGGTTCTCCCGATGTATTGATTTGTAGAGCCCTATACGGATAACAAAAAGTGTTCTCAAGAACAATTGCTCGGCTCGTCACAGAGATTGGGAAGGTATTGAAACACTAGACACAGAACTAAGAGGCATTACTTCCCTCAAGTAATGGCTCTGACCATTTGCTTAGAGCAATCGTGCAAGAGAAAACTCTGCCTTGCGTTTATTTTCTGTCCATCACTTGGCTTAGTGTTTAGTAAAATATAATTTCCATATTTATCTTGTAAGTAATTTATTACGAGTTATTAGTTATATGGAATTCTCATGCATTTTCTGTTTTTAATTTTTGTGCAAAAAGTTGTCCCTTTTACTTTCTCATGCACAAAGTATAAACAGAAAATATTGTGATGATGAGAATATCAGTTTCTAGATACACACGTTTTCAGCTTCCAAGACAGAAAATGTGGTTTTTGGTAATGTCCAATAAGACCTTTGCGGAAGCCAAGACGTAGATGAGAGGATAATATCAAAATGGATTTGAGAGAGATGGGATATGATGGTAGGGACTGGATTAATCTTGCTCAGGATAGGGACCGATGGCGGGCTTATGTGAGGGTAGCAATGAACCTCCGGGTTTCTTAAAAGCCATAAGTAAGTAAGTAGTTATACATTTAAGAACAAGCTTTGTCCACTTTTCTTGCAAAAATGAAATGCATATTGTATGAAGTAGGATTCCATACTTACAAATGAAACACTGTAATAATGTGGACGGTCTACATGTTATGACAGATTTTAGTTTGGGAATGCAGGAGAGAATGTATTAAAGACAGACTTTAAACTGTTCACTTGAACACTTTGCTAAATTGGACAAAGCTCTTTTTTTTTTTTTTTTTGCCTGTTCGCTTCATATATTATTGTGAAATTAGAAGTGGATACAATTTACACAATAAAATCAGAAAGAGACAATTGGAAAAATGTATGCAATGAAATAATAATAAATTCAGTGAAATAATACGCATTAAATATTAATTACGCGTTAAGTTTAACAACTAATCGATAAGATAGTTTTCTAATTTATATTTAATAGAAATCAAAGTTCTGCAGTCCTTGACTTCTGGCGGCAGAGTTCTGTGATAAGTAGCAACACTAAAAGATGAGGAATACAGAGATGATGTGTGGTGTGGAATAACATTTGTAGCGTGTTACCCAGTGTTGTGACCAAGTATTTTAAATTACGATAGCGAGGAAGCTTGTGGAATTGAAAAAAATAATTAAGAGTGGGTTGATGCATGCAAAATTCGCTATAAGAAAGAAAGAGAAACTTCCTTCTCTCATATAACCACGATAATTTATCGAAAGAAAGTGAGATGTGATAGTATTGCCGGGTGTTACAAATGAAGCGAATACACGCATAATGAACATGCTTAAGTTTCTGGGATAAATCTACCCTCAGAACTCTTCAAGGAACGACCACTCATATAAATTGAGGGAAAGAAGGCAGAGGACGGACACTGGAAAGTTTTCTTTTCTCAATCGTACTATCAGGGACTGGAATGCTTTACCTGCAGACTTACTAAAGGCTTTACCAACAACCAAAAATGTATTTAAAAATAGGCTTAAGGACTTTACTAATAGACGGTAATTATACACATTTTTTAAGGGTGTAAATGTTACGTTGTTATTGAAGTGTTGTATCAGTGAAGAATTATGTTGTGTCAGTGAAGTGTGTTGTGTCAGTGAAGTGTGTAGTGTAAGTGAAACGTGTTCCTGTCAGTGAAGCTTTATAGTTTATAGTGGCAGTGCAAAGTATTTGAACATTGAAATGTTTTTGAAGTGTTAGTGAAATCAGGATAGAATCAGTGAAATGTGTCGTAGTTCCAGTGCAGTGAGTGAGTTGACAGCGAAATGAGTGTAATGTTGAAAGGTACTTGTGCAGATATGAACATATCATGGTCATGGGTTTTAGTTCGAACTTAGGTTTAAGATACAAATTAGATTTATTTCAAATGTTATTTTAAGTGATCGTTTCATTTAATTTAGGATATTCCCTGTTATTATTGTTATTATTATTATTATTATTATTATTATTATTATTATTATTATTATTATTATTATTATTGCAGTTTGAATAAATACATACATACAGATTACTGAAAAAAAGCGTCGCAATAATCGAAACGAGACATCATAAGAGTCTGTATAAGCGCCTGCTTTAATATACGAGTAGTTATAAAATTTTATACAAAATTTTTTAATGAGAGGAGGAAAAGAAAAATACTTTCTTGTATGTGTGTTTAACATACATATTACTCCTAAGTAAGATTAGATTGCTACCGGCTCAGTCGGCTGAGGCACTTTCCTCCCAATCCGAAGTTGCGCTCGGGCGTGGGTTTGAGTTCCGCTACGGCTGATTACCTGGTTGGGTTTTTTTCCCGAGATTTTCCACAACTGTAAGGCGAATGTCAGGTAATCTATTGCGAATTCTTGGCTTCATATCGCCATATACCATCTCCCT
Organism: Periplaneta americana; assembly: GCA_025594305.2. Lineage (NCBI taxonomy): Eukaryota > Metazoa > Arthropoda > Insecta > Blattodea > Blattidae > Periplaneta > Periplaneta americana. The sequence continues at coordinate 35,423,117 of JAJSOF020000040.1, read as the reverse complement.
ATCACCAATTTCATCGACGCTAAATAACAGAGTATTTGATACATCGTCGTTAAGAAACCAACTAAAGAAAGATTAGATTCAAAATGAACTTCAAGGTTTTTTACGGTTGAACTGAATGGAATGACAGTTCTATTCAATTTCACAGGCGGAGAGTTCAGTTTTTAATATCGGAGATTAATAATTTATTTCCACATAAGATAGTCTGTGATTTATGTGCATTCAGATGAGCCCAAATTGTGAATGATTTATATTGAAATATAACAGTTAGTAAACAATTCTTAATGACTCTTTATTATATGATTTATTTCATTTTTATCCCATTTCTGCTTTCGTCTTTTTTTTTCTATAGTCGTAAATAGACCTATGAAGATAGTACCACGTATCATGAAATAAAGAATTTGAAGTTTTAATTTTAGATTGAATTGTATTTGCTTTGATATTATTTATGCTTAACAAAATGGTTAAAATTATGAATATATTTTATCATAAAACAAAGGAAATCCAATGCTATTTTGCATTGCCAGATCGATGGTGGACTACTACACGAAGTTCTATTCTTTTAACCTATGAGGAAATATTATGGTCACGTATTGGGATTCTGAGAAAAAGCGAATTGCTACGGAACAACAGACGTCATAGAGCGAGGACAAGTATAGCAGAAATCTTAAGACACTTTGGTTGGGAGGTTCATGAAGAGGTTCACTGTATTTCGACCGCAGGTTCCAACAGGCGCGCGGACATCATAGCCATCGTATAAGGCTATGGTACTGGATCCAACCATCCACTCTGAGTGAAAGTAGACGAGCTTAAAATAAATTTCCGTCTTATAAATAGTCTGTAACATACCTATTAATCAGTGGGTCGTCAGAGGTATGTTATTTGGAGCGAGGAGGTTCCCTTCCAAAGTCTATCTACCAACTACTAGTGAAATTAAAATTCAAAGCCTTTCAAATACAAAACATCCTATTACAAATTCTTAGGGACTCTTTACATATTATCCAATCTATATATATAATTTGAACTGGTAATGGAAATTACGGGAAAACGGCTGGAGGGATTTTAATAAATGACCCCTCATTTTGAAGCTTGGAACTCAAAGTTTTTCGGAAAAATAGTAGTTTTCAGTGAAATGTCAATTTTTAAACATAATTTTCCTATTTTCCAAAATCCATCTGTCTTCAGTTTTGAGAACTAGCTAATAGCTTTCACGCCCGACTTCATATTCCCTTCGCTTTTTTGTAGAGGAGAAGCGAAGCGAGCATCAAGTCGGCCGTGTTGCATTTCAGAATAAAACAAAACACATACTACAGTAAACAATATTACACGAAGGCCATGATCTGCAAGAATGCTGACATATTTAGAGCTCAAATTAAATTGGTTATTAAAAACTTAACTTACTAAAAATAATTTACAGGTTCGATTCTAGGGTGTGTAATTTTCTGGGTACAGCTGTGTATTAGATATTAAAAACTACAAAGCTTGAGGTGCTTTGATGACATTATTACCATTAGAAATGAAATATTATTGTAGTTACTGCCATGATGTGACTATTTTTCATTAATTATAGATATTAATGCTATATTGATGATATGAAAGTGAAACGTTTTGGGGTTATATAAGTAGATGTAGAGAGTAACTTAAATTAGATTTTGATTTCTTTATTTTAGTGAGTGACGGCTATATAGTATATATAGTATTTGTTATTGAAAGGTATAAAACTTAAGTAAGATAATAATATTATTAAAAATCAAATATTTTTATAATTATTAATCAAGTGGGGTCGAGTCTTTTTCATATATTTAATGGCGCTGTGGTGTAGATATTTATATGCGTGGTTCTCTTCAGTATTGGCTCGAGAGAGAGTATCTTTCATTGTTATGGAAGCAAATAACTTTCCGAATGTCTGGTATTCTTCATTGAAAATAAATCTGAAAAATGTTTATTTGAACGTCTAATGAACTTAGTTTGCAGCATTTGCTGCACAAGCCACTAATATAATTTATATTTTCAAGAAAGATAATTTTGTCAAAGTGACATTTTGGTATCAATCGAATCCCAAAAGTCTAAATTTAGTTGTTTCTTTTTTATTTAAGTAACGACTTAAAAAATAATTGTTTTGTAGTCAGGATCCTTGTGATCACTCTCACTGGATCGCTGATGATTTAACCAAATCTTTCTCTCTGAAGAAACTGTTAATAGAAATAAATCACACTTTTCCAATAGTGGAGGAAATGCAGTAGAAGTAAACATTCATTTCCAGTAGTTGCTGTCCATTACAACTGCAACATTCAATTAGTTAAACTAAGTTGAGCTCTTCTAAACATCTAGTAAATCGTTAGAATCTAATGTTGTAATCGAGATACTGTAATTTTTGCTCGTTTTCTCTCACCAAAGATACCGTAGATATTTAGTGGATATTAAACGAAAAACAAACAAATAAGTGAAAATAATTTTGATCGAAATTCAATAGTGTGTCCTGAGTACACTCAATTTAAATTACAGAAGTAATTCTGAAATTATACGATTGTATTCTTGAATAGGGCAGCGGTGATAGGAGAAATGTAAGATTCATACAATTTCTTGTCCAAACAAAAGATATAGGAACTTCAGGGAATAAAACGTCTCTTATCATCAGCCGACAAATTTTTAATTAGGAAGTGTGTGGGAATAACATAGAATACTGTTGATATAACTCTGGCTTCCGACGACGCACCCAACTTCAAATATAAACAATGGCAGAGTTACGATAACATTTTGGTTGATAAAACAAACATTGTGAGGGTTTTCCCTAGCTTGTCTCGTTTCTACCTTGTCATTCCACAAACATTCTCAATAATTTCCTTTCGTTATCATCTGAGCCTTGAAAAATAGAGCTCCACTTGTATTTGTGCGATGCAGAATCGATCGTTCGCCATGATGGGTGTTCCTTGCTGTTCGTTAAAAGATTGGTAGACGGTATAAGAAGAATTCCTTTCAGATTTTCCTTTCGTGACAGAGACATTGCGACTAACGTATTGTGGATCCGTGGGATACGACAGACGATCGATCACAAGAGAGATGACGGTAGGAGAGGACTTCGTATATAGCGGATTGTAGAGTTCTTAGTAAATTAGCACAGTCGTCACAAAAGTCATATCATCACGGATGCACGAAAAGCCTACTTGGGCTGAAGTGCCTAAGGCTGGTTCACAATAAACCGGGAACGGGAACGACAACAAGAACGAGAACGGAAATATTGTTAAAATGTATTTAAACATGAGTATTCACAATAGTTTTATTTCCGTTCTCGTTGTCGTTTCCGTTCCCGGTTTATTGTGAACCAGCCTTTAGGGATACTACATGGCCCACCTGAAAATCACCTCTCTCTCTTTCTCTACCTCTCTCCTCTCTCTCCCTCTCCCTCCCTCTCTCTCTCCCACACTCTGCCCCTCTCACCCTCAACTAAATCGGCAGTTGTATATGGATTTCGCAAAGTGCTAATTTGGTTTGCTTCTGAGTAAACATAACCCATTGCAGAGCAGTCGATTTTATTAGCAGTTAGTTAACTGTTTCTTGCAAATAAAACATTGTTTTGTATTTGTTAATTCGATTGTATAATGCATTCGCTTTCGTAAGCGATATCGCACCTAGACAAGAGCAGCAGTACCTCCACTGAAGCAAAACAAATCCCCGATCTTCATTGCTGTCTCAGTTTCTGTACACGTACGGGTAGCTAGAGTGTAAGATTTGTCCAAACTATATTTTCATCAGCCACGGGAAAACATCGTCGGCTTAGAGTGTAAACCTGCTAACCGTCAAAAAGAAAATTTTACAAAGCAAGCAACAAATAAGTTTAAATTAACTCTGAAACTTCAGGAACAAAATCCAAAGCACAGTTTACAAGGCAAGCAAAAAACTAAGTTTAAATTAACTCTGAAACTTCAGGACCAAATCCAAAGTACAGTTTACAAGGCAAGCAAAAACTAAGTTTAAATTAACTCTGAAACTTCAGGACCAAATCCAAAGTACAGTTTACAAGGAATGCAAAAAACTAAGTTTAAATTAACTCTGAAACTTCAGGACCAAATCCAAAGTACAGTTTACAAGGAAAGCAAAAACTAAGTTTAAATTAACTCTGAAACTTCAGGACCAAATCCAAAGTACAGTTTACAAGGCAAGCAAAAACTAAGTTTAAATTAACTCTGAAACTTTAAGACCAAATCCAAAGTACAGTTTACAAGGCCAGCAAAAACTAAGTTCAAATTAACTCTGAAACTTCAGGACCAAATCCAAAGTACAGTTTACAAGGAATGCAAAAACTAAGTTTAAATTAACTCTGAAACTTCAGGACCAAATCCAAAGTACAGTTTACAAGGCAAGCAAAAAACTAAATTTAAATTAACTCTGAAACTTCAGGACCAAATCCAAAGTACAGTTTACAAGGCAAGCAAAAACTAAGTTTAAATTAACTCTGAAACTTCAGGACCAAATCCAAAGTACAGTTTACAAGGCAAGCAAAAACTAAGTTTAAATTAACTTTGAAACTTCAGGACCAAATCGAAAGTACAGTTTACAAGGCAAGCAAAAATTAAGTTTAAATTAACTCTGAAACTTTAGAACCAAATCCAAAGTACTGTTTACAAGGCAAGCAAAAACTAAGTTTAAATTAACTCTGAAACTTGAGGACCAAATCGAAAGTACAGTTTACAAGGCAAGCAAAAACTAAGTTTAATTTAACTCTGAAACTTTAGAACCAAATCAAAGTACAGTTTACAAGGCAAGCAAAAACTAAGTTTCAGAGTTTATTTAAACTTAGTTTTTGCTTGCCTTGTAAAATTTTCTTTTGGCGGTTAGCAGGTTTACACTCTAAGCCGACATTATATAAAAAGCCTCATTAGTACAGTCCTTATTTTTTATGATAACGTCCGTTTTAACTGTCAAATAAGATTTTTTCAAGTATATAACTGTGTGAAGTTTATTGACTATTCGATTTAATCATAATATATCTTTAAAACATTTGTTTTCATTTTAAAAAGAAATCTCCATTATTCTTTGTGTTGGATATGCAACTTTTCAAATCTTGCCCTACCCCACAGTTTCAGAATACGCTCAGCGGTTCGTGCTTGCTACTGCTGAGTGGTGGCTTCTGTTTACATTTTTACCTTGCAAGCGAGACAGTACTATGTATACGAGATAGCGAAGCGAAAGCAGCTTTCAGAATATCTGAAGAAAGTTATTCTTCAAATTGGCTTTAAAAGTAAGTTTTTAAGGGAAATGAATAAAATTGTTGGACATACACATTCTTCAGTCCAGCATATTGTAAAGAAACTTAAATATGAAGGGTATTGGAAGAATTTGAGGCGAAAACCAAAAAAGAAATAATATTAAATGAAAGGGACGAAAAGTAAATTCTGCAACAAATTCGGCATGATCCTAGGTTGTGTTGGAAAACTGCGTTCACAAATACAAGACACTACAGAAAAAGTAATATCTAACCAGACCATATGTCGTGTATTGTGGAAACATGGGGTAACATGGAGGGTTCCATGTAATAAACCTTTTATTAGTGAGTCAAATTGAATAAAAAGACTTGTATTTTGAAACGAACACGTTTCTAGCACATCAATTTCATGAAGCATAAAATAGGCTTAAAAAAGCAAACAGGCGACGCAAATTTAATTTTATATTACGTAGAATCTTTACACACCTCAACAGACACCACGACATTAACGTAATATTACGAATTATTTGATGAATTATGACAAAAATGAAATGAACAAAGCTTTACATAAATTGAGCTATATATTACAAACACAATTGGCTATCATATATTTAAACACAAAGTTTGATAAACGTATTTGAATTAAATATTGTGACAATTGAAAATTCATATTGTATATAACTGAAACAATTGTAACATGAATTTTAACTATTTCAATACTAAATAGAACACAATCAGTCATACAATGTAGACTTATTTATAACCTAAAAATATTTACAACAAGTAAAATATACAAAACTCGTGAGTCATTATTACTTGTTATTATAACATCAATGTGATGGTTTATTATAAGAGAAAACAAAAATTCCACTATGTCATGTAGATTTATCGCAGAAGCAAATTGTATCTGATGATACCGTAAAGGCGAAATGTTTATACATTAAATTTAACCTGTATTAACAAATGTTAATATGAAATTGATAAGTCCATAACATTGAACAATTTTTAACATTATTTATTGTATAATAGTACATTATGTAACGAGCCTATAATGATAGTAATTAAGACGCAAGTATGGATGTTTATGAAACGAGCGCAAATCCAATTAATTACCATTATAGGCAAGTTTCATACGACTTTTTATGGTCGACCATATTTCTAACTTGAAATTATTTAGATGTATACATTTTATTCGTATCTGACAAGGTCGGAAATGACCTTGTTCTAGGTCGTGAATTGTGAGATGTGCGCAGACGCGAAAGTATTGATTTTTTCCGAGGAACAATAATGTCATTGACCTTGATGTAATCCCGTTAAACTTTATATAACCTTGATTATTGAATTCGACATTGAAAAACGAGATGACAAATTGAATTTATTTGGATATTATTTACAATTAGCGCTAATTATTATAGCAACAGAACATAACCTTCTGCAACAGTATTGGATTTCCAGCCTCCGTGACTTTTCGCTAATTCTCTTTCGATTGCATATCCGAGAATAATCGATACTTGCGGTTTTATAAGGATACAAAGCTGACTTGTCATTGGCTGAACACCTGTAAGCTGAGTTGCCATTGGCTGAACACCTGTACTTTAATGAGTAGGTGTACTTTAATGACATGCATTAAAGGACTGCTACCAGGTGTATAATTACTATATTTCGGCATGGTCGAGCATAAAAATATTGATTGTTTGTTCTTAAACATAATAACACGAATTACAAACATTCCATCAATATTTAGTAGGCCTGTGTATTGGGTATTAAATATAAACACACTTACTCTCTAGCTGCGTTTACAGTAGCTGGGATGACAGTGGAGGTCAGGGGTTTGTTTCACTTGAGTGGAAATACTGCTGCTCATACTGACCCATTTCGCGAAAAGGGACCTAAAGTCGTGAAAGGAAATTTTACAGGAGAACAAAATAACTAATTTGTGGTGTAAAAATTGCATTTCTATGTTTTGACATTTTGCACTGTCTGTAGGCATTTTTTTACATAATTTCAAAGGCATATTGGTTCCGTTAAGTTCAATGTTAATTGAAAAATGAGTTCTATTCAGTCAAAACTTAACATAAACACAATAAAACATGTTATAATAACATTTACACAGATTTTAAAAACAAACGTTTTCGCCAATTTTGATTGGCTTCTTCAGGTCGTGTAGGTCGAATGGAACATGTTATAAAAAGTGAACACTTGGTATATGACGTTAAAACCAAAGTTACAACTGTAATATCACTTAAAAACAGAGAATAGAATATAGCAAAAAGCCTCCACGATGTGTGTAGAATCACTGTGTTGAAAGAGGCGTGTGTGAACCAAGGAAACAGCAAAACTCCTCTGTCATTGCAGATACAGTTTTCAAGATAGATTTGAAGATGCTACGAACAGGTCGGTCGTGTGGCCGTTATGGAGAGCAGGAAAAATCCTGTAAATTGTAAGGATAGAATGAAAGAATATTTAGAAGCATTTGAGTATTATTTAAATCTTCTAAAACAATACTTACAAAAATGGAAGAACGTCTTGAAATCCATGAGGACGGCGACACGACTGATCTTTACATTAAGTGGTAGCGTATGACGAAAACTGTATATGTGGCACGACTAGTGGATGAATGACCGTTACTTGCTTGTGATTTTAAACAGCGGGTTATTTGAATTTGGGTATTGTTCGTTAAGGAGCGGGCTATCATTAGTATTAGAAAAGGTGGTAATATATAGTTCCTCTGCAGCATTCATATAATTATGATTGTTAATAGTCTTTAAGACCTGAAGGGCTTCTTCTATGCCGGTAAGTTCGTGATTAAGGGAAATGAGATGTGTGGCAAACTTTGATTTATTCCTATTGAATTTGAAGTCAGAGACGTGCTCTTTGTAACGCGTGCGAAAATTCCTTTTTGTTTGGCCAACGTATTTACTGGGGCAGTTTTTACATTGTAATAGATAGATACCGCTATTGGCAAATTTATTGTAATTTTGAATATTCCATTCGACCTACACGACCTGAAGATGCCAATCAAAATTGGCGAAAACGTTTGTTTTTAAAATGTGTGTAAATGTTGTTATAACATGTTTTATTGTGTTTATGTTAAGTATTGACTGAATAGAACTCATTTTCATTTTTCAATTTTTTTACATACTAAACTAGGACGTAGTTTTACACAGTGCTTCTTAAATACCTAAATACTTAAATATTTCTTTTAGTTCCTAAGAAAACAAATGAAAACTTTAATTTGCATTTTTCTCGAAAATTACATAATGTAATATGAATAATCAATAAGTAATATATTAAAAATTATATCATCTAGAACCATGATTTTTTTTGAAATGCTCAGTTTTTCATTCTCTTTTTGAAACCACAGAAAACAAAAAAAACGAAAAATCCGAATTTAGGTCCCATTTCCTGGAACTAGTTACATATAAGAGTATTTGGGAGGTAACCAGGTATGTAATCAGTGTTAAAAAGGTGTCATATTAAGCTGCTTTAACCAGTAGTTATATTTAACACAAATAGTAACTTTTTTAAATCTAATTTTTATGTTTTCAGATGTTATTTGCTCTTAGTTCGCTTTCACTTTTTATTGACTTATAGGAATGCATTAATAATTTGATTTAATGCCCTATAGACACCACCTACCACTAGCTGCGATCTTATATCCAATCCAATTTATTTCAACATAACAATTTTATGCAAAGACCTATTCGAAGTTTGGCTGTAAGAACGTGACAAAACTAAACAAAATGAAAGGACTTTGACGATGTTCTGGAAAAGTTACACCAAGAAAAGTGCACGGATACTGTTGAGAAGACTGTTAAACAAGAAGTTTTGAACTTTTGATCTAAAATTTCGATACAATATGCTAAAAGCAACAAATTGTCAGGAACTTATTACCTAAATGCAAACAAAATAATGGCTTGATGCAAATTTCCTAATCCCATAAGATATTATAAAAAATGCTTCCGGAGAATAACCACAAACTTCGGAGATCGGTCGACTGAGAATTTTAGTTCATGGATGCAGTTCGAAAACAAAAAAACTACAAGAGAGAAATTTTCTAGAGCAAAAAAGTTATGTTTCGAAACCTGAACTGGCACAGAAACAGTTTTGATAAATGTTTTTTTGTAGATCCAGCCAATCAGTTCTCAATAAAATTATACATTATTGAGAAAATAGATAGATGCCCATAAACAATTTTGCTTCATGTAATAAATTGACCTGACATTACATTTATTTTCACGATATTTAAATCAAGGTCACAACTAAAATATTTACCTCTGATTGAGATTCTAACTGATATGTGCATCTATTATCAGGCACTACATTTCCCTTAACGATATGTGTCGGAGGAAGAACAGTTGTTTATATCCTGGCTTAGTTGCCTCATAAGTGGTGCCTTGTTTGTATCAATTTTGAGGTTCAGTCACAGTCTAGTATATACAGTCACGAAGCTCAATACGTAGTAAATATGCATCCATAGTTAGTTGCTCACCACTAGGATCGTTAATATCGCCTCATTACAGACAATGCGAAATAGTACCGACACAGTCTATTGTTCCTAGCACCCTGACAACTAAAGCTTCGTGACATCGTGACTATATATACTAGACTGGTTCAGTTCTGTCTTCAAACAGTTGACTAAATAACAACCGGTATGTGTGTTAACCTTAAGATTTTAGTTCTCTTTCATGTTCAGACACGAAAGAGACTAATTTAGGAATTGAAATGTAGAAAAGATAACATTCCAGAAAAAGGAACACATGGATTATAGTTATCTTAACGTCTGGGTTTTATTTTCCTCTACATTTCACGTGGAGATGAGCAGAATATGAAGAATTAATACGACTCGAAAGTATTTAATTAGGATGTTGAAAACTAAAGCATCCATAACCAAATTTATATGGAACCAATAAATTACAAATTGTCCGTTTTGATATTTCTAGTTTTTTTATTTATTTTATATTGTTTGTTGCTGATGGCAAACAAACCAATCTCACGTCCTTTTATCAAGCCTATAAATGAACTTTATATGAATAAAATGTTATCTCACTATCATGAAAAGTCTGCTAGTTTTCCGTTATGAACTCTAATTAAAGTTGAAAATAATAATTCTGAGTGCTTGTCTTAAATTACAACAAATTGCTTTTAGTCATTCAAAAGTTAAAAAAGTGAATATGAGTATTTTAATGAACCGAAAATATTTGAATCGGGTCTACACCTATGGAGTAAGGGTCAGCTCGTCTGGCTGCGAAACCAGGTGGCCCGGGTTCGAATCACGGTCGGGGAAAGTTACCTGGTTGAGGTTTTTTCCGGGGTTTTCCCTCAACCTAATATGAGCAAATGCTGGGTAACTTTCGGTGCTGGAACCTTGACTCATTTTACCGGCATTATCACCTTCATCTCATTCAGACGCTAAATAACCTGAGATGTTGATAAAGCGTCGTAAAATAACCTACTAAAAAGATAAAAAAATTCTTAAAAAATGATACTGCGTTATGGAAGCGGGATAAATTAAAATTTTGCATTAGAAAAAAAGTTCGTGAGATTTTGTGCAGTAAATCATTATTGCGTGCTTTTTAGACGTACAATAAAAAATGGAGCAATATTGTTAAATAAAATATCAATTTAACATAATTTTCTATTAATAAGATTGAAAGTTTGTATTTGCTGCTCCTTTTATGTAAACAACATTTACCCTGTCCGCCCCTATATTAGAACAGAGCATTTGTTTTGTACCGGTATGTCTGTAACCGCTTCAGCTGTACTTATAAACCCTCTTCTCGCCATCTTGCAACGTTGCAAAGCGTCTAATATTGTAAACTTTAATAATTAATTAAATATTGCAATTAGAAAAAAATTGTGAGGACATTTTTCTTCATTATTAGTCTACATGAATAATCATCAGTTAAAATAATGACATTTATATCCCTCTCACTCTATATAGTGGTATCAACTCGAAAACATCTCTGTTGTGTGCAAATCAATGAGAAGATATAAAATTTTTAAAGCATTAATGATAAATTAGTCTGTAAATTAAGTAGTTTCATATGAGCGTTGTTTCCTTGTCATATTTTAAAAAAATACATATTTAACAAGGAAAAAACTAGACTGGTCAAACAGTTTTATAAAACATGCTATAGTACAAGCTATAAGGATTTGTTTAATAATTTCCGTGGCAGTGTCATCTATACTAATAATAAATATGTAGCCGAAATTTTTCTGGTAATTTTCGATTTTCCAAAAATAATTGGTCCTAACATATATAATTAACCACCCTGAAACCGAAAATCGCTTTTTTATTTTTTTTGTTTATATGTCTGTCTGTCTGTCTGTATGTTTGTTACCTTTTCACGCGATAATGGCTGAACGGATTTCGACGAAAATTGGAATATAAATTATGTTCGTTGTAACTTAGATTTTACGCTATATGGCATTCAAAATACATTATTTAAAAGGGGGGTTATAAGGGGGCCTGAATTAAATAAATCGAAATATCTCGCTTATTATTGATTTTTGTGAAAAATGTTACATAACAAAAGGTTCTTGAAAAATAATTTGCGATAAGTTTTATTCCTTAAAAAATTTTGATAGGACTGATATTTAATGAGATAAATGAGTTTTAAAATTAAAATAACTGCCATCTAAGGCCGTATAATGAAATAAAAAACAAATGACTTCGTCTATAAGGGGCGTTGGACAGCAACAGTCGGAAGCTATGAAAGATAGCCTACAGAGAATGTTTCTGTGTTTGTATGAAGTAATATCGGAAGCTAAATTAACCGATTTGTATAATTAATTATTATTTCACCATTTGTAAGTGTAGTTTCTCTAGATGGACATAAAGCTATAATGTTATTGCAGTAACTTCTGATATAATATAATGTAATATAATATAATATAATATAATATAATATAATATAATATAATATAATATAATATAATATAATATAATATAATATATGTAATGTAATATGATATAATATAATTTAAGTTATTTTAAAGGTTCAGAACCATAGTGGGCCAAACGCCATTTACTGAATACGTAGAGAACAAGGATTAAAATTAAGTTATTACCATAATTCAATGGAAACCTATAACAAGTAAAATAAAGTATACACATTAAATCTAAATGATGTCAATGTTCATTAAAATTTGGTTGCATGTAATAAAAATTAGAAACATGTTAAAGGAATTGTCATTGCACCAATGAGTGTCTCTGGACCAAAATGATCGCATTTTAATTATTTGGATGCAGTTTAAATTAAGTAACGTATTAAACGATTTATCCTTCTATCAAACACGAATGTTCCCTGGATCAAATGTCCTATTTTAATTATGTAATTACTTTATATTTATTTCTAACGGGTGCAGCGGAGCGCACGGGTACGGCTAGTTCTAAATATGCTAGAGTTAACGATAATATGGCTGTTAGTAACACTGATCTCTAGCTGGATAACGCTACCTGAGACATGGAAGCCTTGCAATGTAAAAAAAATACGAAACAATCCAGAAACCAAGACGGACAGAGTGAGCCAATAGGCTGCAGAGTACTCAAGGCCAAAGAGCAGAAAGAAAGGAACACGTGAATTGGAAGAGGTAGTATTTTGTAGAGTCAACGCGACCATGAGAACGATTACTAAATATAATTCCTGTAGAAGTATAATATTGGCTGACTGATTTATCTATTAGTTTTTATAAAAATTCGTTTGCAGAACGAAAAGTTACATTCGTTCGGGTCAAATTTCTCCGTTTCTAAAGGACAAAATTAAAATTATTTCAATAATTTATTATCGTAATACAGATGTTGTTTAGTCAACTGTACGAAGACAGGCCTGAACCTCACAAGCGATACAAAGAAGGTACCACTTATGAGGCAACTAGGCCAGGAGATAATAGGGTAGAGTGGTCAGTTCCTTTCCACTCCATTGCATACATCGCCGACTAGCTAGATATTACGTTATTCAGACTTCAGACGAATACAAACAATTATTGTTCTTCCTCTGACACATATCGTCAAGTGAGATGTACTGCCTGATAACAGATGTACACATCAGCCAGAACCTTAATCACTGCTCTCTTAAATTGGCTGAGCGTATTGGGAATTAAATCAATGGCTTTCCATAAACACGCTATGAAGTGTTTAATATAGAACAAATTTTATCTTGATAAGGAGCCAAAATTAGAAAATTTGTATTAAACATTTTTGTTTGAAATATCTCAATATGAATGCCATTTCTTACGGTTCATCGTGTAAATACATTAAGAAAGTCAACAAGTCTAACAGTATTCTTCTTCCAGATTTTCATAATTATTCGATGCATAACCTAAGTCAGCCGCGGCGAAAATGCGACTCACGAGCACATTGTGGCTCGCAGTGCATTTCCCTTGCATCCTACCTACAACCCCCACCCTCTCACTCACTGGAGTAAACTCCGTTCCATGTGTATTTGTCTCTGACCTGCGAGTGGCGTATCGTCGCAATATCTCTCTCGAAACCATGTACCTCTACAAATACTAAAGTTTCAAGTAGGATGGGAGGATGCATTCTTTTGCTCACAATATGATGAGAATATTAAATGTATGATTTGTTCACAAATATTACTAGGAAAACGGTTGTATAACATAAAACGGCATTATACTACATGTTACTCATGAAACATTAAAAGGTTAAGTGTTGTTGTTGTTATCATCATCATCATTATTATTATCATCATCATCATCATCATCATCGCTGTACGTCGATCCTTTTTCAGCAGATGTACGAATAATGCGGTTAGATCTTCAATTTAAATTCACATATTTACAATATGATGTTAAATGAAAGCTAGATGTAAGGACTTGACAATTGTTGAACTTCTCAAATCTTTGGCAAAAATAAATATTTGAAGCTTCGTTCTTTCGCTTCCTCTGTTGAAGCTATGTTCGCTACAACTTACGTTTATGAAAAATTATTTTCAAGAATGAAAATAGTAAAAATCAAATTTAGATCACGACTGACAGGAAAATACCTTCGTGATCAACTACGACTGGCAGTAAGTGACATAATTCCTGATTTTGAAACTCTGTCGCAGAGACATTCTGAAGACAATTAATTTTAGGTTGTGATAATGTGTTCTATGTTTTTTTGTTCACTTCTTTCTTCGTTACACGTACTAAACATTAGTTTGTAGCCTTATACTGTATATAATTTTATTTAAGTGCTTGACGTAAGGAAAATTAAAAACTGTTAATGTCAGACAGTTGCTTCAATTCCCCTTCGAGTGTCCGCCTCCTCCATAGGTGCTATGCACGTTGCAGGTTACACAGTGGCTCGGCGCACGATAGCATTTTCGCCACCGCTGACCTAAGTCTCTGAGCGTATTCCGAATCTCACCGGTGAGCAATCCGATGGCATCACGGTGTTCCGAATTCCACCGATGACGTCATTGATGCTCCACCGGTGTCGCACCGGTGCCATCAACTTGCAGAGGTGGTGGCAGTCTCCATCAGCCGCCATCAGTGAATCTGATTGGTTCTTGTATACGGCGGGAATTAGCAGAGGAATGACATCGTGCACTGTTGTGTCATGGCGGTGTGTTCTGCTTTAGTTCTGCTATATTGTTTGTAATGAGCACAACGTAAAAACAACATGTTAATGGCTTATGAGCGAACATGTCAACGGACCAGTTATTACTACCGGTTCAAGAAATAAGTCTTTTATTTGAACGAGATGGCAGTACGGAAATTTCGCAAAATTTTGCTAGCGTAGCACAGATAACCACTTACACAGTCGCCATGACAGCATCGATTCTTCCAGCAGTTTTGTTCCTTATTTTCGTTGCAACGTGACGTCATTGATGCCACCGGACCGGTGAGATTCGGAATACGCTGTCTATTACAATGGTAGATGAAGACAGCAGAGCGCTATGAATTTCATGGTATGGGGCAAGCACAGCGCTGGCCTTCTGTCCAAGACAAATCAGAACGCAACACAGCAACAAAAACTGGTGCACCGTGTCAGTGATGTGTAGCTCAAGTAATGCCAAAGAACACACAGTGCACTGTAGTGCACAGAATCGCAGTAGGAATGGGAGGTTAATCGATATTATATACGTAGGCATGAAAACATCCTTGCACTACACAGAGCTCCATCTCACAATCTTAGCTTCAAAGTAACATCAAATGTACCTGCACTCTACATGATAAGACTTCGCAATTTTCCTTAGTTATATGATTTGAGTCCAGAAACATGGCTACTTAGTCTAAGAAGGAATAGCATTACGGTCCGGAATAAGGGCAGTTTCGGTCTTCATGGAGTAACAAATTTTATGATGAGATTTCGGCCAGTGATTGCTACCGGTGCTCAGCCAACATCGTATTGTATTTGTGGAACTACAGTGAAAAACGAAATCCGGTTTCGCCAGCTAGTTATAACGGCGGGGGAACAATGTTCTGACCATACGTTGTCTGCGTACTGACTGGATGATCGTTAGCCTAGCCGTCCACTGGCACCGTGAACGGCCGAATATTTGTTAGGCCGTATACGGCCGAATACCGGACGACCGGCAGAAGAGCCGATCGATCGTCCACTGGAGCCGACGCTTCGGCCGTCAATTATCAGTTGTATGTCCTCGTGCCACATGCTTACACTTAGGCTGTGTCTCAAAGCTCAAGTCCATACTACACACTAGTGACTAGCAACTAGGTGACTTGTAAACTACACACTAGAGAGCTTTGAACATGTATGCTTTACAGTGACTGTAGTATGCTTGAATCATGGCTTTCTTCACAGACTATTTTTCTAAAAACCATGATATCACTGAATTAAGAGGGCAGTGTCCTAATGCTGTTTCATTACGAGTTCTGTGGAAAGGATAAGGACCTAATATATTACAATATTTAAAACATCGTAAAGAAAATATTAACAATTCCAATATTCAAAGTTAACGTTTTATCTACATTGTATTTTCATTATTTCACTTCCAAAGCATCTTTAGATATCATAACCCCAATTGCTGATGAGATATCCATGTTTGTTTAGTGAACAAGTCAACAATCAAGCAAGCATTTTCATTTACTAGCTACTACGGACTTGATTGCTATTCACTACGTAGCTTTGGATCGTAACTTCTGATGTCACATCCGGCTATTTAGTCAACAATCTAGTTCACTTCAGCTGAAAATGCAGCTTTGAGACATGGCCTTAATACATAAATACATACATACATAGGCCTACATAAATACATACATACATACAAATGGCTTTTAAGGAATGACGAAAATATAGGGTATATCCGATGCTTAGAGAAAGGTGTCGCCTGGGTAATTTTTATCATCTACGCCTACACAATAAACTTCTAGAGCATAGTGCTATGTTTTTTGATTACTATCGGATGAATGTTGATACATTTCAATAGTTATATTTTAAATGTAATTCGTCCATCAATCTCAAAATGGTCAAATTTCAGAGAAGTTGTACCATCTGAGAAACATTTGTCAGTGATCTTAAGGTAAGTAGTACACGAATAATAGTTTGTTAAGCCTTAAAAATTTTATTTCACTTGTTTAACGAAAAAAAAAAAAGAAACACAAAAGAACTAATCAATTTTTCGGCGTTCATGGCGAAATTTATGGAAACAGTCACCACGTGTTGCTCTGTTCGGCCGAATGAGACCGGAAAATCCCATCTGAATTGGATCGAATGGGCATTCGGCCGTCTTCGGCCGCAAACGGCCGAATGGGACGAGTGTAATGGACCCGCGCCAATGCATTCTCTTGTTGTGGGATCTTTCGGCCGTGTACGACCGTAAACGGCAGAGTTGTTATTCGGCCGAATTCGGTTCCAGTGGACGGCCAGCCTTAATCTTTACTGATGCATCTGGACGCAGAGGGGTTCTGTTTGATTATATATTTTTTTCTAACATAAGCAGTCATAGTCATTACTTTTTTCTTCCATTAACACTAATATGTAGGTAATTGTCATTGTTTCAATGTAACCCATACTGATTATACTAATTTTTAGTTGTGTGATTATATTCGTTATATATTAATTCTTCTTTTTTTAATTTAATACTTGTATATCGGAATGTATTTTCCTGTTTGTGATTATATTCATAAGTTAGGTATTCAATCTTTATTGTATTTTGTTTTATTTTTATTATTATTTTTAAGTTAATACTTGTAAACCGGTATGTATTTTACTGTATGTGCTTTGATCCTAGTTGAGTGGAAGAGAAGGCATGATGGCCTTAACTATGCCAGGGATAATAAAAACTATTACTAAACTACTACTAAGCTAGTTTGCAAGTCTTCGCTTGATGTATACAGCTATGATTTGTTATTATTACAGATAAAAGATAATAAGTATAATTTTTAAGTTCCAAGAGATGGCAGGAATGCAGAATAATCAATGTTAGAATTTGCATCAGTCCAGAACTCACCACAAAGGATTTGGCTACTAACGAATTTCATGCTACCACCTACCTACTACCCTATTTGTTTTTATTGTTTGTTTATTCTATTTTTGTTTTTATTTTGCTCTCCGTGAAAAATAATCTGCTTCTTCTCATAGGATTCAGTAGTTTTCTCGTATCCAGTGTGAACCTGGTAAAAGCATCTCTGTTGTTCGTCACAAACTGTAGGTGAAGCATTCTCTCGACCGATTGTTGTGGCATGGGAAACAAGGGATATGATTTTTTTCTTCAGAAAATTCGTGAACATACACGATACTCTGCAAATATTCAACGCTAAAAGGTATACCATACTGCCTCAGCCCCTGAGAGAGCCAGGTCCCGTCCGCATATGGGTAGCCTGATGAGCACTGATGATAGTTCTCCCTATATCAGCATCGAAAACCCCAGCCTAATTTTACTATAACTATCCACAGTTTGAATCTTCAAAACGAAAATAATACTACTAATAATAAAATAGTAAAACAACAGTTATTATTATTATTACTACCGTTATCTTTAATTATCACAGTTACAACTAATCTAACTTCATACCAAATTTAACAAAAAAAAAAAAAAAAAAAGAAAACAGTGAGACATTATACAGGGACATCATTTTATTTTTACTAACATTTTTAATATTAACTTGGCTATACATTTAGAGAACCGGAAACACAGATTGCTACCCCCTTCCACGACTGGAGTTCGATTATACTGGCGTAAAACACAACTAAATCACTCTACTAGATATAGGAGGGAAGAAAAGTAGTTCAACCATTTACGTAAACTAGGAAATATCGCGATTTTGAGTTCGATAATTTTCATTAGGTTTTTATTTAATCAAAATGCAGTACTGTATTAAGAATAAGTGTTTTTACTCACGAACTGAGCTATCCATGTGAACGTATTCATTATACACTGTATATTATACTGTCTACAGCACATTAGCGTACAGTATAGAGAATGAAGTTCAATTGAAAAATAGTCATAATATGGATATTTAAACACATTTTTGAAAATGGTAGCCGTTCATTTCGATAGCCTACAGGCTTCAGTTCCTTTGTGCATATTATCGCACTATAGACTATTGCATCTAATTCCAATTACCAGTTTCGTCCTTCGTACTAGTAACTCATGTTGAAATAATTCTGTACCTACTCTATAAAAGAGTACCTTATGTACTGTAAATTCAATCTTCACTTCTGTCCGACCCGCACAGATAAAATTACTCAGACATGTTATCTACTGTCCGTCCAAGTGGTTATGCCGCAGAATCGTAGAAAGGGGGGAAATCACGTGACAGTTAATTACTTAACGAGGCCCTTTTATTTAAGTTATTTTAAACAGTTGTATAATATTACGTAAACGTCCAATTCCTAACAGAAATTAATGTTTTCAGAAAAGAGCTAAGACAGCCCTGCTTTTACAGAGGGCCGTGCAGAAGCAGGTGGGGAAATCTGGATGCGACGTAGGCAAACGGACAGTACCTGTGCGAAAATATGATTCAATATTAAAAGCTCTTTCGTCACTGGAAAACGCGAACATATTTCTGGAACGTACTATACTCAGTAACTCAGTGCTGTTTACTATAAGCGGCCTTGATTCTGTCTGGAGAACAGTTGGAACTCCATTAGTAGAAGGGGTGGGAGTGAAGTACATTCAAAAACTCAGGTACAATAAAAATTGAAGTAAAAATAAAATGATGTCCCTGTATATAAACAATTCAATTCCTTATTGAAACTGCACCAAATAATCCAACTAATAAATATAAAGGTAACACATAAGAAACATACACATGCAATAAAATACAAAAAGACACAATAAATACAAAAAGAACATTATCCCTAATTACTACATTCACTCAGTGTTGATACTACTCATTACAACACTAATTCCCTCACCTTGATCGATGGACAAGAAATATCTTGCTTCAAATCGGATGAAGTTATAAGATATCTAGGCATTACTTTTAATGATGAAATAAAATTTAATGCGGCGCAACTAATTGAAAAACTGACAAAAATCTTAATCAGCTGGTCACTACACCCTTACTCAGGCCTGATCAAAAGATAAATATATTAAATCAATATATCTGGCCTGAGTTGGTTTACCCTTCCAATGTGCTCCTTTAAAAGATCTTAAAGTGAAATTTCTATCTGATATTGACAAATTAATTCGCAGCGCTGTTAAGGAAATAATTAACATTCCTACTGACACCCCGGATGCTAAGTTGTATGCACCAAGAAGATTGCGAGGTTTAGAAGTATTTAAAGGCCAGTGGGAAGCTTACCTTCAGCACTTAAATATTTGTCAAAGACTTTTACACGTTGACAACCCTCATGTAGCAGCCACTGAAATCTTCCAAACGAAATTGAA
Source organism: Periplaneta americana (assembly GCA_025594305.2). Classification (NCBI taxonomy): domain Eukaryota; kingdom Metazoa; phylum Arthropoda; class Insecta; order Blattodea; family Blattidae; genus Periplaneta; species Periplaneta americana. Next base: position 35,403,113 of record JAJSOF020000040.1, on the reverse strand, counting down.
CATTGCATCAAACAATTACCAATTACCTTCGATTGCTCTGAACGTATTTCTTCTCAAAAACTATTGCGTGAAGATTCTTTTCATCAACGGAGGAAATTGAAAAGTAAAGGTGTGGGAGTTGTTTTCTATTCTCACTGGAAGAAAGGTAATTCGTGGATCTCAACCAAAAGGGACTTTCGAGCAGTCAGTGGACGCAAGCCATTAACATGAACTGTAATACAATACCTGTACGTACTCTTCCTGGTAGAACTCTTGACTCAACCCGTTGCACAAGATGCGACGAGCAAGAAACGCTTCCTCACGTCTTGGGTTTCTGCCATCATGGAGAATTGCTCCGAATCAACAGACATAATACGGTTCGTTCTCTCATCGCAGCTTCAATCCGTCAGAATGCTTCCTATGAGGTTTATGAGGAGGTTGGTTGCGTCTCTTCTGATGGCTCTACTAGACGTGCTGATATCATCATAATTGATCGGCAGAAGGATAAGGGTGTCATTCTTGATCCCACAATCCGTTTTGAGATGCATGAGCAACAGCCACAAGAGGTGTGTCGTGAAAAACAAGTCATCTATGAGCCTTTCTTTGAGCACAATACCACATCACACATTGGACAGTTTCTGGGCTCATGTTCGGTGCCCGTGGCACGATCCCACGTGAAACTTTAAATCAACTTAAACAATATAAAATTTCTAAAGCAACGATTGATGCCATAGGATCTCACGTGTTAAAATCATCCTTAGCTATAATTAGTAATCATTTGTACCCAACAAAATTTTTATTGTAAATGATTTCCTACGTTTTCTTATTTTAATGTTTTTTTTTCCTTTCCAAGTGTCACAAAATTGTTTTGTTTACTTATTATTCTTTATGAATTGATTAGTAGGCCGATATATCGAACCCTTATGTAGGGCGGCTTTTGTTTATACAAATTATCTATCTCTTTCCTTATTTCCTCGGCTCCCTCCCTCTCGGCCAGTTCCACCCTAAACTGTCGAACGTTTGCCATAAATTTTCCCACACTGTCACAGAATTTATCGTTATTTAATATTTTAATTTTGAAAAGGTATAGACCGATAAGCAATTAAATTAGATGAATATAGGTTAAATAGGGTCCGTCTTCTTGCTTATCAGGTATGTGTAGTCTAAATTATTAATTATGTCACATTTATTGATTGGATTAACATTTTCTGCAATTATTTGCCATTATCAGATCAACATAAGTGTCTTATTATACATGCTGAATACTGGTTACATAAATTAAGTAGAATAAAGTAATATTCGGGCAAGCAAACATGGTTCCTACTAAACAAAATAGATGTTACATTATAATTAGTCGTGCACTGACTGAACTGTTTACATAATGTTCATATTAGACACAGATAAAATTATAACTTGCAATAAAAAATTTAATAATATAATTACTGCAAGTTATAATTTCATCTGTGTCTAATATGAACATTATGTAAACAGTTGAGCCAGTGCACTAGTAATTATAATGTAACATCTATTTTGTCTAGTAGGAACCATGTTTGCATGTCCGAATATTATTAATTCTGCTTAATTTTCGTAACCAGAATTCAGTATGTATAATAAGACACTTATGTTGATCTGATGATGGCAAATAATTTCCGAAAACGTTAATCCAATCAAGAAATGTGACATAGTTAATAATTTAGACTACACATTACTTGATAAGCAAGAAGACGGACCCTATTTAACCTATATTCATCTAAGTTATTTAATATGTTGTATGTTGCCAAGTGCCCCTGCTAGATATAATGAAGGACTCTGGCAGGAATCGTTTGCTCAGAGCTTCTGTGGCTTCACACTCTGATAAAATACGGTGTGATGTTTCTCCTCTACCGCAAAGAGGACATATTCTCGCCCCTCTTCATTGACGATTTTAAGTGCCCTCCAGGCTCCTAGACGAAACCAGATTAAACCCAGTCTACCTGCTATTGCAGACGATAGATGAAATAAGGAGGAAGTGGAGTGTGTTGATAGAATGATAGAGGGAAACGGGACTACCCGAGAAAAGTCCTATGCAACATTTGTTTTGTCCACCATAAATTCCATCGCGGCCTAGCCAGAGATCGAACCCTGGCTGCCAGGATGGAAGAGCAGGGCGCATATATTGACAGTTACCATGAAATAGGTCACGGACAAGGTAAGAAATGCTGCCTATTGAACATTAGTAATATGCGTTACAAGAGCGGTATATTGAAGTTTTCATGTATGAGGGAAAGTTTGAAAAGCGAAACGTAGTTGAGCTTTTTTTAATTTCCGAGAATTGAAAGAAAACATACCGCTCGTGTATCGTACATTATTTTGTGCGAAGATCGTTTATTACATACCTGAAAGAGGAATTTCTAATTAGTTGCAATGAAATCTCCATCTTGGTTTCTGTTCAATGACGGCAAATTTACAAAACAAAAATATCTATCTTCAACATTGGTGCTTTAAAATGTTTTCTGTGTTTACTATACTCCAGCAGGCTGTGATATACGTATGTATTCCCCCTGTCTGTGATGAGTCTGGAATCTTGTTGATTTTTTCACGGCTTCCTTAATGTTACTTGCATCACGAATGCAGTAACTTTAGTGGAGTTGTAGAGTTTACTTAATTTTTGCAAATATTTAAAAACAATAATTAACAGTGCAATTTAGGTGAAATTGCAGTGGTGAGTTTCCAATTTATAATTATTACTATATTGAACGTCTCTAAACATAATATGTTAAAAGCCTAAAGCAGTAAAATCAATATGTCACTTAAGCGGTAAGAAGAGGGAAATTGTTGTGTGTTAGGTTGGGAATACTGAATGTGGAATTTTAGACTTACCGCGGATTGGTTTTGTGCGGAAACCAAGCAATACGCACGATCTCGCACAATAGTAATATACGTTACAAGAGCGGTATGTTGATGTTTTCATGTTCGAGGAAAAGATTGAATAAGCGAAACGTAGTTTAGCTTTTTTAATTTCCGAGAACATGAAAACAAACATACCGCTCGTGTATCTTACATTATTTTGTGCGAAGATCGTTTATTAATACCTGAAAGACGAATTTCTAATTAGTTGCAATGAAATCTCCATGTTGGTTTCTGTTTAATGACGGCAACTTCGGAAAAACAAAATATCATATCTTTCTTCAACATTGTTGCTATAAAATGTTCTGTGTTTACTATACTCCAGCAGGCCGTGATATACGTCTGTCTTTTTTTCCCCAGTCTATAAATGCGAAATTAAAACAAACGGTAAGGTTATGTAATGATTTATTTTTCATTTTAATATTTTAACAATATTATTTATATAACATATTGCAGTAATAACATCCGCATCTGGAATCTTGTTGATTTTTTCTCGGCTTCCTTAATGTTACTTGTATCAGGAATGCAATAATTTTCGTGGAGTAGTAGACTTTACTTAATTTTTGCAAATATTTAAAAACAATAATTAACATCGCAATTTAGGTGAAATTGCAGTGGTAAGTTTCCAATTTATAATTATTACTATGTTAAACGTCTCTAAAAATAATATGTTAAAAGCCTAAAGCAGTAAAATGAATGTCGCGCTTAAGCGGTAAGAAGAGGGAAATTGTTATGTGTGTTACGTTGGGAATACTGAATGTGGTATTTCACACTTACCGCGTATTGGTTCTGTGCGGAAAACAAGCAAATACGCACGATCTCGCACAAAAGTATTTTCCGTAATCCTAATTAGTTAATTATAAGTTGCCAAGAAACCGTGTAATGTTTATGGATGCGTTATAATTTCCAAGGATGTTATGTCGTCTTAACATAGGTGAACAAATGATTACGTACAGTACGTCACAGACACTGTATCCTATTCTCCTCTCACTGCTACCCATTATAGTAAGAACGATAAGAAAATGTAGCTCTGGGACTTGAAAACGTCGAACGCAATAACACAGTACCATCGGTCCTAACAATGGTATAGGTTTTTGATGTGACTGCCATACGTGAGTAATCTAATCAAGTTGATTCGTTATGTCAAGCGTGGTGCCTCCAGTTTAGGAAGTGCTATTGATCGCTACTCTAGACTCATCACATTGCTTGAATCGTCCAGTAGGCATAAAACCGGGAAGACAGTATATTCATTATTACCCCCACCACAGCACGGTAGTTGCATATAACCTCACGAACAATCTGACCGAAACTTGAAGCGACGCTAGGCGGCGTTAGTGTGAGTTCTTATCACTCGCGAAATTCAGTATGGGGCGGCGTCTCTGCCCGAGCGGACGTAGCGCGGCGACGCTCTCTTGTTCAGACAGGCGTACACGAAACGACGTTGTCTAGACCACAGAACAAACGAATTCACGTATCGAATTAGTGGGGACTGTTTGTTTAGCGATGTTAGCAGTGATAAACAATTGAACTCCGCTGTCAATATTTATGTGTGAAATAGTGACATAATTCTGCGCGTTCCTTTTTTAAATGATTGTGCGTCGTTTGTCACAGAACTAGTGGCAAATCAGTGGTGAAAGGAGCGAAAAGACTAACAATGACCTTTGGTTGTGTTTACTGTAGCTCTCCTCTATTGTCCGCCAGTTGATTTAGTATCTACTGACTGTTTGTTTCTCCTGGTTCTGTAAAGATGGCGTGTCCATTCAGACGTATGTCTGGCCACGTGGTGACTCCTAATTCTGGCAACGGGAGTGGAAGCAAGGCCACATCAAGACAGAGCTCTCTCCAGATGTCTTTGCCACCTGATTCGACGAACGCGGAAAACGAGCCCGACCTGCACACCCTGAACCTGAAACATCTCAGCGAGGCCATCACCACTCTGATAGACCCACCGGTAAGCAGCCCTACAAGGCACGACTTATGTAACAGGGGAGTTTGGGTCAGTGTTACGGTTTCACAGCTTTACTGTTTTTTTTTTTTTTTTTTTACTGTGCTTGGTTTTCCGGTACAGTAGAGAATTCTTCGCTTCTAAGTAATTATGTTTATTGAACATTTTATCTACCGACTTGTGTTTGCGGAATTGATATAATAGATTTAATTAGATATGCGACTCATTACAGCTTATTGTACAGTGATAAGCAACTTTAATTTATTTTCTTCAGGTACTGATGTACACCTATAGAATATCACTGATAATAATTAGTTGGCTTTTGTGACAATTTGCAAGTATAAAGACTCACTTCTTTATTGCATTTATTAATTCCAGCCTTTCAGTAAGTGATTAATCTGTCTTTGCGATTGAAATCTACATAACCGAGAACACTATCATCTCATAAAATGGTGGGACCGAAGTGATCTTATAACACAACAGTTAAAAAATCATTGCGAATAATTACATACTTTAATAATGTTTTAATTAACTTGTATCATTATTTCTGTTCAAGATTCTAGAAATTCATCCATCTTTGTGATAAGACTTTACAAATTGTTTAAGAAATTGTAAATTTTGTTACGGAGAACAAATTTCTTTAGAATGTTAAAATGCTAAAGAATTCTTTAAGATTGGATAAAAGATTGAAGCGAATCTTATTCTAGACGTTAATTCTTCTTCTTCTTCTTCTTCTTCTTCTTCTTCATCGCAATTATCATCACCACCTTTTTCATAATTTTCATTATTTCTCTACTTTTCTTTTTGTTGCTCTTCTCCAAATTTAGATATTCAGTTTCTTGTTTATCACACCCCAGAGATTAAATCACTTAACCATATATTTTATTTAACAATATTGCTCCTTCTTCTTCTCCTCCATCGTAATTACCATCACCACAATTTTTATTATTTCTCTATTTTCTTTTTGTTGCTTTTCTTCTCCAAATTTAAATCTTCAGATAACCTGAAGTACTACAGAACCCTTTATATTTCTCTTCTGATTATTTATTCTGTACATAACAAATTACATGATACGTCAGTAGAGTTCAACTCATAGTGATTCTTTCCTTATCCATATCAGTATATTGTTAGTCAGGGAAATATTTCATTTATGTAGTTCATTTATTTCCTATATTATTGTAATAATAATTGGAACACAGCTCAAAATGTGTTCAAACTGCTAATGTCCACTGTATGGATCTGTTTATTTTCCTGCCTAATAATGGTAGATATAGTGTTTGTTATCTAAAAACATTTAGCAAGCAAGAATTTTATATTTCATACTTGATAACGTGGTAGTTTTTTTTTTTAATTTTAAGTACGTAATTTTTAATGTAATCAGAATTTAGACGCTGGATTCAAACTTTATATTTAAGCCTCTTTTATTTCTCTACTGTTTTAAGCTTCTTATACTTATTGTCTCTATTTTGCAGAAAGTTCAGTAACTTCAACTTCATAAACTTTTCCTAGAACAAACGTATTTAAAATGAATGGAAGAAATCTCTCAATCTTTTTATCATACATTATGCTAAAGTAATATAAAATAATCATAATTCAGTACTACTTACAGCAAGGTTATGAATCAACATTTCGAAGTTTGTTTCTTCCCATTGCTTAGGTAAACTTCTTTCTACTTACTGATATTACCACATTTTATTTGAAAGACCAGCGTATATTTCTCTTTATGGCTTATGTATCATGATCAATGTAATTACAAAGGCATCATTCATATTAGAAGATATTCAGTACATTTTCTTCCGCATGATAGGCTACTATTTTTTATATAAACGGAACACATTTTCCATTATGTCTTTATATTCTCGTTATTTTTTCATTGTCCCCTCATTTCCTTTTACCATACTCCAACAACGTTTTGATTCCATTCCTTATCTAGTTTTCAATTCGTACGGAAGAATAATGTACTTACGGTACTATTTTACAAAACTAAATCAATATTTTGTTTTCAATTTTCCCTCTCAAGTTTAATAAAGTACGACTATTAATGTAATTACATTTATCACTATTTGCATTGAATTTTCAACATCGCAAGCAGGGAAACTTAAGTTCCTTTCACTTGCTACAATTTAATGAGGAAATAACGTACACCCTCTGTAAGATAGTAACTTCGATATTGAATTTATTGTACCATTCCCTAATTGTTAAGTTAAATGCTTGTAAATTACAAAATGAAGGTTATAAAATGAGGTGGTCTTCACTATAGTGTGTTTTTGCCTGGTTATAAAAAAAATGGGACAGTCATAACATAGTTAAAATTATCTTCTACTATGGAAGTACAATTATGAATATTGAAATTTAAAGAGAATAATTTAGATAAGACCATAGAAAGAAATGATTATTTTTAAAGTATAGGTACTTATTACAACAGTTGGATACGGAACTCAGGCATAATTAAGCACTTTAATGAAAGTGATGACCATCTTCATACATCTGAAATTGGATCTTACGGTTAGTCTGTATCACAGTAGTAAAAAAATATATATAGTCTTTTGTTTTGTAATACATTGATTAGGCCTATCGGTCCATTGTAGCTTCTCATTCCCCCCTTCCGGCTTATATTCAGGATAGTCCAGTTCCATGCAAATATGGACTTACCGTTATTGTTTCTATTTCTTAACTTTTTATTCTTTGCTCAGATGATTTTCGTGTGAATACAGTCTTGAAAATAAAATTTATGTTACTTTTTATTCTGGTTTTCCATTCAGTTTAACTAAAAATTCACTTCCATGTACATTCACAGTCAGAGATTTATAAAATAAGTTTTATTATTTTCACTCATATTTTTAAGATTCATCTTAGAGTTTTAGGGTACGGTGAAAAGTTTTTTTTTTTAATTACTGTTACAGGCTATGTTGTTCTTCTCAGAAGGTCACATTACTAAAAATACAAATGTAGTAAATTGCCTAGTATTTTTATTTTAAATTATTATTCACTCCAATAATAAGAATTCTGTTAATGATAGCCTGTTACTTCTGCCTTTCTACCAAAATTTTATAATTGAAGGTATATTTTGAGTTCATTTAATTGTTGAAGTCGCCCTGATAATACAAATTTATTACCAAATGATAATAAGATAATACAAATTTATTACCCGATGATAATAAAATTATCATTTTAACATAAAAAATAATCTATTTTCTTACTGTGAGATGAAACCTAAATTTGCATTTATTTTAACATTCCCTTTCTTTCTTTAATATAATTATTGTAACTATGTATATATGCTATTTTCAATGATGGCGGCAAAATGTTGCAAAAAAATTTTGATAGAAAACACCCTTTCCAAGCCCCACGTTTATGGTTTCTTTTAGCACCTTCTCTTTTATACTGTATATCTCTTCCGTTTATGTACACGGCATTAAAACTGAACAATATGCAATGAGATAATTCTCTGAATTCATTATTTTCTATTTTTTTATTACAGTGAAACAGAAGTTATATTTGCAAAACCAGACTTTTCTTACTCCAAATTTTTTCTGCTGTATAAAAAAATCAATTTCCAAATTATTATTTCTCATGTAATGTGTACCTTACATTGAGTAGAAACGTTCATTTTTAAATTGTGACAACATTTCTTACCTTCATTTTAATCATCATCGACTTTGTTAATTTTGTATTGGTCAAGTATATAATATATATAAATCTAATGTTACTTATTTTGAAGAGTATTTATGACAGGTTTATTTTTTGGTGCTCAGAGTTCTTTACCAAAATTTACATATAATTTTTTAAAACAATTATCAATATCATCTTCCGAAATTTAAAAAAAATCATCTCGCAAATTCATAAAGATTCCCTGGAGATTATACAAATTCATTTATACCACTCAGAAGGACTTAATTAAGGATATGCTAATTTTAAATAAAATCGTTTATTTATAAGTATAATTTTATAGTCATCTTCTAAGATTTTATTTTATAATTGATAATCATTGGTGCTTAACTATTACATTTTATTTTTATAACAATATTCATATTTAATTAATTATATTTTATTTGCTATTAATTTCCGGATCCCCGTGGTCATCCTTAATTAAGGCCGGACGAGTTATTTCTCTCTCTCTCATATTGGGAATTCCCATTTGTTGGATTTCCACATATGTTACCGTCTCCTGTTGTTCATTAAATTAGACAATTAGTCTGGCTGGGCGGAAGAGAAGGCCTATTGGCCTTAGCTCTCCCAGATTAAATGAATAATAAGTAAATAATAATAATAATAATTTTTATTATTATTATTATCATTATTATTATTATTATTATTATTATTATTATTATTATTATTATTACATTTTATGTAGTTAAAATCAAATTTAGGATATAATCTGCGATGCAGGGATATCATAATTACACCTCGTATTTTAGGATTTGTTTAGCGTAGGCTGAAACATACGTTCTTTAATGCACCTAGTTTAGGCAATATTATCGCTCGAGAGTTTCTCGTGTTGCATACATTTAAGCAATTTTTACATAAAAATTGTTGAAACCTGTCATATTGGAGTCAACACGTGTGGAGTAACGGTTAGCATGTCTCGCCGCGAAACCAAGTGGCTCGAGTTCGAATCCCGGTCGGGGCAAGTTACCTGGTTGGTTTTTTTTTTCGGGATTTTTCCTCAACCCAATCTGAGCAACTTCCAGTGCTGGACCCCGGACTCATTTCACGGGCATTATCACCTTAATCTCATTCAGACGCTAAATAACCTAAGATGTTGATACAGCGTCGTAGAATAACCTACTTAAGAAGTCATATTCGTGTTTAAAAATCGGAAGTCTAGTTGTAATATTGTGTCAGAGAATGAACAAATAAACAATGAAATAAATAAGAAATACATAGTAACACTAAAAACTGCATTAATATTGAATATAAGTAAATGAATAAATGGAAATAAATATGGATATAGCCTACATTTCTTACTGATTTATATAACTGCAATATTGTATTCTCAAGGATCTTTCGTGTTTTTCTCGTTGACTATTACACTTTTACTACGTCATACTGCTTTTGACCAATAAAGCGGTACGAAAGAACGTATTTCAACCAATCATGGCTGCTACCGCACAATTTTATCGCGTCCCTAGCATTTGTTTAATTTTATCGCGTCCCTAGCATTTGTTTCTTTGTTTGCCAACATTTCAAACTGCGCTGGTCTGGACGTCAAAAAAAAAAAAAAAAAAAAAAATACAAACCACTCCAGTTGATGCACAGCAGTTTCAAATATGACTCGCATTGGCATTCAAGAACAAGAATTAATAAAGATCACTGGTCATACTGCATCTTCCCTGAAATCCCATTTACAAATAAATGAAGAGCACCATTCGGAAATCCTGAATAAGTTGAGGGATAAACCATGTACATCAACGAGTTCCACTTTTTTAAGCACACGACTAATATAAAATACTAACACCAACCACTAAAACATTCAAATTTGAAAATTGTACTTTCAACAATTGTTTCTTTTAAAATTATTCATGTTTATTTTTTATGTCATCATCGTTAATTAAAACTTCTCTTGTTTATTTCATCATCCCTAATTAAAACTTTTCTAACACTTCTTTATATTATTTAGGTTATGTTATAGCTTCTGCTATATGATATTACGTATAGTCACGTATCAAAGATCGTTTAATACTAAGATTTATTGAAAATCATCTGTAAAGTGACGTTGATTACTTGGATCCGGATAATTGAAGTGGAATGCAACTGTTTTAATAAAAATGAAACTGAATCAACAAAGACTTCTTGACTAGTAACCGTCCACAGAGTTCAATGAAGAATCCATAGTTGGCACACCTGATAACATCACATAATCATAACACACCACTGCCATATAGCATGCTTCTAGCGTAATAGGCTATTTGTAATATTGAGATGGTACAATAATACATTTGAAGACAGTTGTATTTTAGTAAGTCAGTTAATATTTTATTGCATTGTACTACTTCGTTACTTCTAATCTTTATTTACTTTCTTCTAATCGTGTAATAGTTAATTAAATTCCACTCGAGTTTTGATTTTCTCTAGATAAATCAAAACCTCCATTGAGATTATTGTTGATAAATTAATTCAGTTGTGAATAAACAAACTGATTCAATTAATAAAATAGTTTTACTGTGTTCAAATATTACCATATTTCGTATACAATAATGTAACTCAAAACTACCCTTAATTATAGTAGAATTTATCTCCACCTCGTGCAAATATAATTTTAATGGTAATAAACTGTATACCCAAATAATTTCGCATTATATGTATATTTAATTTAAATCATTTTGTCCTATAAAATTCTCACTAATGGAACCTCAGAAAGATTCAAGTAGACATTGTGACATTAAGCTTATATCATTACTGAATTTCAAATTCTTATTTCAGTGATAATGAAATGTACATAACCCAATAATTCAGTGAATTGTATAGCAAACACTTCGCAGTGATATTAAACTAATTTCTTAACGCACGTCATTGCAGAATTTTTTTCGTCATGAACTGTATTTCAGTGCGAAGTAGATATTGGTCCATTAGTATGCATATTTCCTCACTCTGGTTCACACAGTCGTTGCATGTAATGGACTAAACGTGATTCTGGCCGCTCCATTTCTATAACATTGGAATTCTTTTGTGGAACTGCATACCTTCATGTTGTTGCATGAATTTTTCATAAATTCTTCTGAAATTTGACGTATACACGTTGAACTTGAAACGTGCTTTTATTTTTATTTGCTTATCGATGCAATACAAGTGCAAGAAATGATTCAAACGGTCATGTGTGCTTTTTTATCTTAGATATCTATATGTTTCCCTCACATTACATTTCTCAGAACATTGACATTGTCTTTCCTACAGCTGTCTGTACTATTGCACTACGTTATGAGGTGAAAGGAAAATGCAATGAATTCATATACAGTAAGTTAATATTTTTCATAGTTTCCACTTTCTATTGTCAATTAGGACTACATTATTATTCTTGCACCTCAGTTAGTTAAATTTATATTTTAAACTAGTGGCTTGTGCAGCAAATGCTGCAAACTAAGTTCATTAGACGTTCAAATACACATTTTTCAGATTTATTTTCAATGAAGAATACCAGACATTCTGAAAGTTATTTGCTTCCATAATAATGAAACATACTCCCTCTAAATGGTTTCTTTATGCCAAAAACTTTTCTTGAACCTATACACGATCAGTCGGTTTTTCATGAGGGAGTAAAGCAATAGCTATTTCAGGTCATTGTGGATTGTAGGTGAAAGTTAAATATATATCAGGTTTTCGAACAATAGACATAGCATCTTGGTATAGCTGTTGCATGTTTCGTGAAGTACCTTGAAATGTAGAGAGTAAAATCTTTTTATCCTGCTAAGAGATCTTGCATGAAATGATCGGGAGACTACAAAATCTTGTAGGCCTCTTATTTTATCAGTAAGTAATACCTTTTGGTCTTTCCTTAGGAACTGTAATTCTTGCGCTCTCTCGAGCCAATACTGAAGAGAATCACGCATATAAATATCTACACCACACCGCCATTAAATATATGAAGAAGACCCAACCCCACTTGATTAATAACTATAAAAATATTTGATTTTTAATCATGTAAGTTTTATAGTTTTCAGTAACATATACTATATAGCCGCCACTCAGTGAATTATAGAAATCAAGATCTAATTTAAGATATTCTCTACATCTACTTATGCAGGGACATCATTTTATTTTTACTTCAATTTTTATTGTACCTGAGTTTTTGAATGTACTTCACTCCCACCCCCTCTACTAGTAAACTTTCAACCGTACTCCATACAAAACCAAGCGTATGCAGTCAAAGTCGCCTTACGGTCGTAGTAAACACAAACAGTACTGAGTTAGTGGGTATAGTACGTTCCAGAAATATGTTCGCTTTCAATATTGAATCATATTCTCGCACAGTCGTCCGTTTGCCTATGTCGCATCCCGGTTTCCCCCACTCACTTCTGCCCGTCCCTTTGTAGCTGGGCTGTCTTAGCTCTTTTCTGAAAACATTAATTTCTGTTAGGAATTGGACGTCTACGTAATATTATACAATGTTTAAAATAACTTAAATGAAAAGGCCTCGTTAATTAATTAACTGTCACGTGATTTCCCCCTTTCTACGACCCTGCGACAAAACCACTTGGATGGACAGTAGATAGCATGTCTGAATAATTTTATCTTTTTGGATCGGGCAGAAGTGAAGATTGAATTTACAGTACGTAAGGTACTCTTTTATAGAGTAGGTACATAATTATTTCAACATGAGTTACTAGTACGAAGGACGAAACTGGTAATTGGAATTAGGTATAATAGTCTGTGTGCGATAATATGCAAAAAAGAACTGAAACCTGTATCGAAATGAACGGCCACCATTTTCAAATATGTGTTTAAATATCCATATTATGATTATTTTTCAATTTAACTTCATTCTCTATATTGTACGCTAATGTGCTGTAGACAGTATAATATACACTGCATAATGAATACGTCCACATGGACAGCTCAGTTCGTGAGTAAAAACACTCATTGTTAATACTGTACTGTATTTTGATTAAACAAAATCCTAATGAAAATTATCGAACTAAAAATTGCGTTATTTCCTAATTTACATAAATGGATGAACTACTTTTCTTCCCTCCTATACCTAGTGAAATGATTTGTATTTTACGCCAGTATCATCGAACTCCAGTCGTGGAAGGGGTAGCAAACGTTGTTTCCTGTTTCAATCGTTAATAGAAAGGTATAGCCAAGTTAATATTAAAAATGTTAGTAAAAATAAAATGATGTCCCTGTATAACCCCAAAACGTTTCACTTTCATATCATCAATATAGCATTAATATGTATAATTAATGAATAACAGTCATATCATGGTATTAACTACAATAATATTTCATTTCTAATGGTAATAATGTCATGAAACCACCTGAAGTTTTGTAGTTTTTAATATCCAATATACAGCTGTACTCAGAAAATTACACACCACAGAATCAGACCTGTAAATTATTTTTTAGCAAGTCATGAATTTTTTAATAAGCAATTTAATTTGAGCTCTAAATATCTAAGCATTTTTGCAGATCATGGCCTTTTTGTAATATTGTTTACTCTAGTGTTTGTTTTGTTTTATTCTGAAATGCAATTACTGACGACAGATGGATTTTAGAAAATAGGAAAATTATGTTGAAACATTGACATTTCACTGAAAACTACTATTTTTCTGAAAAACTTCAATATGAGGGGTCATTTATTATAATCCGTTCGGCCGTTTTCCCGTAATTTCCATTACCAGTTCAAATTATATGTAGGCCTATAGATTATGATGCCAAAATTTGAAACAATTTTGATTTTAAGTTTTACTGTTTTCGATCATATTTACAAAATGTCCATGACAATAAGTTGAAATGGTACGATATTTATAGTGTTGGTCTGTGAAAAGAAAGTAAATAATAACAGACCTTATTATGTTTTATAAGCAAATTACCTCGTATTATAATCGAAAATATAATTTGTGCGAGATCGTGCGTATTTGCTTGTTTTCCGCACAGAACCAATACGCGGTAAGTGTGAAATACCACATTCAGTATTCCCAACGTAACACACATAACAATTTCCCTCTTCTTACCGCTTAAGCGCGACATTCATTTTACTGCTTTAGGCATTTAACATATTATTTTTAGAGACGTTTAACATAGTAATAATTATAAATTGAAACTTACCATTGCAATTTCACCTAAATTGCAAAGTTAATTACTGTTTTTAAATATTTGCAAAACTTAAGTAAAGTCTACTACTCCACGAAACTTATTGCATTCCTGATACAAGTAACATTAAGGAAGACGTGAAAAAATCAACAAGATTCCAGATGCCGATGTTATTACTGCAATATGTTATATAAATAATATTGTTAAAATATTAAAAATGAAAAATAAATCATTACATAACCTTACCCTTTGTTTTAAGTTCGCATTTATAGACTGGGGGAAAAAAAGACAGACATATATCACGGCATGCTGGAGTATAGTAAACACAGAAAACATATTATAGCAACAATGTTGAAGAAAGATATTTTGGTTTTCCGAAATTGCCGTCATAAAACAGAAACCAACATGGAGATTTCATTGCAACTAATTAGAAATTCGTCTTTCAGGTATGTAATAAACGATCTTCGCACAAAATAATGTACTATACAAGAGCGGTATGTTTGTTTTCATGTTCTCGAAATTAACAAAGATCAACTACGTTTCGCTTTTTCAGTCTTTTCCTCGAACATGAAAACGTCAACATACCGCTCTTGTAACGTATATTACTATTTTATTATACTGTTTTTATTTTGTAACATAAAACATAGTACTCGTAATTCAAATGTTTTTGAAAGGAACCTTCATTTTAATGTCTCACATTCAGTTACTAAATATTAAATATTTTTATGCTAGGGTCTCTTCATACTAAATTAATTTTTAATTGCTATTCATGCCTCTATTAGGATACAGTGCACAAAGACTTGCCTAATATTTCAAATGTGTTAGATCATTTATTTTGTTTGTTCTCAGTTAGTTATCGTTTATATTACATATTGTTCGTAGAAGTTCCTCGTTTATTATACTTGCAAGGAATGTGTGTTAGGTTTGATTAGGGTGACCAGACGTCCTCTTTTACCCGGACATGTCCTCCTTTTTAGCCTTTTTTCGGGGTCCCGGCGGATTAAAAAAAAATATCAAGAAATGCCTTCCTTTTCGTCACTTGTATGCCTTATATTTTGAAGCTATCTGATTTGACGCCTTTTTCAAGTAATTTTCCAGTAGGTGGCAGCAGCATCGACGGAATATCCTCTTTGCTAACGTTCATAACTCTCTTTGCTCACTCTTTTGATAATAATTATAGTTACTTTGGCTTTCATATGTAGCTAACGGGAAAATCTTTTTATATTATTAATTTGTATCATAAGTATGCTATAATAAAATAAATATTGACATAATTTTAAATAAAATATAGGTCTAAGCCTAAATATAAATAGATATTTTCTGTCCTCTTTAATAATTATAGTTCACTTGACTTTCAAATGTAGCCAACTGTAAAATCATTATTATTAAGTTTTATCATAATTACTTTGTAATAAAGTAGATATTAACATACTTTTATGTATGATATAAACCTAAATCTGTGCTTTATATTGACGTAATTTAAAGTAGGTATAATATAGGCCTAAACCTAAATCAAAGTAGGCTACTACATATTTTCTGTCCCCTTTTCTTCGAATAATGTTCTACTTTTTGAAGCTTTGTATCCTCTTTATTATCGATATGAATCTGGTAATCCTAGGTTTGATAAATATTTAAACTCTCCCACTTCAGATAGCCTGTTTTTCATGATATGTTTGTACAGTATAAAGCTTATTTGCATTGTCAGGAAAGGAAATGCCGGTCACTTTAGCATAAAATGAAATACATGAATAGATTTATTGAAAGACATCTGGCAAGAAAACGTGCGATATGAGAGCAGTAAATAAATATAAAAGAAAATTATCTCCACTGAAGATACTATTGATGCAATAGTTGCAGCATGAAAATAATATGGAATTTACAGTTAACTTAGTACTATTCCGTGATTATTGTTCGAGAGTTAAGAAAAAGGCTGATTCCGGTTAATCTTCGTTTCATTTATTTTCTTGAAAAACCTTACTTAAATATAATATTGTAACCTATTTCATTTCCACTTCATCATCCTGTCATTCATTAAACAGGTTTGTTTGGATCTCCAGTTTTTAAACTGATGTCCTTGTTCTTTACTTCTTCTAGGATGACAGTAAATTTAAGTCTTTTGTGTTACTTCGACTGATGTCACTGTTCTTCACATCCTATAGGACGACAAAAAAATATGTCTTATTTTTGTGTCACTTCGCTTAATATTTTAAATCTTGACATACACTATCTACCAAAAGTAATTGGGCACTATTTTGCCCCTTTTAGAATCTCGTGGTACCACCTCTATACTATAACAGCAGCCACCATGTCAGGCATGCTCTCCACTAGTTTGTGTAGGATATCCACTGGAATGCGTCACCATTCCTCTTGCAAAATGGCACTCAGTTGGACAATGGAAGTTCGCCGAATCTCCCGAGACCTGAATCACCGATCCAATTCGTCCCAAAGGTGCTCAATGGGATTGAGATCAGGATTCTGTGCAGGCCAGTTCAATCGGTGGACATTATTGTCTGCATACAACTGCATAGTAGCCGCCGAAACATGGGGTATAGTGTATTATTTTATTTTGGCGTTTTTTTCTATAATTGAATGTATACTCAATAGCTCTTGTATTTTTATTTGGAATTATGTCTATTGTATTATATTTAATTCGTAGCTGTAAGATTTCTGATTGTAGAATATTTATACTTTTTTTTTTTATAGTTCACGTTTCTGAGTTCTGTATTAATATAGTAGACGACAGTTATTTGATGTTCATACTAATCTCACAGAAATTTTTACAGAGTAAGCATTCCATACAGAATGCATCTAAACCTAGATATTAGATATGAAATACGTTGATGCTTATTCATTTTTGTTTTTCTAAAGCACTTTCGTTCAAACATAGTCTGTCATTTTGTAACCCATAGTATTTAAATTTTGCTGGATAGTAGTAAAAATGAGACTTAAAAGAATCAATGTTCTAGAGTTCTAGACCTTCCATTTATTTTCACTACATCTATTTGAAATATTATTTTTCTTATAGAGTGTTGTCATTGTATAACATCTCCACTCCTGTCATATTCTTTTATAATACTTATTGTCTAGTCTAGACAGATTGTAAATTTGGCATAAATGTGAAATAAATGAATAAATACATATCTATTTAAATATATGATAATATATTTTATTTAACGACGCTCGCAACTGCCGAGGTTATATCAGCTTCGCCGGTGTGCCGGAGTTTTGTCCAGCAGGAGTTCTTTTACATGACAGTAAATCTACTGACACGAGCCTGTTTCATTTAAGCATGCAATCGACTTCGGCCGGGATCGAACTCGCAACCTCAGGCATAGTAGGCCATCACTTTACAGACTGCGCCACCCAGGCTGCCTATTATTTAAATGGCATGGACATATATTGATGATGATGATTTACTGGGTTCTTTTGCAAAACTTTAAGATCACATATTTATTTATTCCACTCCTGAAGAAGCCAAAGCTTGAGCTCGGGAGTGTTGTTGGAAATGCAAAAAGTGAAGATACACATACCTACATTCAGATAATATAACATAGTGTATAAATGAGGTATGTTAAAATGAAACGTTATTAACTGTAATATAAAATTATTCATTAATTTTAGGCGTTGATAAAATTAGATGTATTAATAATGTAATAATTGTATAGGCTTGGCCCGAAATTAGAGCTATGACTGAGGCCAGTTCTCGTATTATACATCAGTTCAATTAGTAGTGGGATGAAACTTGCATATCTTCTTGTAGAGTAAGCATTATAATTTCACTAGTACTTTGTTTTGTTTTTGCGGTAATATTTTAGTAATGCATATTTGTATTTTAATTGATAAATGTAGATCAGGCCTGTATCCTTTACATTTTAAATAACGTTATTGCTTGCAAACATGATAGACTAGACGGCATTTCGGAAGGCGGTCAGCTGCTACATGCGCCGTAGCATTTCTGGTATGTGACGTCACAAACTTGTACAGTAGAACCAATCAGAATCAGTCTGGAAGTACTTTTTATAGACTCACGTGTGAGTGTTTCAATACATTGAATAAGTAAAACTAACATTTACTGTGTGTGTGAGGTAAATAAATGGAAGAAGAGACTGTAAAAAGACGAGTATTGCACAGGCAGGCGCTGAAAATAGTGTTTAAAGTGTATAATTATTTTAAAAACGTTGACGAGCAGAACGCTGCTGGCCATCTTGATGCTGACTGCAACGTTGCCAACGTGCAAGAAACGACTGCAGAAGCATGAGGTGTGGGATTGAGAAACGCTCAAAGAATATTGTTAATGAAGGAAAGAGGGTTTGTTTGGTGTCATGCTTTCAGTAATCAACAGCTAAGGTCATTATTGTCTTTTGATAATTTAAATTCTCTCCTGCACTATTTGTATTGCACGTGCTCGTGAAGTACGATGTGGCAATGTTGTACGCTGCCTTGCTCTCTCTATCTGTCTCTCTCGACGCAAACGCTGGCAGACTACCGCCTTCCGAATTGCCGTCGACTCTAGGAATGATGTTTGAGTTTGAGCGTATTCCGAATCTCAGCGCTGAGCAATCCGATGGCATCACGGTGTTCCGAATTCCACCGATGACGTCATTGATGCTCCACCGGTGTCGCACCGGTGCCATCAAGTTGCAGAGGTGGTGGCAGTCTCCATCAGCCGCCATCAGTGAATCTGATTGGTTCTTGTATATGGCGGGAATTAGCAGACGAATGACATCGTGCACTGTTGTGTCATGGCGGTGTGTTCTGCTGTATTGTTTGTAATGAGCACAACGTAAAATCAGTATGTTAACCCTTTCTTACCTATAGATACCATATGGCAGTAATTAACTTTATAGCATTTATATACTTGTGTGTTACATATGAAGGTAAATTTTGCTGGATAACTTCTATTTCAATACATTTTCATCAATATAGTTTTGTTTCAAATGTTGCCACTCCCGTAACTTGGTCACTGAATTGCTCCTAATACAGCTGTTTGTTTCAACATGGATTGCTTCTTCTTCTTCTTCTTCTTCACTTCAAGGATTAGGTTCATGTTGAACCTGTTCCGGCGCCCATTTCGCTCTTGGTCTCCCTACATCTCGTCTTCCTTTTGGTTTATATCCCATTGCTAAAGCTGGCAGTCTGTAGTTCGGCATCCTTTGTAGATGTTCACACCACCTTCTGTTATTTCTCTTTAATTTCTCCAGCAATGGTTCCACCTCTAATTTCTTCCGTATATCTATGTTCTTCTTTTATCTTGTATTGTACATCCTAGTGTACTTCTCATAAATTTCATTTCTGCTACCTGGACTTTTGATTTATCTTTTCCTGTCATTATTCTGGCTTCACTTCCATAAGTTAGCATAGGTACTGCGATTGTATTGAAAAATTTTATCCGTGTATCTTTTCTTGTTTTGTTTTTTAAATATCTATGGATTGTTCCACAGACATTTCGAAAGTTATTAAGTTTTTTATCCAGGTCTATATCTCTTTCATATGAAATGTAGCATCCTAGGTACTTAAAATATTTAACCTGTTCTATAATTATTTCATCGATTACTATTTTTGTCCTTATTGGGTATTTTCCTTTAAATGCCATTGTTTTGGTTTTTTGAGCTGCAATTTTAAAATTATATTCTTTTGTTATTTTATTTAAAACATAAATTGATTTCTGTAATTTATCCTCACTGTCTTGGATAATTACTTCATCATCAGCATATAAAAGGGAGTTCAAGAAAGTGTTGTTCTTTAAATATATTCCTGGAGTAACATAAGATTTCCATGTTCTAAACATGTCGTCAATGTAAATATTAAAAAGTGTCGGCGAGATACTACAGCCCTGTCTTACTCCTTTATTAGTGGGAATCGCTTCTGTCAAGTTTCCTCCTATCACTAAGCATATGCTGGTTTCTTTATAGAGAGATTTAATTGCTTCCACAAGGTGTTTCGGTATCCCCTATGGATTGCTTGTAAATTTAATTTGGGTTAGAAAGGGTTAATGGCTTATGAGCGAACATGTCAACGGACCCGTTATTACTACCGGTTCAAGAAATAAACTGTTTATGCTATCTTTTCTTTGAACGAGATGGGAGTACGAAAATTTCGCAAAATTTTGCTAGCGTAGCACACACAACAACTTGTACAGTCGCCATGACAGCCATCGATCCTTCCAGCAGTTTTGTTCCTTATTTCGCTGCAACGTGACGTCACTGATGCCACCTGACCGGTGAGATTCGGAATAAGCTGCTTATTGGTTTACTGGGAGTTTCTTTCTTCTCACCAAATTGTCAATTTCAACATGAAGTTATTTAAAACAATGCAGTACCTATTATTATTTATATATAGAAAGAAATGTGGCCACGCGGAAATCCGTAATTTGTTTATCAAGTACATGATTTTTTTCTATATTAAAACCTGTTCGTAGATAATACACGTTAAACAAGGAAGAAATAACGTACTATGCAATTTAACAAAGAGATATATATGATGTCGGACAAAAAATAACCGGCTGCATACGCTAATTTCCTTTCGGAATACTTTGTTTGGTTCCGTGAAAGCTTAAGTTTATACGTGAAAGAAAATTTCTTAAGCACAACTCCGCTCTATTTTTAATTGGTTTTGTTCATATATTTGTTTTTTCTATCTGTTTATGTATCTAGTGTTATAGGCCTAACTAATCTATCAAGGGGTAAATTAGGTGGAAAATAAACATATTTTCTCTAGTCGTGTGAATCAGCCCAGTGGACTTCCACATATTCACGCTACAGGAGTTGTTGGTCAACTGTCCAAAGACTGGTTTTGAACCTCATAAGTGACACCAATAAGGCATCACTCCTGAGGAAACTAAGCCAGGAAATGATGGGGTAGGGCGGCCAGTTCCTTTACCCCTCCATTGCATACATTGTTGACTAGTTGCACATTACACTAATCAGACGATCGGTAATTTTTTTGTGTCAAGGCTGTACGTCTATTTAAAAAAATGTTGAGAGACATATCGAAGGACTCACGTTCTCTGGTGTGGTTCATGGTAACATCATAATATTCTGTAAATCTGTTTGCCGGAGAAATCATCGTTTTCTTGATTTACTGAGGTCAATAACCACCATGCTATTATTCGGTATGTACTTCATTCAGTTCACGATGCTTCTAACCGTTTGCAGTTCTTTACATAGGTGGAATTGATGACTGGACTAATGAAATTGTGGATAATTATTAGTCTGATAATTGCTATAAACGAATTTTTATATAGCCATCGAGCTGAATTGGAATTCTATTAAAGTTTTTACACATAATTAGTAGCGATTTTAAATAATGTTTATTAGCTTCATCAGACACATAAATACGAGTATTTAATTTCAACTCGTGATATTTTCTACTAATGCAATGTTTGACTTAGTAAGTCTGTACTGTTAAGATAGTTATACATACAGGGTGATTCACGAGGATTTACCGTCCTTTACGGAGTTTATTTCTGAAGACATTTACACGAATTTAAAGTTGTTTGTAAAATACGTCTTTCTTTAGTTTAAGGTAAAACAATAATACAAATAGAGAATGAACCATTCACAAGTATTACTTATTTAATTGGAAAGTATTATGAAGCTAAAAATATGCTGTGAACTTGTTAGTTACTTCGTACAGATATCTTTTTCAATTTTGACTAGAAAATTAGATTATTCTTACGTACTTATCACAACAATTATTACAAATCACACCACTTCCACCGACTTAATTATTTTCAGTTCAATTTTACATCCTAATTTACAGTCTTGGAGAGTTTATAACACATTTTAAAAAAATGTCGCCGTCCGCTTGAGTACACTTGGCCGCACGCTTGTGAACGGCACTCGTCGCGCTACGTAACTGCATACGGCTGTCTTTGAATTCCGTAGCGCTCGCGCTGGCTGCTGACAGCACGCTGACCAAGATCACGCGTTCACAGCAATGCGTTCCAATAACGAAACGTAACTCTGAAAATATTGAGAATAGGACCCATGTTTATATGAAATTTTTTGCTCAGAATGTCTTCGAAAATAAGCTCCGTAAAGGACGGTAAATCTTCGTGAATCACCCTGTATGTACATACATAGTGTTCTGCCCAAGGTCAGGTCTTTTACTGCAAACCCAGCATTCTCCAATTCTTCCTACTTTCTGCCTTCCTCTTAGTCTTCGCATATGGTCCAAATTTACTGTGGAAAGACTCATCATGCTATGTTTGTAGTTTTTCTTGGGAAAGATAAATGCAGTAGCTTGCCGTTGCTTTCCGTAAACCACAGTCTCTTTCGCATCATAAAAGATTCCAGGGACTCTAGCGCGGAGGTGAGAAGAGTAGATTTGACTAATTAGGCCATCCGGACTTCACTGAAATTGACCACAAGGTAAAATATCAGTAATGTCAGCGTTTTGACCCGATCAGAGACCGGGAAATCCCACTTAGTGTTTGCCCCCTGAATATAGGTAAGGTTTTGTTAAATTGAATTACTTAGAAAAGCGTATTTATTATTATTGTTATTATTATTATTATTATTATTATTATTAGTATTATTATTATTATTATTATTATTATTATTATTATTATGGA
This sequence comes from Periplaneta americana, assembly GCA_025594305.2. Lineage (NCBI taxonomy): Eukaryota > Metazoa > Arthropoda > Insecta > Blattodea > Blattidae > Periplaneta > Periplaneta americana. Next base: position 35,379,978 of record JAJSOF020000040.1, on the reverse strand, counting down.
GAGTGGCTGTGAATATATTGAATAAGCAGTCGCGGACAGCTGATGAGGGGTGGTCCTCCAGCTTGGGGGTTGGGCGAAGGGCTAACAACCCATGACCGTAAAAATAGCTTGTTACGAATCCTTCAAATAAGCTTCGGTATGGGGTGTTTGAGAATAAGGTGCTTAGGAAAATATTTGGGGCTAAGAGAGATGAAGTTACAGGAGAATGGAGAAAGTTACACAATACAGAACTGCACGCATTGTATTCTTCACCTGACATAATTAGGAACATTAAATCCAGACGTTCGAGATGAGCAGGGCATGTAGCACGTATGGGCGAATCCAGAAATGCATATAGAGTGTTAGTTGGGAGACCAGAGGGAAAAAGACCTTTAGGGAGGCCGAGACGTAGATGCAAGCATAATATTAAAATGGATTTGAGGAAGGTGGGATATGATGATAGAGAATGGGTCTAATCTTGCTCAGGATAGGGACCAATGACGGGCTTATGTGAGGGCGGCAATGAACCTCCGGATTCCTTAAAAGCCAGTAAGTGAGTAAGTATTATTATTATTACTATTATTATACATAAAAACTGGATTTACTAGACTCTTAAGAGGAAAATTATTCTTATAATTATAAATAATATGAATACATGCGGAAAAATGTTTTACAGGAGAGGGAAATCTGATTTTCTGCTGGAATTTTATTTATTTATTTATTTATTTATTTATTTATTTATTTATTTATTTATTTATTTACTTATTTATTTATTTATTTATTTATTTATTTATTTATTTTTGCATTCTATAGTGTACATGTATAACAATATGTTCAACTGAAAAAAACATTAAAAATTGCTTCACTTTCTCAAATTAATTAAGAAATCAGTGTGTGTTCCCGTGCAAACTGTTTCTAATAGCTGCTTACCTAGTAAGTGACAAAAGTTTGACTGTGCCAACCGACGTTCGGGGAATTCTATGGAATGATACTGGACTTGAGATCGGAAGGAATTATGTTGACGCCTAATAATGGGAAAGGTAGGACCCCGAGAAAAACTCCAAATGCTATTTTCTCTGCCGAAAGTGTCACTATGGATGAAGGTCTGACCGAGACCGGGACGTATCTCCTGCATGACAGGCCGCGGATCTAGCTACAGATTAATTACAATCTTTTTATTTTCGCACAACTATTGATAACTGAAATGTGACTGGCAAAATATAAGGTTTTCCGATGTTAACTCAGTAATTGAATATAGGCCTATACATTTTCCATGGCGCACGTAATCGTTCTACACGGAAGTATTACCACAATCTACTATATACAGTCGCGAAGCTCAATATGTAGTAAAAATGTAAACATGGGTAGTTGCCCACCACTAGGATCGCTACTATCGCCTCATCATCGCAGATCTCTCTCCTAGTAGACAACAAAATATGTTACACTTTCGTTGTCGTGTTCTTTTTGAAAAATTAACACCTTCCTTCCATTATTGAAATATTAAATGCATAAAGTTAATTTATTATTTTAATGAAGTATATTAAATTCCACCATAAACTCGAAGATACCTGCAATAAATAAGTAATATAATTTTTGTTTGTGCAAAACGAACTGAAATTTACTATAATAGCTTCACTCATTCAAGATTATAGCGATAATTAACTATGAAACCAATAAATATTAATTTGCATTTCCCTTTACAACAATAATAATGGAAATATGAATTAATGGAGTAACTTAAGCGTACCGGTACTTGTAGTGTAGGCTTACGTAGTTAACAAAGTGGGATGAGGTTAAGCAATAATAATCACATCAGAATTGGAAATAAAATGTGATCAATAAATTTTATTGTAACATACTCTTTCTACGTCTCTAGTAAAGCAACAAATAAAAATAACAACAAAATTAACAGCTATAATTAAAAACATATCCTTTGAAAAAAATAGGCCTAAGCAATAATAATCCCACCAGAATTGAAAATAAAACGTGATCAATAAATTTCATTAAAACAAACTTAATTTTTCTACGTCCTTAGTAAAATAACATACAAAAATTAGAACAAAATTAATAGCTAGAATTAAAAATATATCCTCTGAAAAAAAAAAAAAAAGTAGACCTAACCTTTATTTCTCTGGAAATTTAGCAGCCTAAGTGACAGAACTTTGACCGGTATCTAATGTCCTTTCGGTTAGACTGAAACATTTCATTGTGAAATGTAAGAATATAATGTATTCTAACAGTCACAAAGAACTTCAAAATTAAGAGTTTTGTTTCTGCACAGCATTCCTGTGGAAACCCAGGAACCTCTCTGAATCTTTCGGAAATCGGGAAATCGGACAAAGGATAACTCTGGCCTCTTTCTCTTACTGTTGCTACAAACGTCTCCTCCTTGTCCCATATTATTATTCCAATTATTATATTTTAGCCATTAACATTTTCATTACAACCAATAACGAACATTTCACAAGCATCAATGTGAAATACGCAACGAGCTAGCACTCGATAGAAATACGACACAGTCCAAAGTCGACCATGGACAGTCTATTGTTTCTAGTTGCTAACCGCTTGGAGCGCTTTATCACGAGATTTGCAAAAAACACCTTAAGTTTCGCGATTGTATATAGTAGACTGTGGTATTACTATTACAAAAAAATCCATATTACAACATTTTTCCACAGAGATATTCATATAAAAACAGAATATAGTAGACATAATGACAGTTCTTTCATTTTAGTCTTGTTTTACCTACTTTTTTATAACCATTTACAAGCCAATTCGATGGTGGGCTATATATAGGCATAATCCATAAAGTGGGTCTCTCTGACCACGTGGTCAGCATGGCGCAGGGCTGTCGCAGGAATAACACAGGATAGCACACGAAAAGGACAACCACATACTGCTGTGGACGGAACATGAAGTCTCCAATGTCTGACGCCAGGAATCAACCACGGATCGCTTGGATTTGAAGCGCTTATGCTACCCACAAAATTACATTAGTCGACAAATTTCAACTTTTGCCTGTAACATGGAAAAAATCAGGTGAACTTTTCTAAATCGACTGTCCTCAACACATGAATGATAGTAAAAATGTCGTAGGACGTAACGTTTTTGTTACAGAGGTGCAGTAGATTTCACCCAAAAGTACAAAATTGTGTTTTATTTTACATATAATATTGATATTAGCATATTGCTTTACGAACAATATAATTAAGCGAACACATGAATTTTAGAGAAAAAAATAACAGCTCTAATTTTATGCTGATACACAAAAGCGGCCAGGAGTTACCATTTTATGCACTAGTAGTTTTTTTAATAACTCATTAAACATTAATTTAGTTCTATAGGCTAAATTATTTTAAATTGTGATCAAAAAAGAGTTTCGCCTAAAGAAACATCCTTGTGAGCGTGTTTTCCAGTGAACTGAAGTATACAACATGTAAACTTATTATTTTTTGTGCGAGATCGTGCGTATTTGCTTGGTTTCCGCACAAAACCAATCCGCGGTAAGCCTAAATTCCTCATTCAGTGTTCCCAACCGAACACACATAACAATTTCCCTCTTCTTAGCGCTTAAGGGACATATTGATTTTACTGCTTTAGGCTTTTAACATATTATTTTTAGAGACGTTCAATATAATAATAATTATAAATTGAAACTTACCACTGCAATTTCACCTAAATTGCAATGTTAATTATTGTTTTTAAATATTTGCAAAATTAAGTAAACTCTACAACTTCACTAAAGTTACTGCATTCGTGATGCATGTAACATTAAGGAAGCCGTTTGTTTTAAGTTCGCATTTATAGACTGGGGAAAAAAAAGGCAGACGTATAACACGGCCTGCTGGAGTATAGTAAACACAGAAAACATTTTAAAGCAACAATGTTGAAGATAGATATTTTTGTTTTGCAAATTTGCCGTCATTAAACAGAAACCAAGATGGAGATTTCATTGCAACTAATTAGAAATTCCTCTTTGAAGTATGTAATAAACGATCTTCGCACAAAATGATGTACGATACACGAGCGGTATGTTTTCTTTCAATTCTCGGAAATTAAAAAAGCTCAACTACGTTTCGCTTTTTCCTCGAACATGAAAACTTCAACATACCGCTCTTGTAACGCATATTACTATTATCTTGTATAAATTGGAACACTTAGTTACTTTTTCCTCTTGTAAACCGTGCCGCTTTCTTCAACCAGAGACCGATAATAGTTACTTATCATATGAGGATTCCATTTTCCTTGATAACTTTGCTCCATTTTTTGAATATCATGATGGAAAGTCTCCCCTTGTTCGTCGCTCACAGCTCCCATGTTTTGGGGGAAAATCGAGTTTTGGTTGGAGGAAATCTATTTTTAATGACATTCGACATCCTAATTCTTTGACGCCTAACAGTTCTTGCACTTATTGTTGATAATTTCCAACTTTATTATTAAGGGAACCATTAACTATTGCAATCATCCCTGAAGAAGATGGCAGAGCTAGCCGTCGAAAGCTTGGAATCTAATCTCCAACTCACCAGGCTGAGAACCCGAGAAGAGTTATTCTATATCAAACACCGGGAAAGCCTCAAATCATACATCTCTAGATTAGCCCATACGTGCTACATGCCCTGCCCATCTCAAACGTCTGGATTTAATGACCCTAATTATGTCAGGTGAAGAATACAATGTGTGTAGTTCTGTGTTGTATAACTTTCTCCATTCTTCTGTAACTTCATCCCTCTTAGCCCCATATATTTTCCTAAGCATCTTATTCTCAAACACCCTTAATCTCTGTTCCTCTCTGAAAGTGAATCCAAGTTTCACAACCATACAGAACAATCGGTAATATAATTGTTTTATAAATTCTAACTTTCAGTTTTTTTAAGCAAACTGGATGGTAAAAGTTTCTTAACCGAATAATTGCAGGCATTTCCCATATTTGTTCTGTGTTTAGTTTCGTTCCGAGTGTCATTCATATCTAGGCCTACTGCTTTTGCTCCAATATATTTGAATGTTTACACCTTTTCAAAGGATAAATTTCCAATTTTTATATTTCCATTTCGTACTATGTTCTGGTCACGAGACATAATCATATACTTCGTCTTTTCGGGATTTGCTTCCAAACCTGTCTCCTTACTTGCTTCAAGTTAAACTCCCGTGTTTTCTCTCTTAACATATTCACGTCATAAGCATTAACAAGTACTAGTGTAACCCGTTTAATTACAAACCCTCTCTATTTTCCTGGACTTTTGTAATGGCATATTCTAGGGCAAAGTTAAAAAGTGTAGCAGATAGCGGATCTGCATGCTTTACCCCAGGGTGGAATGGAAAAACAATTTTCTTCTGCACAGGAATGTAAAAGCAACAATGACCAACAACATATCTTGCATTAAATTTTACAGATAGACAGAGGCACATAAAGTGCTAAGAGTGTGTTCTAAATTCTAGGAAGTTTTGGTAGACCTAGAGTTTGTATCGGATTTTCGCAGGTCAGACGATCTCTGTTCCCGGCGTCTTCAATTTTTTTATTTTAGTAGGTTATTTTACGACGCTTTATCAACATCTTAGGTTATTTAGCGTCTGAATGAGATGAAGATGATAATGCCTGTGAAATGAGTCCGGGGTCCAGCACCGAAAGTTACCCAGCATTTGCTCATATTGGGATGAGGGGAAAACCCCGAAAAAAACCTCAACCAGATAAATTGCCCCGACCGGATATCGAACCTGGGGCACTTGGTTTCTCGGCCAGACGCGATAACCGTTACTCCACAGGTGTGGACTTAATTGTTATATGTTATATTCTTAATAAAATATTATGCAATACTACTACATATTTTAGAGAAAGGCAAACATTGTTTGAAGAAAGTTTCGCTCCTGAATTGCACCGTTCAATTATTCCCATTATTTTACAGCATTTAGATGTTTTGACAAATTATTTATTGTTCTATTACATATATCTTTGAAGCAATTAAATTTATTTGAGAACTAATTCCCTGTGATATCTTTCACAATGAAATGTTAATTAAATCTAAATCTATTTTCAACTAACGAAATTAAATAAAGTGAACGTTGAAAGGTAAAATTTTGCGAAACTGTAGTGCGCTTGAACATAAGCCACTGCGTGTGGTGACGGCATGTTGACAGAGATCATTTATATAATGAAAATTGCCAGATTATATTTTATTACAAGCTTTTCATTCTTTTTTGTGTTGTGCCTTATTGTTCTGAGCACCCCTAGGCTATAGTCCTTTTAGCTTCTAATCAAAAGAGAGCCCTGGCGAATATGATATTTCTGAGTTCATAGAATTCACATGCAAATATGAATATCATACAACAGAGAGCAATTAAAATATGAATAAGATGCTCACATCACAAAAGTGGATGGAAATAAAGTTGATACGTAGCACGAGACAGATCAATGAACAACAGTAGGCCTACATACAAGCGTCTGCCGTTCAGGAGAAAGATGTGGATTACGCAGTCTTTGAACTTGATAGTAGGTATCAAATTATATTACAGAACTACAGTGGATCCAAAAGTCCCTCCGCAGCTCCATTAGTTATAGTAATCCTGTAGACAGCTGGTACGTAATCTTGTAGAAAGTTGACACTTCCCCATTAATTCCGGTCTGACAACCTCACATCCCCAGTCAATCGTATGCTCAGCGGCCAGTGCTGCCACTTTAATTCTCTGCCTGGTGGATTCTCGGCTGCACCGTGGCCACAGAAGCACTGCGGAGAGACTTCTCGCTCTCATTGTATATAGCTTAATATAGGCTATAGACACTGAAGATTAAGAGGAAATTAAAACGGATTGGTTAATGAATCAATGAATGATAAAGTTCAAGTTTGGTTGGGATTAGTGGGCGCGCATTAATGTCGAGTAACACAACATGCCGGAAGGTCGTGGATTCGATTCCCGATGGGAGTCTTATATTTTCTTCATCGGTGTAATCTTTTCTGTCACATTACGGCCCTATGGTTACTCGGCCTCTAACAAAAATAAGTATCATGAGCAATTTCTTCGAAGCAAAGCGGCGGGAACGTAGGACTGACATCCCTACTGACATTAATGCCGATCGTCTGCAAATATCTGAGCCTTCCTATCGTCACGTTTAATGGAGGTGACTTTATTTTGATTAGAACTTAAATCAGTATTCTGTGGATCTCAATGTTTTCAATATAAATATTACTTACCCAAACAAGATTAAGTTTATTACAGATTAAGATAAGAATGATTACACTGTTTGATAAGAGTTTCGTAACACGAATTAAAAGAGGCATTTTAAGTCGATTCCCATTTGATATTAACGAATATGAGTGTGAAAATGTTCTATGCACCAACATTTTTTTTTTTGAAATCATGAAAATATGTTAAATGAAGGGAAAATTATTTTTAAAATGTGGGGTACTGCATATTGGAATACTTAAAGAGTCTGTTAAAATCTTCATTCTTGAAGACCCGAAAGCAACTCTGAGTCATAAGTCTTAAGCCGTATTTGTGAGTTTGCTGAAAGGTAGGATGTTTGTCCTTTTATTGCTTTTATTACTCTAAGCGAAGGTCTACAGGAAATAACTAAGAGCGTAGTATTTCAGGAAGAAGAATTTATATTTCAGTTTCAGTTTAGATTTGGTATTGCCTGGGATAAGCTTCTAAGTGAGTGTGAAGTTGTTTTCTCTTGTAATGGAGAAATCCCACCGCGCGTGTGTAAATTCGCCAAACAGATTCTGTCTCATACAGTGAATCAGTTTAATATTGGGCCAATGTCACACTACCACTTTGTAGGTCTTTATTTGACATTTGAAGCAAACATATACAAGAAATTCAAGCTCAGGACATTATTCCAATTTAGACAACACAAACTCACTTTGTAAAAAGCACGAATTGTTACTTGAAGAAATAAAACGACTCTCTGAAAAAATAACCTAATATATATGCACACAATCCCTAGTATTTAGTTCGGTTCCCTTTCTGTCTAATGACGGCCCTCAACCGTTGCGGCATATTCTGAATTATTTTCTTGGTATAATTTGAGTCAATAAGTGCCCATTCTTCCTGCAGTCTCTTTTTCAGCTAACATTTTGACTTTATTGCTGTTTATCGCAGTCCCCTTTTCAGCTCTTGGCAACAATTTTTGATTGGGTTTAAGTCTGAACTTTGGAGAGTTGTGTCTATTACTTTCGGAAAGTTATATATCAACCACATTCTGTTCTTCCCAGCTTTATGTTTTGGGTCGTTGTTCTGGTAGAACTTAAAAGTGTCTCTAATACTCAACTTTTCAGCAATGTTATGAAGATTGCTCTTCAGGAGATTCAGATAGTTATTTTGATTCATTTTAACCTCGATGAAGGCCATCGCCCCATACCCCAGCTGAAGATATGCACCCCAGACCATCATATGTTTGACTGTAGGCTGCAAGTTCTTAGTTTTTAGTTCGTCATTTAATCTGCGCCAAACAGTTATCCTATTATCAGAACCAAAAACATTTACCTTACTTTCATCCGCAAAAGCACATCTTTCCACCAGTTTTTATCCTTATTAACATATTCTTTTGCGAATTGAACTCTCTTTCTTGTATTCACTTCATTTACGTATGGTTTTTTTTCTGGCAGCTCTGCCATTGTACCCTGCTTTCCTAATTACACAACGCACTGTCTCTTGATTTCCTTTCTTATTAAACTTGTCCAACAATTCGGAAGCAAGTTTTGGTTCACTTATTCTTAGATTAGTTTTAACCATTCTTAGTACGAACCGTTCTTCACGATCAGTTAATTTCTTTGGTTGACCTGTCTGTGGTACTTTCTATTCTATCTACTTTTGGTATAGTCTTATAATATTTCCAACATTACTCTTGGGCAAATTTAGCATATTGCCTGTTTGTCTTTGACTTTTACTTCTTGCACCATGGTATATAATCATTTGTCGCTGCTCAAACGTAATGTTGGTCCTCTTCGCCCCATATCATTCTTGTTAGCTTCTGTTAACAGAGACCGCAGCTGACTCCACCTGAGACTGAACTGAATACCTTGATTGGACAATAACACTGAATGGCCCAATATTAAATTGACGTACTGTTACGGTATTTTGGGGAATTAATGCAAATAATGCTTCCTTGTGATTGGAATATTTTTACCATGTCAGAGTGACTATAGTACAATAACGCTATTTTCTTACTTTTAATTGTACAACATATTTATATCCATGTATTTTACAATACATTTATTTTAATGCAAAATGTGATTCTGCACATACAGTAAGGATAACATTGGCCCAATATTAAATTGATTTACTGTATGTGCGCAGTTTACAATGGAAAGTCAGCGTCGATCATTAAAAGAAAAAGAAGCTTATTACGAGTATATTGCTGAATGGTGAGCAGGTGAAGAAGCGAAACTGTGGACCCCTCAGATATGCAGCATAACGTGTTATTCTACCTTTATTGAGTGGATGAATGGTGACAAAACTCTAATTGTGCCTTTCGTGATTCCGATGATCTGGTGTGAACCAACCAGCTACGCTGAAGACTTATTTCTAAAACAATTTGGGGACCATTAAAAGGAACAAAATCTAATGGTGAGTATCCTAATGTTTCATCTACTAATAAACCCGTACCACATGAACCATGTACAGTCTTTGATCCTACGAGTGGAAAAGGTTTTGCTTATCTCAGAAGGCAATTACAAGAGCTAAATGATGAAGAAGATGGCAGAGCTAGCCGTCGAAAGCTTGGAATCTAATCTCCAACTCACCTGGCTGAGAACCCGAGAAGAGTTATTCTGAATCTAGACGTGTATATAGAGTGTTAGTTGGAAGATCTGAGGGAGAAAGACCTTTGGTGAGGCCGAGACGCAGATGGGAGAATAATATAAAAATGGATTTGAGGGAGTTGCGATATGATGCTAGGAACTGGATTAATCTTGCTCAGGATAGGGACCGATGGCGTTCTTGCGTGAGGACATGTTTAATAAAAACTAACGTGTTCATAAATTCATTCTTATACATTCGCTTCTTTTTGTTGTACGCTGTATAGGTGGCATTACTGTGCGTGTGAAACGTTCTGCACTACAATTCACAGCAAATTCGCACGACAGCCGGTGCACAAAATTGTTGACTGTACAAGAACCACGTGCATATGACGTCATAGTATTCAGTTTATAACTAAACAGTTTAACTCAACCTGGCTTGAAACCTTTAAAACTTGTAACTGATGTCAATGTCACACTGAGTGTCAATAAATAGAAATGAAAATGGACAAGTTTTCGTCCTTTGAGCAATGAAATAAAACAAATGCTCAGAATTGAGCTCTCTGTGCCTGCTGCCATGTTGACAGCCGACTCATGTCATGCCGCTCGTTTGTATAATTAGCTTTCCATTTGCGTTCTACTTCAAGTTGGAAGGTGTATGCGGACTACACACCAACTGCCTAATATCCATCACATGATTGACTTGGAATTTAAATGGTTTTTACTTTAAGCGTTGCAAGTGCTATGGCTACAATATATGCTGAGAATGTAGGAGGATCATTAGCATAGTCATCACCACCACAGCTTCTCAATAGAGCTAGTTTTCCCAGTAGGTTATTGCAGTAATATACGTATCAGTTATTCCATCTCAAATCGACCGAAATATAGAGAAAATTGACCTTACAATTTATAGATACAATGAAACTTTTTTTGTAAGTAGAGAACTGTGATGCAATGCTTTGTGCAAAGTTTGAGGCATCAGAACTTCATAGTGTTTAAATTAAAAATATTTAAATTTATCGTATTTTGATAAAATTAGCAACTTTAAACTCTTGTAGCTCGAAACCCTTTCACCCAATGATCAAAATCATGGTTTAGTTTGATGCTGAGAAATTAAAGTTTATATTTACATATAAACAGATTTTCTTACTTTTTATGGGAATGGAGAAATTTAGATTTTTCTTCATTAAGACGCCTTTGGCCACGAAAACTATTTTTAAAATACATGGTTAGATTCCGCATTGAAAGTACAAATAAACACCTATATTTTACTGATGGTATGTTGATAAAGTATTGAAAATATCAAATAAAGAAAATAAATAGTACGCGTGTGAACTAACCAGCTGACTGTGAGACGGGAGCTAGCCCAGATAAGCAAGGCCAGGAAATAAACACGTGATGTTTCGTCTAGTAGCGCATAGCTGGGCTAGCTTTATCACAGGTTTTCATAAACACAGGAGTAAAATGACGCCCAACGCTCGCTTATCTTCAGCTCTCGGCCAGTGTGTGCAGTATTGCGCCGTTCAAGTCCAGGCGTGTGAAAATAATTTATCTAATAACCTCGAAACTTATTGCCATACCACTAAGCAAACAATGCCGAAGCCCTCTTAATAATGCAAGGTTTTTTTCTCAGTATTTTTTTACATTTTTACAAATGGCCAAAAAGCCTAAAAGTAAGTAAAATCAGATTATCTATTTCTCTGTGTACAAATAAGGATTACTTCTTAACACAACCTACCAAATGTCAGCTTCAAAATGAGCTCCCGTTCAATGTTCTGCAGTAAATGGTTACAGAGTTCTGAGCGCTGAAAGAGGCTTGTTTTTATAAAATACACTAAATTTGTCGCTCAATAGTACGAAAACCGTTTGACTTTCGATAGTATATTTTTGAAAATGCACTCTCCTCAGCATCTTGTATAAATAGGGAAAAAAATTAGAGTATAAAAATGCGAGGTTTTTTACTGATCGATTTCATATGGAATAGCCCGTATGTACGTATTTCATTCCTTTCCGGGCGATAGTCATTATATTGATCAATAAGTATCTATTATGTGGGATTTAAGCGGAGGGGACTGATGTAAAAACATTACATATTATGATGCCACAGATTTAACTGTCAGGTAGTTGCATACCTCTCACTCAATGGAGTCAATCCGTTCCATTTGTATTTGTCTCTGACCTGCGAGTGGCGTATCGTCGCAATGTCTCCCTCGAAACCATGTACCTCTACAAAAACGAAAGTTAGAGTAGGATGGGAGGACGCATTTTTTGTTGCCAATTTGATGAGAATATTAAATGTATGATTTGTTCACAAGTATTGGAAAACGGTTGTATAACATAAAACGGCATTATACTACATGTTACTCATGAAACATTAAAACGTTAATCATCATCATCATCATCATCATCATCATCATCATCATCTCTGTACGACGATCCTTTTTCAACAGACGTACGAATAATGCGGTTAGATCTTCAATTTGAACTCACAGATTGACAATGTGATGTTAAATGAAAGCTAGATGTAAGGACTTGACAAATGTTGAATTTTTAAAATCTTTGTCAAAAACTAAATATCCGAAGCTTCGTTCTTTCGCTTGCTCTATTAAAGCCATGTTCGCTGCAACTTAAGTTTGTGAAAAATTATTTTCAACAATGAAAATAGTAAAAACCAAATTTAGATCACGACTGACAGACAAATACCTTCGTGATTAACTAGGACTGGCAGTAAGTGACATAATTCCTGATTTTGAAATTCTGTCGCAAAGACAATCTGAAGACAGTTAATTTTAGGTTGTGGTAATGTGTCCTATGTTTTCTTGTTCATTTCTTTCTTCGTTACACGTACTAAACATTAGTTTGTAGCCTTGTACTGTATAAAGTTATATTTAAGTGCTTGACGCAAGGAAAATGAAAATCCGTTAATAAGTCAGACAGTTCTTCACTTCCCCTTCGGGTGTCCGCCTCCCTCCATAGGTGCTATGCACGTTGCAGGTTACGCAGTGGCTCGGCGCACGATCACATTTTCGCCACGGCTGCTATAGGTAGATGACCTCTTAATTCAGACAGTAATATAGTACTTGTGATGTATTTACATAACTGTGTGTTAGCTGATAGTCACTTTTACATTTATCTTTTGAACCTTCGCAATAAACAATCACTCTTCTCTATACGTATATACATAAGTAAACTATTATAGGTTAACAACAGGGAAAATTCCGTTATGGAAGATTACTAAACCCTACCGCTGAGCCCGGAGGCGGCCGTTTCTTTCCTAGTTCTTTTCAGTTCCTTTTGCTTTCGTTGTCCTTGACCACTGCTAATCTCAAGATTGGAATATATCGACAGTTATGCGAATTCAGAAGAATGGAAATCGCCGCGACACTAACAAGTCTCGAGGCTTATGTCTTTTAAATTGCTGCTATAAAGTAGGCCTATGTTATGTTAAAATGTTAAGTACTAGAGGAAGCAAAATCACAGAAACAATTTTATTAGACAACAAATGGTTTCCGAGAGGAACGCTCTTGTATGGATTGCATATTTAGTTGTTTTAAGAGCTTTTAAAATATTCTGTAAAACCAACTTACTACTACAGGGACATCATTTTATTTTTACTTCAATTTTTATTGTACCTGCGTTTCTAAATGTACTTGACTCCAACCCCTTTCACTAATGTCCTTGCTAACGTCAGTCACACAAACTTACGGCCGCTGTTGCTAGCAGTGAAATAAACAGTACAGAGTACAGTGTGTTTCAGAAATATGTTGCGTTTTCTATAGAAGGAAGAGCTTATATTATTGAAGTTTATTTTCACACATGTATCGTGTGTAGCATAACTGAATTTATCTGTGTGGACTGAGCACAAGTGAAGATTAGAGTTACCGAAAGTACGGTACCCTATTATATGGTAAGGTACTTAACAGCATTATTTAAACAAGAGTTTTGTTTTACTGTTTGTAGGTATGAAGGACGATGATGGAAACTGGAATTACAATATAACCGAATGTGAACAACAGTTTTTTTTCACAATTTCCTGATTATATCATTACGGAGTATTTTCGTAGAAATGTCATTAATCTGGTAGATACAGTTAGAGCAACAGAGTGTACAGAAAGGAAGAAAAGTGTAAGATGGCCAGCAAAGGTCAATGTTCTGAAATTTGCGGGGCAAATCATAGATTTATACCTATCGTAATCGAAAGTATTTCAACAAATGGTTTTATTAACTGTGACAGAAGAAGCTATGCCCAAGGTTACGGGTTCGATCCCGGGCCAGGTCGATGGCATTTAAGTGTGCTTAAATGCGACAGGCTCATGTCAGTAGATTTACTGGCATGTAAAAGAACTCCTGCGGGACAAAATTCCGGCACATCCGGCGACGCTGATATAACCTCTGCAGTTGCGAGCGTCGTTAAATAAAACATAACATAACATAACAGAAGAAGCTAGAGAAAGGATGCAGCGAGGTCCTAAAAAGTCGGTCAAGAAGTTAGCTGTAGAAATTGGGGTTTCTTACGGAAGTGCTCACAAAATTCTCAGGAATAAATTAGGTTAGTAATATGCTGAATAAAGTAGACATTACATAATGTATATAACCGCCTGAAGAGTTGAGTTTGTGAAAAAAAAATACTATGCTACTGTTTTTTGATAAAATAATGTAAAAGTAATGATCAAACTGAAAATCGTAAAACTGTAACATAAATGGATACACTACTTTTCTCTCCTCCTATAGCTAGTAAAATGATTTGTTTACATATGCCTCTAGCAACTCCAAACTCCTGTAATGGAAGGGGGTAACAGTGTTTTCGAGTATAGCCAGGTTAATGTTAAAAATGTTGGTAAAAATAAAGTGATGTGCCTGTATATGCCCACATTTTCAGTATAACTTACACCGTCTTCTTTAATTCAAGGTCCTTACGGCCATCTGCATTTGTTGGCTGGTGTACTGTATTTTTTTGAATAAATAATAGGCCTATAGTCTGCAGTCCAATTTTCTTTGAATTTTTTTGTTATAAGAAAGCATTCTACTGAGTTAGTCGTAATAAATTTGGAATATAATGATTAAAAAGGTAGGCCTAGTCCATTTCATCTCCTGAAAGCCATGCAAAGACTGTATCATAAAACTGGAGTTGGAGTTGATAGAGGAGGTAATCAGAACTTAAGGAATATAATTTATACAGGGACATCATTTTATTTTTACTTAAATTTTTATTGTACCTGAGTTTTTGAATGTACTTCACTCCCACCCCTTCTACTAATGAAGTTAAACCGTCCTCCACACAGATCCAAGACCGCATACAGTCATAGTAGCCTTACGGTCACAGTAAACAGTACGTTCCAAAAATATTTTCGCGTTTTCCAGTGACGAAAGAGCTTTCAATATTTAATCATTTTCGGACAGGTACTGTCGTCCATTTGCCTACGTCGCATCCCGGTTTCCCCCACCAGCTTTTATTCGCCAGCTAGTGGCTGGGCTGTCTTAGCTCTTTTCTGAAAACAATAATTTCTGTTAGGAATTGGACGTCTACGTAATATTATACAACTATTTAAAATAATTTAAATGAAAGGGGCTCGTTATGTAATTAACTGTCACGTGATTTCCCCCCTTTCTACGACCCTGCGACAAAACCCCTTGGACGGACAGTAGATAGTATATTTGAGTAATTTTATCTTTTCGGATCGGGCAGAAGTGAAGATTGAATTTACAGTACGTAAGGTAGTCTTTTATAAAGTAGGTACAGAATTGTTTCAACATGAGTTACTAGTACGAAGGACGAAACTGGTACTTGAAATTAGGTACAATAGTCTATGCGATAATATGCACAAAAGAACTGAAGTCTGTATCGAAATAAACGTCCACCATTTTAAAAAGTATGTTTAAATATCCATATTATGATTATTTTTAAATTTAACTTCATTCTCTATATTGTACGCTAATATGCTGTAGACAGTATAATATACACTGCATAATGAATACGTCCACATCGACAGCTCACTTCGTGAGTAAAAACACTCTTTGTTAATGCAGTACTGTATTTTGATTAAACAAAAACCTAATTAAAATGATCAAACTCAAAAGCGCGATATTTCCTAGCTTACGTAAATGAATTAACTACTTTTCTTCTCCCCTATACCTAGTAAAGTGATTTGTTTACGCCAGTATCATCGAACTCCAGTCGTGGAAGGGGGCAGCAAACGGCGTTGATCCAGAGGTATAGGCAATTTAATATTAAAAATGTTAGTAAAAATAAAATGATGTCCCTGTATATAGCACTCTGCAGGTCATCCCTGTTTTGGCCATTATTACCTGATCATCATTTATATACCGGGACATCACTCTATTTTTACTTGCATTTTTATTGTACCTGCGTTTCTGAATGTACTTGACTCCCACCCCTTTCACTAATGTCCTTCCTCCCTTCAGCCACACAAACTTACGGCCGCTGTTGCATTCGAAGTCTGCGAGCAGTGAAGTAAACACTCCAGAGTATAGTGTGTTTCAGAAATATGATTGCGTTTTCCATAGAAGGGAGAGCCTATATTATTGAAGCTTATTTCCAGGGGCAGGTATTTATGGAGATTAATTTTATCATTTGTGTTTTTTAATATTGGTGTCGGCGAAGATTGTTGGAGATTGATTTGTACTCTTGTTGGACATTAATGGAAATTTTGGAAAATACAACTATTTTGAAATTGGAGTATTAACTCAGTATGAATATTACTTTCCAAATAATTAACATTAAAGATCCATTGGATTCTGGTAAAGGTGCGGTATGGCCAATAGACAGTATTTGTTGGATTGAGACTGTATTTAACACACATTCATTAAAAACGGGGGAAAAAAAGACTTGCAGCCCTCAAATAATACTTTGAAATTATTAGTGAAATGTTGAATTCTCCGTCTTTGAGTTCACTAATGTAATCAGAACACCTGGAATACCATGTAATGTAGCCTACTTGAATGTGCAACAAATTCAAATGAAAAAAATGTCCGAAAAAAGAACTCAGAATATGAAATTCGCTATAAAACGACACAATAATAATAATTCCCGAATGTGTTCATATTTACTATTAGAACTCTATTTCGCGATTTGTCGTGATTGTTTTATCCGCATATTATTAATCAGAATCACTTAATTCGTAAAGATTAGTAAAAATCTATTGTATATCTATTATGTCGTGATTTTCGCGATCTCCGTAAATACCCGCCCCTGCTTATTTCGCACAGGTACGGTGTGTAGCATGACTGAATAACTTTATCTGTGTGGACTGAGCAGAATTGAAGATTAGAGTTACCGAAAGTACGGTAATATGCTGAATGAAGTAGCCATTTATAATGAATAAAACCCCCTGAGGAGTTGAGTTTGTGGAAAAAAAATCTTACTACTCTACTGTATTTTGATAAAAAAATCCGTAAAAGTAATGATCAAACTGAAAATCCTAATATCGTATTTCCCTGTAACATAAATGGATACACTCTTTTCTCTCCTCCTATAACTAGTAAAATGATTTGTTTACATATTGCACTAGTAACACCAAACTCCTGTAATGGAAGGGGGTAACAGTGTTTCCGAGTATAGCCAGGTTAATGTTAAAAATGTTGGTAAAAATAAAGTGATGTCCCTGTATAATTTGTGTTGTAGCTCTATCTGCCAACTTCTTATAACATTGTCCATTAATTAATTGATTAATTAATTAATTAATTCATTCATGCATTCATTGTGTTCTGACTAGGGATGTGTCTTTTATTCCAAACCCAGCATTCTGTAATCTTTCCTACTCCCCGTTTTCCTTTTACTCTCTATCATCTGATATCTTATTCTGCTCCGAACTTTTCTTCCGTTCATCATCCTTTCAGTCCATCCTTCAAAAGTGAATTTTTTCTTTGCCAATGATCCAGTCAATTTCATTTTCTCTTCCTGATTAATTTCAGTATTAAGGCTCATTCACAATGAAAATTAAACATAAAGTTAGCGTTAACTTAAGAATATAAACGTTACGGTAAAATCAAGAAGTCATACCATCATTCACGATGGCAACATAAACATAACAGCAAACATACTTGGTAACCATGGAAATCGAGTGTATAAAAAAATTGGCAAAAAAAATGAAATGTTTAATACGTAGGTAATGTCACTTTGTGTGTGTGAACAAACTGTCACAGTTATACGATGGTACTGAACTTATTTCCAAATTAAAAGTAGAGTGTGCTGATTTTGCTATTACTCGATGCAGATTGTGGACTATGTTGTGAATGATAATGAAGATGCTGTATATGTGACAAAAACTTTTATTCACTGAATACTATCGTAATGAGGTTGAAAGTATGTATTATAACTGATAGAAAATGTTTAAAAAATAATAAATAATTGATGTAAAAATAAATAAATAAATAAATAAATACTTGCAGTAAAAAAAATGGAAACATAACAACGACGCCATTTCCTCATATTCTGTCGTATACTTCAGCGCTCCACGATTGTGTTGTGTTTGCAAATCACGTAAGCATAAGCATGAAAGTTTGGAGTTTGCAAACTTTCATGTTAACGTCTTACGGTAATGTTTATGTCAATGCTTAGGTGAATCATTGTGAATGATCCCATTTGGTAGCCTGGGCGCAAACGTCTGTGTTTATGTTACGGTTATGTTTAATTTTCATTGTGAATGAGCCTTTATTCTTTCTCCAGCCATTCTGTCTAGAACAACTTCATTTCTTTAATCTGTTTGTCCATTTCACAAGATCCATTCTTCGTCATATTCACATTTTAAATGCTTCTAGTCTTTTGTCTCCATACAACGTCCATATACAGATTGAATAAAGTGCGTGATAATGAACATCCCTATATAACTGCACCTTATTTAGGCCTATGTAAATATTTTTGCCATCTCTTTCTACAATATGAAAATATTAATAGGTAAAACAAAAGCTACACCTTTAGAGAGAAGTGCCTACCCTATAAAAAATAAGAGTCTAATAGATGGAAAAATTTGAAATCATGTTTTAAATTTTAATTATTTAGGATTTTATGTGACAGTTAAAATAAATTGATACTAATGTAAAATTGTAACGATGTTAACAAATACGTTAAATAATTAAATGAAGTCTAGGTGGAAATGTAAGAAGAGAAATGCTACTGAGAATATAGAAGATGATGGCAGTGTCTAAAACAGTCCTGGACATAAGGGGGAAGGGAAAAGGAAAAGAGATACCCCAGCCATGCCCTTTCGCTTACACCGCTTTAGAAACAGATATAGGTACAGTAAGGCACTGTGTATCAATGGCGGATTTTAGGATACCAGAGGGAATCGAAAGTTATGATGGCTTCCTTTTACAATCTGTCACTCAGTGATGCCTGCCTTCCTTGTCTACATGTCCGAAACATTACTGTCTCAGCCGGGGAAGGTAGACTGGGGAGTCAAGGGGTAGTGTGCAATGACTCTATTGAGTTATTAGCGCCTAGCCACCAGGAAAGAATTGAAGTAGCAGGGATGCACTTATTGAGGACAGTGGAAGACTGTGGACCAGGGAGCGTCAAGTGACTACACTCTCGTGCGTACGTACAAACCCTCAAGCCCTGACGTACGGCTGCGGGCAAGGGTAGCTCAGGAGTTAAGAACTTGTATATGAACCAAATTTGTGATAAGAATATAAATTAATTTCAGCTTTTAATTGAAGCACACTTTCACTGTTAATTGCTCTATACTGAAAACAGTACTCTATACAATTTGGTACAGTTAACTAACTATAGGCTATACGAAATAAATTTTTGTATGTTTGCAGAACAATGAAACAAAACAAAATATACACTTTTATACAGATTAACATATTACGAAATAAAGCTTTTCACTGTTTGTCTCCTACTCATTGCTATACAGTTCAATTAACAAAATAAAACAACAGTACAAACGTTGTTATTCAAATCTCTAATAATAGTACTTTTTCTTATACACCAAAGATACACGGCGATTTTTGCAGTTTTCTGTTAGTAAACAGCTTTTTTTTTTTCAATTCGTGGATCTATTGTTTTAGTACCACCCAATCGCAAATATGATTTCAAGTGTTCATTACGTAATTGGCTTCTGTGACGTGACTTTGTAAACTACATTAAGAAAAACATACGTAGGTTGTTCCGAACATGCACAACGTTCTTGCAGCGAGATTGTGCAGTTTAGGGAACCTTTCTGTGGAAAACAAGTATAGAAATGGTTAATACTTTTTCTGTTTTGATACTTATCCTTTAGCTCAATATCGCTTTGTAAATCAAGTATTTCTAATTATAGTTCAGCAAGAATATCCAGGACACTCACTGAAATAGATGTTGCAAATATCTTAAATTGTTCTCTAATTTCCTGATATCTACGTACGTTCGAAGTCTTCGCACATTTGTTGCATTATTCTTATATAAACTATTCTTCCATGTCCAAAGCTTCTAACAGGTTTCCCATGTACACCCATAAATCAGGCAGTTTCATTCCTAAGTGGGAGAAAACATTCCAGAACTTTTCCTCGACTTAACCACCTTACCTCGGCATGGTAGAGTAAATCCCCATACTCACTGTTAATATCATCAAGCAGTGCCCTGAACTCCATGTATTTAAGTCCTTTAGACTTCACGAAATTAATTGTTCGCACAACAACATCCATTAAATTGCTAAGGTTCATGTTTTTAGCTCATAAATATTCCTGGTGCAAAATGCAGTGCACCGGTGCCCCCAAGCGACCTCGATAGGTACCACCACTGATAGACTGCAGTGTACAAGTGTACTGCCCGCAATGGAAGCCGTAAGTAGGCCTGTACGCCCTCTCGCAATCTTGAGTCGACCTGACGGAGCCTGCTGTGGACTGATCTTTTATAAATGTAATGACGAAATAAGCAAAGAACTGCAGATAAAATTTTTAAATACAAAATCAAAGAGCATTAAATTAAATACTAGCTATGGCGGACTCTGAACTGATGCATTGTAAACGTATTGAAGATAAAAAAGCGAATAATTGCAGATAAACAAATATTTCTAGGTATAACAACCAAAGAGCACCAAATTAAATGACTGTGGACGGCTGTGGCCTGATGGATTACAAACGTAATGACGAAGTAAGAGAATAACTGGAGATAACAATGTAGGCTAAATACAAAGGACAAGGATTACAAAATTAAATGGCTACAACATACACAGAGAATTGAACAAACTTGAGGCCCTAAATTACAGACCTGCAGGAATAAGAGACCGAGGTCGCCCATGCAAGAGTGGAGAGAACAGTTTAAATCTGATATTTATGTAGGAGAACAACACAATTTTAAATGCAGTAGATACGAGATCTTAAAGTCAAAACAGGTTAAAGGCCAAACCCATGTTGATGATGTATTCAAGACTAATTTTTTCCTGCTTACAGTAAAGAGGTAAATGGAAAGGTATGAAGCTATACCTACATACTTACTTACTTACTTACTTTTAAGGAACCCGGAGGTTCATTGCCGCCCTCGCATAAGCCCGCCATTGTTCCCTATCCTGAGCAAAATTAATCCATTCTCTATCATCATATCCCACCTCCTTCAAATCCATTTTAATATTATCTTCCCATCTACGTCTCGGCCTCCCTAAAGGTTTTTTTCCCTCCGGTCTCCCAACAAACACTATATATGCATTTCTGGATTCGCCCATACGTGCTACATGCCCTGCCCATCTCAAACGTCTGGATTTAATGTTCCTAATTATATCAGGTGAAGAATACATTGCGTGCAGTTGTGTGTTGTGTAACTTTCTCCATTCTCCTGTAACTTCATCCCTCTTAGCCCCAATAAAGAACAACCGGCAATATAACTGTTTTATAAATTGTAACTTTCAGATTTTTGGACAGCAGACTGGATGATAAAAGCTTCTCAACCGAATAATAACAGGCATTTCCCATATTTATTCTGTGTTTAATTTCCTCCCGAGTGTCATTTATATTTGTTACTATTGCTCCAAGATATTTGAACTTCTCCACCTCGTCAAAAGATAAATTTCCAATTTTTATATTTCCATTTCGTACAATATTCTCGTCACGAGTCATAATCATATACTTTGTCTTTTCGGGATTTACTTCCAAACTTATCTCTTTACTTACTTCCAGTAAAATTCCCGTATTTTCCCTAATCGTTTGTGGATTTTCTCCTAACATATTCACGTAATCCGCATAGACAAGCAGCTGATGTAACCCGTTCAATTCCAAACCCTCTCTGTTATCCCGGACTTTCCTAATGGCATACTCTAGAGCAAAGTTGAAATGTAAAGTGAAGCTATACCTAAAAATTTTTATCAAAGAAATAAATGAATTACAAAATTAGGAATGCATTTGACATTTTTTTCTGATTATATTGATATCTAAATGTAGAAAATGATAGTTTGATTGACTTTAGGATGTTTATTAAAAGCAATTCAATGAATATATTTTTTATGTTACTTGAAACTTAGTCACAATTTTAATTACGAGATTCTAATGCGAGTATTAAAAAGTTCCTTCCCTTGACTTTGTGGAATCATGTGGTTAAATTTCAACTTAATTAAATGCCTTGGAGGTTAAATTAGACAGGTAGATAATTAAGGCGAGGAAAAGTTGTTAATGAAAGCGAGCTGTTACAGACAGAGATAGAATATCGAGGGGAAGTCGTAGAGAGGTTAACCTAAAGTTGCAAGTGGTCGTTTTCTGTTGTACGTAAGTGCTCCTGCAACTTGATATTAACGTTCTATTTCAGCGATCATTCCAAATGCGCCTCTTCCACATGATGTAAAGGTTTATTTGGAATACGCAGCACCACTTTAGGACTGAGTTGCAGGGTAGAAACAAAACAAATAGTAAAAAGCGGCAGTTTAGTGACGGGTCAATGGATGCTTTGTCTTTGAGTTGTGATCCATTCATAAATGGGTGGAAGATAACACGTAACACATAAAGTAAAGCCATGTACAGCTGAATGGTTTCTAATTCAAACGTTACAGAATTCAGTTCTGTCAACCACAAATTATTACAAGTGATATGGAGCTCGGAGTATTTGCTTTGCATCTGATAGAGATCGAGGTTCAGTCACAGCTGGACAGGCAGTTCGAACACACCATGTATGAAGGGGTCGAATTTAAATATCCGATAAGTCCCGTAAAATTTGTGTTGTACAAGGAATAGATTTCTTAAAAGTTGTTTCCTTTTGTAATAAATTCTCAGTCATCCAGTGTCAAATCAACTCGCTAACTATAACAGTTTCTCTGTTTCAAATGTCTTAAAACTGTCTTTAAACAAATTACTGAAAGATATTAAAAATGTAACTACAACTTATTTCGACTAAATATGTTCTGAGTTGGAATTCATATGATTGTCGTCATAATTAGTGTGCCGTTTAGCTCTTCTATTACTTTCTTTTTTTTCTTTGTTTCCATCTGTATTTTAAGTCTTCGTTATCTCCTTTTATATTGACGTTTCTTTGCTTCTCTTGTTATCTCAATTATCATGATCTTATTGCTCTTCGCCATTGTCGTCTTATCACTCTTTTCATTAATTATCGTGTTATCACTTCTTTTCGTCATCAAGCTTTTATTCATTTTTGTAGCTTCTGTAGTCATTTCACTTCTTTATATAGTAGCCGTATTTTCACTCTTTTTCGCCATAACTTTATTTTCACTCCTTTTCGTTGTAGGCCTAACCGTAATTCCACTCCTTTTCGTTGATATGTTTTCACTCATTTTCGTCGTTACTTTCGTGTTTTTACTCCTATTTGTGATTGCTACCGTGTTTTCACTTCTCGTCATCATTACTGTCGTATTTTCACTCCTTTTATTCGTTACTGTGTTTTCACTCCTTTTATTCGTTACTGTATTTTCACTCGTTTTATTCGTTACTGTGTTTTCACTCCTATTCGTCATTACTACTACGGCGTTTTCACTCCTTTTCGTTGTTACTATAGTGTTATCACTCATTTTCTTTTTACTATTGTGTTTTAACACCTTTCCGTCGTTACTACCGGTTTTCACTCCTTTTATTTTTTACTATCGTGTTTTCACACTTTCCCGTCGTTACTCCTACCATATTTTCACTCCTTTTAGTTGTTACTACCGGTTTGCACGCCTTTTATTTTTTACTATCGTATTTTCACATTTTCCCGTCGTTACTCCTACCATATTTTCACTCCTTTTAGTTGTTACTACCGGTTTGCACTCCTTTTCCTTTACTATCGTGCTTTCACACCGTTTCATCGTTACTATTACCGTGTTTCCACTCCTTTTATTGTTCACTATTGTGTTTTCACACCTTTCCGTCGTTACTACCGGTTTTCACTCCTTTTATTTTTTACTAACGTGTTTTCACACTTTCCCGTCGTTACTCCTACCGTATTTTCACTCCTTTTAGTTGTTACTACCGGTTTGCACTCCTTTTCTTTTTACTATCGTGTTTTCACATTTTTTCCGTCGTTACTACTACCGTGTTTTCACACCTTTTATTTTTTACTATTGTGTTTTCACACCTTCCCGTCGTTACTACTACCGTATTTTCACGCCTTTTAGTTGTTACCACCGGCTTGCACTCCTTTTCTTTTTACTATTGTTTTCACACTTTTTCGTCGTTACTACTAGCGTGTTTTCACATCTTTTCATTGTTACTACCTGTTTGCACTCATTTCTTCTTATTACTAATGTGTTTTCACACTTTTTCGTCGTTACTACTCTACCGTGTTTTCACATCTTTTCGTTGTTACTACCGGTTTGCACTCCTTTTATTTCTAATATCGTGTTTTCACATTTTTTCGTCGTTACTACTACCGTGTTTTCACTCCTTTTAGTTCTTACTACCGGTTTGCACGCCTTTTCTTTTCACAATCGTGTTGTCACACCTTTTATTTTTTACTATTGTTCTCACAACTTCCCGTCGTACTACTACCGTATTTTCACACTTCTTATTTTTACTATTGTGTTTTTACACCTTCCCGTCATTACTATCACCGTGTTTTCACTCCTTTTCGTTGTTACTACCGGTTTGCACTCCTTTTCTTTTCATTATCGTGTTTTCACACCTTTCCATCGTTACTATTACCGTGTTTTCACTCATTTTCGTTGTTACTATCGGTTCGCACTCCTTTTCTTTCTACTATCGTCTTTCACACTTTTTCGTCGTTACTACTACCTTGTTTTCACATCTTTTATTTTTTACTATTGTGATTTCACACCTTCCCGTCGTTACTATTACCGTGTTTCCACTCCTTATCGTTGTTACTACCGGTTTGCACTCCTTTCCTTTTTTACTGTCGTGTTTTCAAACCTTTCCATCGTTACTATTACCGTGTTTTCACTCCTTTTCATTGTTACTATAGTGTTTTCACTCCTTTTCTTTTTCACTATCGAGTTTTATGACACCTTTCCGTCGTTACTACTACAGTGTTTTCACTCCTTTTTGTTGTTACTACCGATTTTCACGCGTCTTAGTTGATACTATAGCATTGTCACTCTTTTTTTTTTTTTTTACTATCGTGTTTTCACACCTTTTATTTTTTACTATCGTCTTTCCACACATTTTTGTCGTCACTACTACCGCGTTTTCACACCTTTTCGTTGTTACTACCGTGTTTCACACATTTTCATTGTTACTACCGTGTTTTCACACATTTTCATTGTTACTACCGTTTTTTGTTGTTACTGTAGTGTTTTCACTCCTTCCCGTCGTTACTACTACCGTGTTTTCACACCTCGTTGTTACTACCGTGTTTTGACACTTTTTCGTCGTTACTACTACCGTGTTTTCACACATTTTTGTTGTTACTGTAGTGTTTTCACTCCTTCCCGTCGTTACTACTACCGTGTTTTCACACCTTTTCGTCATTACTACTACCATGTTCTTCTTTTCGTAGTCATATCGTGTTTTCACTCCTTTTCGTCGTTGGCATACTATGGTGTTTTTACTTTCTTCATTATCCTGTTTTCATTACCTTTTGTCAGTATTAGCATGATTTCACTCATTTTCGTTGATACTACCGTGTTCCCACTTATTTCCGTCCTTGCTACCGTGTTGTCATTCCTTTTCGTCGATAAATTGTATATAAACTTCTTTTCTTTGTAATCTTTCTTTTCACTTCTCGTCATCCCCTTCGTATTTTCATTCTTCGTCATTATCATGTTTTTATTCCAATTCTCCCTTGTTCTGTTTTTACTGCTGTTCGTAAGTATCGTTTTATGTCTCTTGCGTATCGTTGTATTTTTACTTCTTCGTCATTGCGTTATTTCTCCTCATCGTCGTGCTTTTGTTCCACTTCATTACCTTGCTTTTATTCCTTTTCGTCATCATTGTATGTTTACTCATCAGTAGACAGTGGATGCGGGATGACTTATCGTTGAATGTAGGTGCAAATTTACTATATGTTACATTTTTTTTCATTCAGACCATTGGCTGAACAGGTTTTTAACGTAAATAGACGACGTCAACATGCTACTGTATCTCCGTACAGTTAGAAGAAAAAGAAAAATAACGTATTGTAGTACTGCAGTACATACCTTGCAAGGTTCAGTCCTCGTCATCATTGATGCAATTACCAGCGTTGCAGTAAACGACGATATATTCTCGTAAGTTGTCGAAGCTGAATCGTCTTCGCCTGTCGCTGAAGCAGTTTTTGTATCGAGAGAGTTTCTGAAGGAAACCTCTAAAATAGGGCTCACCCAATTTCTTTAGAGGAATATTTGCACTGAGCACCATGTTGTACGTGTCGTTGGACCTGCACAACTAAATGATGATGATGATGATGATGATGATGATGGTTCCTCAGATACCATTTCAACGCACTTCCTGTGCGATGTACTGTTGCAATGTTTCTCTGTAGCTTGAGTTGTTCTGGTTATAATTTCAATTTTACATACATTACACACGATATTGTCTTCGTTCATACATAAAATGTCACTCTCATACTTCTTAATTGCATTTCGTATCTCTGGGCGAATTTAACGTTTTGCCATTATGAATGGATCAGCACAACATATTCAACTCGTACTAAATACTTAAGCAGGATAACACAACTGCATACATTGCTTGCAATGTTACTATGAACGGACCGGGGTTCCTTCGTTTTGAACGCTGCTGTACTCGCCAGGTACACAAAAGACGGACGGCGCGGCACGTGCCATATACTCTGATACGAAACAACTTCAGTTTTCCTTAAGTTATCCCGCATCCACTGTCTACTCATCAGCATTGTAGGTTTATTACTTTTATATTAACTTTTTTCAGAATAACCCATACTGTGATCCCTAAGATATTTACCATTCCTCCTGAATCACACTGTATATATACAACCCACCCGTAAATAGTAATACATAATTAACAAAATTAGTAGGCTATAATATATACTGTATATAATTTAGTTTTCCTTAAAAATTTGCTAACTCCTAATTAAATTCTTTTTTTTTTCTCACTTCTGCTCCGTTTAAAAAGCACAGATATTGGTGATGCTACACTTTTATCTTCCGTTCCGGCTTCTCAACATCACCACCTCTAAGAATTTTTCACGCACGAAGAAGTAATGAAATATTCACCGCAATATTTGGCAGTCCTGATGTAATTATTAAAAGCAGAAACGTTAAACTTATTACAGAATTATTTAATATCTATAATGGATGTTAATTTCACCCAATATATTAAACTGAGTCTCGTATTTTAACTTTCGCAGTTACAAAAAATATATAGCGGCAGGAGTTCTATGTCAGAATTTATATTCTTCTACGTAAAACAAAAGTTATTGGGAAAAACTAAAAATAAAATCTGTATAATCTGCACGCGTTTGTAATACAAAAAGTTTTTGCGAGATCGCGCGTATTTGCTTGCTTTCCGCACAAAACCAATACGCGGTAAGTGTGAAATACCACATTCAGTATTCCCAACGTAACACACAAAACAATTTCCCTCTTCTTACCGCTTAAGCGCCACATTCATTTTACTGCTTTAGGCTTTTAACATATTATTTTTTAGAGACGTTTAACATAGTAATAATTATAAATTGAAACTTACCACTGCAATTTCACCTAAATTGCAATGTTAATTATTGTTTTTAAATATTTGCAAAAATTAAGTAAAGTCTACTTCTCCACGAAACTTATTGCATTCCTGATACAAGTAACATTAAGGAAGCCGTGAAAAAATCAACAAGATTCCAGATGCCGATGTTATTACTGCAATATGTTATATAAATAATATTGTTAAAATATTAAAATGAAAAATAAATCATTACATAACCTTACCGTTTGTTTTAAGTTCGCATTTATAGACTGGGGGAAGACAGACGTATATCACGGCCTGCTGGAGTATAGTAAACACAGAAAACATTTTATAGCAACAATGTTGAAGAAAGATATTTTGGTTTTCCGAAGTTGCCGTCATTAAACAGAAACCAACATGGAGATTTCATTGCAACTAATTAGAAATTCGTCTTTCAAGTATGTAATAAACGATCTTCGCACAAAATAATGTACGATACACGAGCGGTATGTTTGTTTTCATGTTCTCGGAAATTAAAAAAGCTAAACTACGTTTCGCTTTTTCAATCTTTTCCTCGAACATGAAAACGTCAACATACCACTCTTGTGACGCATATTACTATTTTGCACAATCTTTTATTATGCAGGCCTACTTACCGATATTGTTGACAAACCTTGTAAGTTAGTTTTATAAGACGCCATCTGATAGCTATCTAGATAGATAGATTGCTACAACTGAGTGCTGTTATAAGACATGCAGTACCAGTGAATAGCAGCCAGTTTATTAAATATTTAATCAATTCTTTATGTCTAACACTCAACTTCCTACTTCACTTATTATAAAATCTCGAGAAATGTCCTTGTTCTGTTAGGACCTATTTTGTAAAATATAATTCTTTCATTCCTAGTTCCACGCTCCAAATTTATGCTTATAATATTTTTATTTACGTAGTACACCATTCTTGTCAGACATAAGCAACAAGTTCATATCAGACGTTATCCTAATTTTTTCTGAACGGTTATGCCCAGTAATAACTATCCGAAGAGCTTTTCTTGTCTGTCTTCTGCTTTGTTGGCCACAGATTTCAGTGCGTTTTAACAGGAAGGTTCTCGATGTTTTTATAATCTCTCATGATGTTCTTTCTGGTCCAATCATAGACTGCAGTTGTAACAATATTTTGTCTGCTAAATCTAATAGATAGGCTTTGGCCCAAAAATGGGAACGCCCACTTTTCATGTATGTATTTACTTACACTGCAAGTGGGCAAGCACCCGGTGGCAGTGGGATACAAAATATAAACAATACACAATACAATTATACAATACACAATACAATTATATACACAATACAATAATAATACACAATACAATTTAACACAATAATTACAATTAATAATAAAACATAAATAAAATACCTAATTTTACATTACAACCTACATAATTATGTATAGGTCCTACATAAGTTTCAATAGTCTTTCACTTTACTCTCATCTCATTCCCTGTAGTGGCACTATGACGCATTTCACTGACACTTTAGGACACATTTCACTGACACTATAGAACACATTTCATTGACGCTATAAATTATCACTGATCGGAACTATTCACTGCACTGTAAAACCATAACTTCACTGACTCACCTCGCTTCACTGATACAACAGTTCAAATAAGTCAAATAATTACACCCTTATGCATACTTATAAACAGAACTACATTTAAACTAAACATTTCTAGTCTAAGGCCCTCTTACACACTATTTTTAAATAATTTACAATTCAAACCAAGGAAGTAACTCGTCAGGCTAAATTAATACATGTCACCTTAAATTTAATTTGCACTTTATACACAACTTTTTAAGTTATTCTTGAATCTCCTTAAGGAAGGACAGCCCTCAAA
The DNA here is from genome assembly GCA_025594305.2 of Periplaneta americana. Taxonomy (NCBI): domain Eukaryota; kingdom Metazoa; phylum Arthropoda; class Insecta; order Blattodea; family Blattidae; genus Periplaneta; species Periplaneta americana. The sequence goes on along the minus strand of JAJSOF020000040.1, from coordinate 35,350,397 downwards.
GACCGCTGCATTTAGGTCATTCCAATCATTTATAGTTCTATTTAAAAATGAGAATTTACCTACATCCGTTTTCTGTTTCCTACATTTGATTTTAATATCATGATCGTACCTACCATTATACGTTGGCTTTTCTAACCGAGCCGTTATATCTACCCATGCTTTCTGACCTAGATGTGCTTTATACAATGATGTTATTCTACAGGGACATCATTTTATTTTTACTTCAATTTTTATTGTACCTGAGTTTTTGAATGTATTTCACTCCCACCCCTTCTACTAATGAAGTTCTAACTGTCGTCCACACAGAACCAAGGCCGCATATAATAAACAGTACTGAGTTAGTGAGTATAGTACGTTCCAGTAATATGTTCGCGTTTTCCAGTGATTAAAGAGCTTTCAATATTGAATCATATTTTCGCAGAGGTATTGTCCGTTTGTCTACGTCGCATCCCAATTTTCCCCACCTGTCTCTGCTCACCCCTATGTAAAAGCTGGGTGTCTTAGCTCTTTTCTGATAACATTAATTTCTGTTAGGAATTGAACGTTTACGTAATATTGTACAACTGTTTAAAATAACTTAAATAAAAGGGCGTCGTTAATTGTCACGTGATTTTCCCCTTTCTACGATCCTGCGGCATAATCACTTGGCCGGACAGTAGATAGCATGTCTGAGTAATTTTATCTGTGCGGGTCGGGCAGAAGTGAAGATTGAATTTACAGTACGTAAGGTACTCTTTTATAGAGTAGGTACAGAATTATTTCAACATGAGTGACTAGTACGAAGGACGAAACTGGCAATTAGAATTACATGCAATAGTCTATAGTGCGATAATATGCACAAAAGAACTGAAGCCTGTATCGAAATGAACGGCCACCATTTTCAAAAATGTGTTTAAATATCCACATTTTGATTATTTTTCAATTTAACTTCATTCTCTATATTGTACGCTAATGTGTTGTAGACAGTATACTGTACACTGCATAATGAATACTTTCGCATGGATAACTCAGTTCGTGAGTAAAAACACTTATTTTTAATACAGTACTGTATTTTGATTAAACAAAACCTAATGAAAATTATCGAACTCAAAATCGCGATATTCCTTACTTTACGTAAATGGATCAACTACTCTTCTTCCCTCCTATACCTAGTAGAGTGATTTGTTTGTATTTTACGCCAGTATCATCGAACTACAGTCGTGGAAGGGTTAGCAAACTGTGTTTCCGGTTCTCTAAAGATATAGGCAGATTAATATTAAAAATGTTAGTAAAAATAAAATGATGTCCCTGTAGTTTTCATACGTCTGTTTTCCAAAGTTTCCCATTTAAGTTCTTTTGAAGTGGATAATATTATAAATATCGCTGTAAAGCTATTTGCACACTAGTAAAAGCTAGTTGACAATTAACTTTCACATTTATCTTGAAATACAATGCATTTCTTTGCTCAGCTTTTCAGTATGTATAGCGTAGATATAATGTTTTAGAGATAGCAAGATAAAATAAATAACTTTTCAGGCTTTGCCTGTTCCTGAATTTGATGTTTTGTTCAAGGAAATGTCTTCTATGTAGAATGCATATATGTGCAGAATTGGATCCCTCTTGGGCGTACAGCCATCCGGAAGATGCAGAGAAGATATTGCAATGGATTTATAGGTAACTTTGGGTTGAAACCAGCTGCCCCGGGGTAGTAGACTATACGATATCTCATATTGTAATTCGTTGGTTGGAAACTTAGGTCCTGCTCTTTGTCCTCACTATCGACTGGTACAGCCACTGCATGAATGAACTGCAGGATATTGTTAAAGTGATATCAAATACCGAAGTAGCGCGTTCGGCTAGTCCTTGGAAATTCAATATATCAGGAACAGAGTCACTCAGAGAAACAGTCCGTGAGTCAGTCCATGATTTGAGACGGTGACACGTGGAGTCAACAATGAATTTCTGTTTGAAATCAAGCCACTGATTATTATCTATTCTTTAACTTATGATTCCACTTACTTACTTACTTACTGGCTTTTAAGGAAACCGGAGGTTCATTGCCGCCCTCACATAAGCCCGCCATTCGTCCCTATCCTGAGCAAGATTAATCCAGTCCCTACCGTCATATCTCATCTCCCTCAAATCCATTTTAATATTATCTTCTCATCTACGTCTCGGCCTCCCTAAAGGTCTTTTTCCCTCCGGCCTCCCAACTAATAATGATAATTTAATAATAATTTATTTATTTAATCTGGCAGAGCTAAGGCCAGTAAGCCTTCTCTTCCGCCCAGCCAGACTCTAATTACAATTAAATACATTTGCTTACATAGTTATTACATTACTATCTAGATCATAAAACAACATGAAAGTAAATAATGAAAATTGGATAACTAATGTTAGTGTGACAATAATAAACATTGGTAAGAAATAGTTATAATATTAATGATAATAATAATAATAATAATAATAATAATAATAATAATATTAGTAGGGTAATAATAATAATAATAATAATAATAATAATAATGAGATAATTTAGATATTTATCTGTGATATATATATAACCATTAAACAGTGAGAAACCTGAAACAGCTGTTATTGTTGACAATAATTGTTAGAAAAATATCTCGTTAGCCTATTCTTAAATTGATTTGATGTCTGACAGTCCCTGACATTACTCGGTAGGGAATTCCAAAGCCGAGGAACAGCCACAGTGAAAGAAGATGAATATGAGGATGTTCGGTGGGAGGGAATGGATAATATTGAGGAGTGTTGTGATCGTGTATCTAGGTTATGATGGGTGGATAAATTTTGAAAACGAGACGCAAGATAGACAGGAGTGGAAAAATGCAATATGTGAAAGAGAAGGGAAAGACAGTGGATTTTCCTACGATCTTCTAGACTGAGCCAGGACAACATTTCGAGGGATGGTGTTCGTGATCAGCCTGGCGAATATTGCAGACGAAACGGACGCACATATTATGAACATTTTGTAGTCTCTGCGCCGAAGTAACGCTTAGGTCAGTAAACAGAATATCACAGTAATCGAAGTGGGGCATCACGAGTGTTTGCACTAGCATTTTTTCATGGAAAAGGGTAGAAAATACTTCAATCGTCTAAACGAGTGGATTAATGAGAATACCTTTTTGCAGGTTTCTGTAACTTGAATGTTCCAATTTAAACTTTTATCCATATAAATACTTAGCTGGCACTCTATATGCATTTTCCGGATTCGCCCATACGTGCTACATGCCCTGCCCATCTCAAACGTCTGGAGTTAATGTTCCTAATTATGTCAGGTGAAGTATACAATGCGTGCAGTTCTGTGTTGTGTAACTTTCTCCATTCTCCTGTAACTTCATCCCTCTTAGCCCCAAATATTTTTCTAAGCACCTTATTCTCAAACACCCTTAACCTATTTTCCTCTCTCAAAGCGAAAGTCCAAGTTTCACAACCATAAAGAAGAACCGGTAATATAACTGTTTTATAAACTCTAACTCTCATATTTCACTTATGATTCCACTTATAATAATAATAATAATAATAATAATAATAATTTATTTATTTATTTATTTATTTATTTAATCTGGCAGAGCTAAGGCCAGCAGGCCTTCTCTTCCGCCCAGCCACACTCTAATTCTAATTAAATACATTTGCTTACATAGTTATTACATTAATATCTAGATCATAAAACAACATGAAAGTAAATAATGAAAATTGGATAACTAATGTTAGTGTGACAATAATAGACATTGGTAAGAAATACCTTAAGTCCATAATTTTTTAGTTGGTTATTTAACGACGCTGTATCAAATACTAGTTTATTTACGTCGAAATTTGTGATGACGAATGGTATTTGGCGAGATAAGTCGAGGATTCGCCATAGACTACCTGACATTCGTCTTACGGTTGGGGAAAACATTAGAAAAAGCCCAACCAGCCCAAGAGGGAATCGAACCCACACCCAAGAGCAACTCCGGATCAGCAGGCTACTGTCTGAGCTAGGTCGGTGGCTTCCATTTATTGTTCTGCACCACATTTCGTAAATTAGATCGGTCTATCTTGGTGATTTAGATTATGGGACGTATTCAAGAACGTCACTCCACTTCGTCTTGACTTCAAGACAGAAGTTGGATAATATAAAGTAAAGTTCCGGATTCATATTCAGAGACTATACTTAAATTTTCCTTGACAAAGCCAAATGTAAGTGAAAAGCAAGTTAACTTAGTGTTCGACGTCATTAAGCCCATACTTGCTCAAGACGAGAAGTGGGGCTATATTTCGTATCAAACCTATTATTTTTAAAAACGTCCATTGAATGGGAAAGAACTTCAGATGAAGGTGTAGGCCCACATAAAAGAACTTGCTTAAATATGTAAACATGGTGAAAAATAAATCGTTCGTCGTTTAGGTCTCGGCAAAGAAGAAGAAATGGCACGAAATTTAGTGCACACAAATTAATTTTAATTACATGAGAATTGAATTACAATTTTAAACTTATGTTTATATTAATATAAAATTTCATTCATTCATTTCAATTAGTGTTCTTCCCAATGATAGGTCTTTCACTGCATACTGCGACGGTTTACCTGGTGCCACGAGTTGGTTGCGCCATTTGCGATGGTTGCCCTCTTCTTCTTCTGCCGCGTCGCCGACAGAGCAGAAGTCGGTTTACTCAGTTGGACGGATGCTGTCCCCGGTAGAGGTGATCTCTTCTCAGGGACCTTGTGGTTTTGTGGGTGTAGGATATAATGTGATGTTTGTCATTCACACGAAAAGAAACCAAGGAGTAAAGTTCCAATAAGTATGTTTATTCGGATCACGTCCCTTACTTGAGTCAAAGCGACGGAATACTGGCTGTTGTCTTCCGTGTGATCTCGGCAACGTAATTATCTCGTCTAACGCCAGTCTAAAATCGCTGCTACCACTTTTTGAGTAAACCACAAACTAAAAAGTGCGAAATCTCCACTTTATCACTTCGATCGACTTGATGGCCGGGAACTATGTCAGAAACTCGATCGGCTCAAAATGCCGGTAAGATTTTGAGTAAACACGCGATCGGCTCGCTGGCCGGTAATATTCTGGGGGCCCGCGTCTCGGTACGCCGTCCTTTTAAATACTAGCTATGGTGACGCGCTCACCAGACGCTACTATTGTTTGCTAGCTTCAAACAACGCTACAAGCGCGTTCCTAGACGAGGAAAAACCCCGCTGCTGAAGCCTATGCTATGCTACAGTTCAATATCCTACCTCGCGTCTACTGGTTTTAAATACGATAGGCGCCTGCCAGACTGTGTGAACAAAGTGCCTATTACACGCTTCGCTGATCCCCGTCGCGTAGATTAAACACCTCAAAGAAATAGAGAAATATCTAAGATGAAGCTATACTATGACTTATATAAAAGAAAAATATCTTCCTATCACTGGACCACCCGACTACAGCTTCAAAACCCAGTTTTCTCCAGTCTTTCCTATTTTCTGCCTTCTTCTTTGTTTTCTCATATGATCCATATATCTCAATGTCGTCTATCATCTAATATATTCTTCTACTCCGAACTCTTCTCCCGTTCACCATTCCTTCCAGTGCATCCTTCAGTAGGCAATTTATTCTCAGTCAGTGACCCAACCAATTGGATAGTCTACTTTAAAGTAGAAGGGTGCAAAGTGCCAAATTAAACATTGGAGATAAGATAAAAAAATGTAGCTATAAGAATAATTGTTCACATATTTGTGTCATGTTTTTTTTACTGATAGAAAACAGCAATAGTGCAGTGTTTACTCATAATAATAGTGGTGTGTAAAGACATTATTTCTCCATATTTAATTACATAACACACATTGTGAAAAGGGTTAATGGGTACAGTTGCAGTAGAATGGTGCAAAGTCCAATACCTATTTTTTCCTATTCTGGAGCAATTTTTACTCACAGATCTGCCTGTAGAACTGCCTATGCTCCTCATTTGGAAGATAGGGAGTCATTGCTAGTAGATCCCCCTTCTTTTCTTCAGTAATTTCCCTAGTTTATGCTTTAACTTGAAACAATGCTGACTGCACATCTTTCATGGTTTTTTTTTTTTTTTTTAAACACTTTAATGGTATGCACTGCTTCATTATCATGGGACTATTTCACAGAAACACTGCCTGATTTACTAACATCATACTGAATGCAACATGCCTTAGAAATATTCAAGTTTTTAATGGAAATTAGTTGATCAGCAACATCTTGCATATTAAGGAAATATGAATCTAGTATTGAAACGGTTTGAAATGGTTTTAAAACTTTAGAATCTTGTACGATTTTAAGCAGGTCACTAGGAATGAAGGCTTTTGCCACTTTCTGTTGTTTTTCAATCAAAGCGACATCAGAATCGCATTGCAAGAAACTGTGGCCACTGAGAAGGAAACGTAGTTTTATGTGCTCAAGTAAACCAATGGCAACTAAAAGAGACACATGAAAACCATTACACGATTTTTGTTTTCAGCTGCATAGTTTTCAGATCCTTCTTGTTTGTTATGTCCATATTCATCAGTTTTAGTACACACGAGGCAATCTCATTAGCACCTCTACTTGCGATGCTTTCATCCCACATACATATATAAGACTGCATTGTATCACATACACAAACCTCAAAGTTATAACGTGAAAGCTGACAACCTGTAAAACATTTCGCTGTGTGTATGTTTGGGCACAATCATGACCTGTTGAAGATCCATTGCATTCTATGATGCAGCTCAATAGGACGCTTACCGTCTGAAACTGCATGGTGCTGGCAAAGTAACATCTAAATATCTCGCTTATGAAACACAAGTGGATGTAGCCTTTTTCATATATCATCCTCTTAGGCACATTGCACTTTTCTGCATAATAATTTCGTTTTCTATGATTTTGGCACTTTGCACCTTTCTACTTTAAAGTATCCAATTCCTTTTCCTCTTCCTGAAGAGTTTCAGCATCATTATTTCTTCACTCACTCTTTCCAACACTGCTTAATTTCTTATTCCGTCTGTCCACTTCACACGTTCCATTCTTTTGCATATCCGCATTTCAAATGCTTCTATTCGCTTCTCTTCACTTCGTCGTAATGTCCATGTTTCTGCCCCATACAATGCCACACTTCATACAAAGCACTTCACTAGTCTCTTCCTTAGTTATTTTTCCAGAGGTCCGCAGAAGATGTTCTTTTTTCTATTAAAAACTTTCTTTGCATTGCTTTGCTCCTTTAGACTTCCTGGCAGCAGCTCATGTTATTGCTTATAATATACATCCCAAGTGTTTGAAGCTGTCCACTTGCTCTACTGCCTCGATTAAAATTCGCAAGTTCAATATACTCGTAAGATTATAAGTCATTTTTATTGTAAGTAAAAAAGAAAGTCATAGTCCATTGTAGATTACATTTTACAAACTCTCTTATGTTATATAAATATTTTCATGTGAACCATTTTACAAAATCAGATCTTCCTTCGTTGATAATAATAATAATTATTTATTTATCCATTTATTTATTTGTTTACTTATATTTAATGTGCTGTATGACAGCCAGAGGCCAATTGCAGTTCATCACAAACAATGTAACAAAAACATTAGCAATAATTTACAATTAAAGTACAAAGAAATAATTAAATTAATGGCAATTAATTAAAATGATAATTACAAATGAAATAATGGAATCATGAACGAAGAATGGAATCATATGAAATAATATTACAAAGATATACAAGATTATAATACAACGACAATAATGACAATGAATGGACGAGATAAAATGGATGACTAAACTACATAGCATAATGAACGAGAATAATATTAAAATACATATTTAAACAAAAGATATTAATGAAAATTGATATAAAACTTCAAAATATATACTACACATAATAGAAATAATAATAATAATAATAATAATAGTAATAATAATAGTAATAATAATAATAATAGTAATACTAATAATAATAATAATACTAATAATAATAGTAATAATAGTAATAATAATAATAGTAATAATAATAATAATAATAGTAATAATAATAGTAATAATAATGATAATAATAATAGTAATAATAATAGTAATAATAATAATAATAATATCAATAATAGTAATAATAATAATAACAATAATAATAGTAATAATAATAATAATAGTAATAATAATAATAGTAATACTACTACTAATAATAATAATAATAGTAATAATAGTAGTAATAATAATAGTAATAATAATAATAATAGTAATACTAATAATAATAATAATAATAATGAAAAATTTTAAATGATCTTCATAGCTAGATCTACATAACTTCGGAATAAACTGATAAAACTGGAGATAATATTTAGGTTATGATTACATGAGCATAACTTGTGAATAAAGAAGCAAATAATATGACACAGAACGGATAATTAATAAATTCTTGGAAATTGGTGTCGTCTAAATCTATTTCAGCCCTTGAACTTAACCTTATTTCAGTAAACAATATCTCATTAGTTGTTGAGGCAAATTATAGCGCTAAGTAAGGTACGAGGTTGGTCTTCACGTATCTTGAATCGTGCTAGATTTTGGCTGTTGTGATTGAAGTGTAAGTTAAGTAGTGACTCTGAATACAAATTCTGCGTTTTCTACCTATTAAAGTCCGATGTAAGTGAAAGTGAAGTTCAAATGACGTTCTTGAATACGGCCCATAGTCTTGATTTGATGACTGCATCAAGGCTAGGAAGTTCAAGTGACTTCGATATCACTTGAGCCAGGAAGTTAAGTGGAGTTGATGAGCAAGCTAGAAAGTCATTGAATCCCAAACTAGTGTGTCACTCTTTGGAATGATTTCTCAACGCGATACTAAAATTGCTATCTCACCGTACATATCTGTGAAATGAAATACAATTACGATCAAAATTACTTATAACAATAAATTAGATACAAGTTTAAACATGATATAAAACTTTAGAAGAGACAATTAGTTTAATACTAGTGGCTTGTGCAGCAAATGCTGCAAACTAAGTTCATTAGAAGTTCAAATAAAAATTTTTCAGATTTTTTCAATGAAGAATAGGCCTACCAGTCATTTTAAAAGTTATTTGCTTCCATAATAATGAAACATACTCTCTCTGAATGGTTTTTCATGCCAAATACTTTTTTAACCTATCCATATTCAGTTTTTTAGATTAAAAGCGAAAACGCAAGTAAGAATGTTAGGAAGATCAGTGGATTTTTCATGTGGGAGTAGTGGGAGTAGTAGTAGCTATTTCAGGTCATTGTGGATTGTAGGTGAGAGGTAAGAAAATGTCAGCTTTGCCATGCTTTCGAACATTAGACATAGCTGCTGCATTTTTTCGTGAACTACATTGAAATGTAGAGGGTAGAATCATTTTATCCAGCTAAGAGTTCTTGCTGAAATGATTGGGAGACTAAAGAATCTTGTAGGACTCTTATTTTATCAGTAAGTAATAACTTTTGGTCTTTCCTTAGGAACTGACATTTTGCGCTCTCTCCACACAATACTGGAAATAATCACGCATACAAATATCCACATCACATCGCCATTAAATATATGAAAAAGACCCACAATACTTGATTAATAACTATAACAATATTTCATTTTTGATAACAATAATTTTAACTTACGTAAGTTTTGTACTTTTCAGTAACATATACTGTATATATTATACAGCCGTCACTCAATAAATGATAGAAATGAAGATCTAATTTAAGATGTTCTCTACGTATACATATATAACCCCAAAAGGTTTGTGTTTCATATCATCAATAAGCTGTATCCTTAATATATATATTAGTGACAAATACATAATGGCATTAATTATAATAATATTTCACTTTTAATGGCGATAATGCCGTCAAACGACTTCTAGTTTCATACTTTTTAATATGCAATACACAGCTGTACTCAGAAAGTTACACACAACAGAATCAGACTTGTAAATTATTTTTGTGCGAGATCGTGCGTATTTGCTTGTTTTCCGCACAGAACCAATACGCGGTAAGTGTGAAATACCACATTCAGTATTCTCAACCTAACACGCATAACAATTTCCCTCTTCTTACCGCTTAAGCGCCATATTCGTTTTACTGCTTTAGGCTTTTAACATATTATTTTTAGAGACGTTTAACATAGTAATAATTATAAATTGAAACTTACCACTGCAATTTCACCTAAATTGCACTCTTAATTATTGTTTTTAAATATTTTCAAAAATTAAGTAAACTCTACAACACCACAAAAGTTACTGCATTCCTGATACAAGTAACATTAAGGAAGCCGTGAAAAAATCAACAAGATTCCAGATGCCGATGTTATTACTGCAATGTATCATATAAATAATATTGTTAAAATATTAAAATGAAAAACAAATCATTACATAACCTTACCGTTTGTTTTAAGTTCACATTTATAGACTGGGGAAAAAAAGACAGACGTATATCACGGCCTGCTGGAATATAGTAAACACAGAAAACATTTTATGGTAACAATGTTGAAGATAGATATTTTAGTTTTTAAAAGTTGCCGTCATTGAACAGAAACCAAGATGGAGATTTCATTGCAACTAATTAGAAATTCGTCTTTCAGGTATGTAATAAACGATCTTCGCACAAAATAATGCACGATACACGAGCGGTATGTTTGTTTTCATGTTCTCGGAAATTAAAAAGCTCAACTACGTTTCGCTTTTTCAATCTTTTCTCGAACATGAAAATATCAACATACCGCTCTTGTAACGCATATTACTATTAGTAAGCTTTGAAAGTTTTTAATAACCAATATTATAGAGATATTATAAAAATTACACAAATGAAGATCGACATATTTTTGTCATTATGTCACAGAATTTGCTTTGATTTCCTCTATGTCAGCAATCCTGCAGGTCATGGCCTTCGCGTAATATTGTTTATTATAGTGTCTTTTATTTTTTTAGTTCACAACAGATGAATTTTGGAAAGTAGGGAAATGATGTAGGAAAATTGACATTTCACTGAAAACTACATAGTTAATTCACCTTCTACTGCACTCGGTTTATTTACAATAGTACTCATAATATTTATTTGCTCAAACTAGTACTACTGCTGACTTTTCTGATCGAATAATGGCATCCGGTAAATATCCAAAATTTGACTTAATATCCATGACTTCTCGATTGTTTCATCATTTAGCAGTTCCTGGCGTATTTGAATCGCATCCACGTCATCGAGATCGAAAGACTGGACCACTTTCTTCACAGATTGGAGGTGACGTGCGTAATAATTGCAAGCTTCTAACCATGACCCCCATCTCTTAAGAACTGGACATGGGGGAAGTAACAATTTAGGGAATTGTTTCCTGAATTTTGATACTCAATCTGGAGCTTTTACAAATATAGTCTTTCAATTTTGTATTGTTAGTTGGTTTCACTTTCGGCATTGTACCCGCACTTCACTTCTCTGAACTGTAAACCTGCATGTTGAAGTTCTTATGCGACAACTGTCCCGTTCACCTGTTGTTGAGGTGCAGAGAGCTGCGTGTATGTCATGGAGGGAGGACTTGGTATAAAGGATTGTAAACAAATGACTGTGTAGATGCCAATACTAGCTTTTAGTGCTTCAAATTCCGTTCCCTAGTTATTAGAAATCTATTTTTGGAGAGAGGAAGTCCCTCTTAAAAGTAATGTATGCTATTTTAACTATTTAACTATTTTATTTTAACTATTTTAACTATTTATTTTAACTATATAATATATATCATGAACTCTAATATACTATACTATCATATATCATTATATCTGTGTAATCTGAGATTTTATTACGTGTAAATAAATAAATAATAATAATAATAATAATAATAATAATAATAATAGTAGTAGTAATAATAATAAAGCCGTAAATCCCCAGTGGGGCAAGGCCTCCTGCTTGGGTAGGGGTGGCTCAAGTCTTGACCATCAGAAGAGCCGACCTGATGGCCTATTTACATTCCTAGTTCTTTGTCTACAATTTCACTAGCACTGGTTGTTGCCGCCGCTCAAAGTTGGTTGACTGCGTCCTTCCACCGTGTTTTTGGCGTCCTATCCTGGTCCACAGCCCTCCTAGCTGCAACTTGAACTCGTCCCCCCATCTGGTTCTCGGTCGTCCACGGTTTCTCCAGCCAATTCTTGGATCCCACAGTGTCGCCGTGTGTGCCCATCTGGTAGGTTGCCTTCGTACCACGTGTCCTCCCCAGCGCCATTTCGTCCTATTAGCGAGTGTGACCACGTCCTCTACGCCGCTTCGTCGCCGTACTTCTTCGTTTCTGATTCTGTCCTTCAGGCTTATCCCGAGTATTTTCCTTTCCATTCTTCTTTGGCATCTTCCTAATTTTGATGCCTGTTTCTTGGTGAGTGACCAGGATTGCGCCCCATATAGAAGTACAGGTGCAATGCAGCTGTTGAAGATCTGCCTCTTGTTCTGCAATTTCTGGCTCTTTGTTAATAAATTTAAATGAGTAAATGAATGAATAACTGCATAATGTAAATGAATAAATTAATCATCGCCTTCCATGTATTAGGCCAAATAAGTAAATAGAAAATAAAATAAATGAACTGTTACTGCTGTGGTAATCTTTCACTAGACGTGGGCGTTCTCGATATGATGATTTATATTATTGAAGGTAGATGTCTGTTGTCGTGCTAATCCTTCTTCATCAGAAAGCAATAGTTTTTATTTATAGTAGGTGGTTTAAAGTGCAATTGAAAATATTTTCTTATAATATGTTTTGATAAAAGAAGAAATCTTTTAGATAAGAAGAAGAGGGAAATTATATTTTTCGAAAGGAACATGTATCAATTTTACATTAATTGTTTTCTTGTAATATTTCTGACCTGCCGTATGTCAGGCTGGACAAAAGGAGGAGATATAGATGTGCTCTTATCAAAATGTAGCTTTATTTTCGTTTGAAACACTGTGTAGCGATTGTTTTGTAGAATCCGTTATTATTCTAATTGGTGTTTCTATATTTAAATGTGAGGAAGGCGTGCAGAAATTTGCACTCAAATGAGTAGCGCTATCTTTGCATGATGGACTTCTCTTTACGTAGATAACGTATTCAGCTTCATTCAGTACAGAAAGTACAAAAAGGGTTGTCACATTCCTCTTATTAACGCAGCCTTCTTTGTGCTCGAGGCTTCCATTCATACGCTATGCTTTCATCAGTCATTTTCTTCCCATAAATAAATAAATTAAATACAATCACATTTCGAAACCTTTCATGCAAATGAGGTACAATATTTCACTTCCAAGCATAGAGAAAGTTGATGGAATGTCTTTCACAACAAAATAGCGAAAGAAATTATGTAAATTCTGTATCAAGAAGAAACATTTCCCACATTTGATTCCTTGCAGATTTAGATTCATTTCTGAATTTCTAACTTGAAAAATGGTAGACAAAGACTAGTGTCGAAGTAGTTTGTGAACTTGGAAACTAACACAGCTTAAAACATACTATAATCCACAGTGTGTCCGAAAAGTTTTCCACCACAGGAATAATTACAGTGTCTAGTCTATCTGTTTTCCATCAGGCCTCACACTCATCTGTAGGTGAAACCACACGTTTAAACGACGTGTCACAAAGTCCGGTGATATGGCGCAGTAGCGATCCATGACTCAACAAATCTCGATGAAGCAATATCCAACGGTTACAAGTTAGGTGAGCGTGGAGGCCATTCGACGGGTCCTCTGCCGACCAATGAAACGGAGAAAGTTGTGCACGCTACATGTTATTTCTTCTTCTTCTTCTTCTGCGTCATGAAATTAGGCCTTTTGACCTGTTTTCACATCAAGCGAAATTCAATGAGTCCTCCCATCTAGTAATTGGGCGTCCAACACTTCTACGTCCTCTTGGTTTGTATTGTAGCAACTGTTGGGGAATTCTGTCTGTAGGCATTCTTCGAACGTGCTCATACCAGCCATTTCTCATGCTTTCGATTCTATTTGTTAAATTAAAAATATTTAAGTCTTTTCTAATATCTTCATTTCGTTTCCTGTCTAATGTTGTCACACCTGCTACTGAACGCAAGAACTTCATTTCTGCAGTTTCTATTTTTCTTCTGTCTGCACGATTAAGAGTCCAGTTCTCACTTGCATATGTTAAGGTAGGTACCGCCATCACTTTATAAATTTTTAATTGTGTACTCTGTAGTGTTTTATTTTTCAGTGTTCTTTTTGTAGTGCCGCACATTCTGTAGAATTTATTTAATTTAATATTAATATCTTCTTTCTGGCAGTATGATACGTTGCATCCCAAATAATTAAAATTGTTCACCTGTTCTATTATGCTGTCATTAATGCTGATTTTACATCTCATATGATATTTTCCGTTGAATGCCATTACTTTCGATTTGCTTTCAGAGACTGACATATTGAATTTCTTTGCTATTTCATTTAGTTTGTAAACTGATAATTGTAAATCATTTTCAGAGCCGCTAAAAATTGTCTCATCATCTGCGAACAGTATAGTGTTTAAAATTTTATTGTTAATTTTAAAATCCGTAGATAGTATTGATTGCCATTGTACAATTACTTCGTCAATGTATATGCTAAAAGTGCAGGAGATAACGGGCAGTCCTGTCTGACGCCTTGATTGATTTCTAATATATTGTCGCTTATTGGGTCTCCTTTGTCAATAATTATGTTTGATTTAAAATATAAGCTTTGTACAACTTTGATGATATGTTCTGGGAATCCTTTATCATACATTACTTCCCAGAGTTTATTTCTTGACAGTCTATCGAATGCTTTTTCGTAATCGATGAAAAGTATGCAAGTTGGTAAGTTGAACTCTCTTCTCTTCTGGATAAGTTGTTCTATTGTAAATATGGCATCTGAGCATGATCTTCCTTTTCGAAAGCCATATTGTTCTTCTCTTAGCATATGCTCGTTGATTATATTTAGTCGTCTAGTGATAATCTTAGCATATATATTGTAAACTATACTTAGTAAGCAAATTCCTCTGTAACTTGTACACTCGTGTCTATTTCCTTTCTTAAATATAGGGCATATAAGTCCTTTTTTCCATTCATCCGGAATTATGCACATTCTCCAACATACATTTATTATATCTAAGAATCTCTCTTTAACTTCTTTTGGAGCATATTTCAGAAGTTCAATATTTAAACAATCTATGCCTGGAGTTTTCTTATTTTTGAATGTTGTAAGAGCGTTCTCCAATTCTCCTATTTCAATAAGGTCCACATTCGCCAGTTTCTTTAATGTGGGGTGTTATTTCAAATACCTAAAATAATGTGGATATCTTATACAATTTCTAATACCAAACATAATTTCCGTTCCACATTCATAAAATAGGAAATAGTACTATGTTATTTCCAATACTAAACGATATGCGTCAGATACGTTGCGCTGTTTTTTGTTGCCTACTATATTCGTTACCTAGAGGACATTGCTTACAAATACCGAGATGAAGAGCGAAGGTCGATTGATTACGTCTGTTAGTTTGTTACGACCTTTCAACCATGTAAGTCGTTGACATATTGGCAATTAACAGAAACAAGCCATCTTGTATACGTAAAGGTTAAGAGTACAACGAAAGCAAAATAAATAAAAATTCCACGAATTAGTTGTGTGAAACATATTTCAGTGTAATTGTAAAGGAAAAATTACAACCAACGAAAATCACAAAGTAGTAGCTATTGGTAATGAACAAAGTTGTGCTCCAGAAATATAGCAAGATGTGGAACAGTAAAACTCAAATTCATTTGTAAGAAAAGCGCAAGAGAAGAAGTGGCTTCCATGCCTGCAGTTTGTAAGGAAATATTTCACGAAGTTCCAAGTTTAGATTAAGAGTTTGTAACAAGTTTCTCAAGCCAATTCTATAGCCCCAGCACTGTATAGACATAGGCAAATAGTACTAAGAACCAAATCCATACCAAACGATAGATGCACGTGTATAACCGGAGGAAATGATTTTTTTGTGGACAGACGACGGCACTGATGAAAGAATAATAATACTTGTAAAGTAAAAGTGCTAGGAAACTCTCAAAGAGTAAATTCTGTCTGACAATAATATCAGAGAAATCTATGCTAATAATAAATCTGTAGCCGAAATGTTTCTGGTAATTTTCGATTTTCCAAAAATAATTGGTCCTAACATATACAATTAACCACCCTGAAAACGAAAATCGCTTTTTTGAAAATTTTGTTTGTATGTCTGTCTGTCTGTCTGTCTGTATGTATGTTTGTTATCTTTTCACGCGATAATGGCTGAACGGATTTCGATGAAAATTGGAATATAAATTAAGTTCGTTGTAATTTAGATTTTAGGCTATATGACATTCAAAATACATTTTTTAAAACGGGGGTTATAAGGGGGCCTGAATTAAATAAATCGAAATATCTCGCTTATTATTGATTTTTTGTGAAAAATGTTACATAACAAGAGTTTCTTTAAAAACAATTTCCGATAAGTTTTATTCCTTGAAAAATTTTGATAGGACTGATATTTAATGGGATAAATGAGTTTTAAAATTAAAATAACTGCCATCTAAGGCCGTGTAATGAATTAAAAAACAAATGACTTGGTCTATAAGGGGCCTTGGACAGCAACATCGAAAGCTATGAAAGATAGCCTACAGATAATATTTCTGTGTTTCTGTGAAGTAATATCTTAAGCTAAATTAACCGATTTGTATTATTAATTATTATTTCACCATTGGAAAGTGTAGTTTCTCTAGATGGACATAATACTATAATGTTATTACATTAACTCCTGAGTGAATCGAGGACAGTTAAGATTAAAATAGCTTCTTATGCACAGAAAACTTGATAGGCTATTCTGTACATTCGTTTCCTGTATTTCCTAAAATAATTTTTATGACCAAATGAGTGGTCTCTGGATCAAAATGATCGCATTTTAATTATGCAAATACAATTTAAATTAACTAACATAATAAACGATTTATCCTTATATCAAAAAAGAAAATACTCCCTGGATCAAATGTCCTATTTTAATTATGTAATTACTTTATATTTATTTCTAACGGGTGCAGCGGAGCGCACGGGTACGGCTAGTAAAAAAATAAAACTTTTAACAGCACCTATTTTTGTCAACAGTCTTCAGTCTGTTGAAAATTTTTTTGTTTTAAGAAAATGTTTTCTATATTGATTTAGGTTTCTGATGAAATTTGGTAACCGAGATAACTAAAATTTTTAACTTGTTTGATGATCTTGTTATTGATGCAAATTTTGCTGCGGAAATCTCTTCTTAAATGGTAATATACAAGGAACTGTCCATTCCAAACCTCCTCCTCCTTATCCTTTTTTTTTCTGTTCACTGATTTGGCGAAATTGAATTTTTTATACCTTTTTCTCTTGCTGTCCGTTACCCGTATTTTAATGAGACAGAAAATATCGTTAACAGTACTGTAATTACTGTCTATTTGACGTGTTTTCATTGAGCAATATAACAGATAATTATTTTTGGTTGAAAACGATTTGTCGTGAGGAGTAGTCTTGAAGAATGTAGTTAATATTGGAGAAAATTTATGGTCGACTTGTGGCCAAAGCAATCGCTTTTGAGTCTCTAGGTACTAGCGTAGCTAATTACCACTCGGTAAGGACGATCATCCAGTGCCGAGCACAAGTTGACGCTGTGGTCAAGCTCTGCTCCTTGATGGACTGTGCCATGCTAATTGGCCGAAACCCACAGGCCAGCTTAAACATTCTCTCCTCCTCGCATCACCAAGGTGAGATCTCAACTTCTCTCCTGCGCAACGTGCAAATTGGCTAACAATTTATACACTTACAAACAACGTATGAAAAAGGGTTGTACTTTCTCAATAAACATACGTATAATTTACAATAATTAGATAAAACGATATTTAAGAAGTGGACAGATTTACTCCATTACTCAATTTATCTTTTGAAGAGGTGGAGAAATTCAAATATCTGGGAGCAACAGTAACAAATATAAATGGTACTCGGGAGGAAATTGGGCACAGAATAAATATCGGAAATGCCTGTTATTATTCGGTTGAGAAACTTTTATCATCCAGTCTGTTGTCAAAGTTTATGAAAGTTAGAATTTATAAAACAGTTATATTACCGGTTGTTCTGCATGGCTGTGAAACTTGGATTCTCACTTCGAGAAAGGAACAGAGATTAAGGATGTCTGAGAATAAGGTTCTTAGGAAAATATTTGGGCTAAGAGGGATGAAGTTACAGGAGAATGGAGAAAGTTACAGTACGCAGAACTGCATGCATTTTGCAAATCAAGATTTCAGGTATAACTCCCTGTAAAGTTGATTTGAATAATTTCGAGGAAAAATTGTTCCGGAGCCGGGTATCGAACCCGGGACCTTTGGTTTAACGTACCAACGCTCTACCACTGAGCTACCCGGGAACTCTAACCGACACCGATCCAATTTTTCCCTCTATATCCACAGACCTCAAAGTGGGCTGACAACCGTCAAGCAACCAATTTCGAGTGCACACTAACTCCGTGTGACTTAAATTGTGGTTTTCTGTTAACGAACAGTGACGTGTATTATGCAAATCAACATTTCAGGTATAACTCCCTGACATAATTAGGAACACTAAATCCAGACGTTTGAGACGGGCAGGGCATGTAGCACGTATGGGCGAATCCAGAAATGCATATAGAGTGTTAGTTGGGAGGCCAGAGGGAAAAGACCTTTGGGAGGCCGAGACGTAGATGGGAAGATAATATTAAAATGGATTTGAGGGAGGTGGGATACTATGATAGAGACTGGATTAATCTTGCTCAGGATAGGGACCAATGGCGGGCTTATGTGAGGGCGGCAATGATCCTCCGGGTTCCTTAAAAGCCAGTAAGTAAGTACAGAATTACTGAAACCAGTTTACAGACGTGGACAAATTATTAACAAAATTGACAATTTTTATGATAATTCTGTTCACAAAATTTGACTTTTCAATTTAGATTACGGTTGACAATTTTGCGTATTTCTATCATTACAATGGACAGAAATATGCAAAAATGTCAACTTTAGTTTCAATTGAAGAGTTAAATTTTGTAAAAATATATAAAAAACAAAATCTTCAATTTTGCTAATAATTTATAAATTAGCAAAAATGTCAACTACAGTCTAAATTTTAGAGTCAAATTTTGTAAAACTATAAAATAAAATCTTCAGTTTTGCTAATAATTTGAAAATATCCAAAATGTCAACTGTATTCCAAATTGAAGAATCGAATTTTGTAAAAATATATAATAAAAACCTTCAGTTTTGCTAATAATTTGTAAATATGCAAAAATATCCAATGTAGTCCAAATTGAAGCGTTAAATTTTCTAAAAATATACAATACAAATCTTCAATTTTGCTAATAATTTGGAAATACGCAAAAATGTCAACTGTAGTCTAAATTGAAGAATCATATTTTGTAAAAATATATTGTAAAAATTTTCAATTTTGCTAATAATTTGTCCACGTCTGTATTATACACAATCTTCTCTCTTGTTAATTCTAAACTCTTCTGTAATAAAGAAAGGTTCTCTGTTCTATCAACAAAAATATTAGAACATACATCTTTTGTAAAAATATATAAAAAACAAAATCTTCAATTTTGCTAATAATTTATAAATTAGCAAAAATGTCAACTACAGTCTAAATTTTAGAGTCAAATTTTGTAAAACTATAAAATAAAATCTTCAGTTTTGCTAATAATTTGAAAATATCCAAAATGTCAACTGTATTCCAAATTGAAGAATCGAATTTTGTAAAAATATATAATAAAAACCTTCAGTTTTGCTAATAATTTGTAAATATGCAAAAATATCCAATGTAGTCCAAATTGAAGCGTTAAATTTTCTAAAAATATACAATACAAATCTTCAATTTTGCTAATAATTTGGAAATACGCAAAAATGTCAACTGTAGTCTAAATTGAAGAATCATATTTTGTAAAAATATATTGTAAAAATTTTCAATTTTGCTAATAATTTGTCCACGTCTGTATTATACACAATATTCTCTCTTGTTAATTCTAAACTTTTCTGTGATAAAGAAAGGGTCTCTGTTCTATCGACAAAAATATTAGAACATACATCTTGATTACACAACTTCTGAATATGTATGGTAAGATTTTCCTGTGTTAAATTTCAACGTACCTCGTTTACATGTTTCGACCTATTTATGGGTCATCTTCAGAACTGGTCGTTGTTTGTCTTGGCGCCACTTGTTTTGTTTCCTGTGAGGATGTGTTCCTGTGGTATAGTGTAGAGTCAAAGAGTGTGTGTTTTGAAGTTGAGTTGAGAGCACAAAAAATACATCACACTAACATACGAAAACAAAAACACACACAAAATTGCAACCTCATTCAAGAAATTAAATTACAACATCGCATATAGAACAAATAACACTCTACAAAAACATCTCAACACACAAACAACACAAACAAACAAATACAACCACACAGGCGTTTACAAACGCAAATGTAACACCTGCAAAACTTCTACATAGGACAGACTAGCAGATCGTTTCAAACACGTTACAAAGAACACATCACAGCCATAACAAAATTACAAAACACCTCCACATATGCTGAACACATCACAAATGCTAACCACACCCACAGAGACATCAACACAGACATGGAAATACTACACATCCAACCAAAAAGCCAGAAACTAAACACACTAGAACAATATGAAATATACAGACACACGAAAACACATCCCAACGAAATTCTCAACACACAACTTAACTTCAAAATACACACACTCTTTGACTCTACACACCCTCACAGGAAACAGAACAAGTGGCGCCAAGACCAACAACGACCAGTTCTGAAGATGACCCATAAATAGGTTGAAACATGTAAATAAGGTACGTTGAAATTTAACACAGGAAAATCTTACCATACATATTCCGAAATATTAGAACAACTTACATTCTGCTACTTCAGTTGCAATGCATACATTACTTTTAAGAGGGACTTCCTCTCTCCAAAAATAAATTTCTGATCACATTCGGAATGTTCTTCGCAGTTTAAATCAGTATTCATATACCAATTCAGTGAATCGTTGAGAGATATTATTCAGTGCTTTTTACAATGATTTTTATTGTACCATGAAAACGAAATGTTTATTTCTATAAGCGTTAGTAATACATATGCATGATCTGCTTCATGTTATAATGAATAAATCTGGAACAAATTCTGATGTAACGCATGCATAAATAGAGTGAATTGTAAGTAATGCCATGGATTTCAGGGAGTTATTCCTTGAGATATTTGAAACCAAAATATTTAATTCAGATTTATTAGTTTTTCTTTCCTTTTCGAAGTAAAAATTGTTCTACATGAAAAATTTCATGGCGTGTTTTGGAAAAGTTATCGATTTAATTCTCAATATACTCAGTTAATTTATGAGAACAGTGTATTATGATCAGGGAAAGGATTTATATGTAAATACATATTTACTTATAAAGCTAATATAATTTATATTTTGCATTATCTTTATGTTTCACAATGTGTAGGGTTGAAAAATCCTACTTTTATTTTCCATATTTTTCCATATTTTAGAGTTTAGTACATATTTTCGTTAATTTCCATATATTTTCCATATTTCATATAAAACAGTCCATATTATATTAGGTTTAACAATAAAACAAAACAAAATTCCATTAACTTTTAAAAATACATTTCAACAATAGAGATTTAAACACATGTTCAGTAATCCCTTTAACATCAGAGTTATTTGAAAATTAGCAGTCCTATCAACAATGGGAAAGTAAGTTACAAAACTGTATTAATTTAATTTAAAATTTTTAACAGACTTCAGTTGTGCAGCTCAACAGTTAAATGCCAGTCTGAGTACACATAGGTTCAGTTTTGTAAATCATACTATAAAGACGGTAAATATGCCAAAAGTACGTCATTCAGTCAATTTAAAATCAAAACTAACAAGTTACATTTCAGAATTTAAAGAAGATGGTTTATCAACTGACAATAAAATATTATTTTGTAATTTGTGTCAGTGTGCAGTATCATCTACACAAAAGTTCCTGGTGCAACAACACATTACAACTAGTAAACATCAGGCCAACAAACAACTAAATTCCAAGCAGAGACAATTGTTTTTAACACAACCAACAACATCGAATGTAAGATCTGAGTTTAACATCGACCTGTGCCGTTCTCTCATCTCTGCTGATATTCCTCTCTACAAACTAAAGAATAAGGTCTTCAGGGAATTCCTTGAAAAATATACTCAACATACAATCCCGGATGAGTCAACACTTAGGAAGACGTATGCTCCATCCATCTACGATGAGACAATACAGAAGATAAGAGATGAAATTAAAGATAGTTCAATTTGGGTTTCCATTGATGAGACTCCCGACAAAGAAGGTAGACTTGTTGGTAATGTAGTTATCGGGCTGTTAAGTGAACAATATTCTGAACGAATTCTTTTACATTGTGATGTTCTAGAAAAGTGCAATAACAAAACTATAGTTAAACTGTTCAACGAAGCTATGGGTATCCTGTGGCCAAAGGGTATTATGTACGATAATGTGTTATTCTTTATTAGCGATGCTGCCCCTTATATGGTCAAAGCTGGACAAGCATTATCTGTTGTATATCCTAAATTGACTCATTTTACTTGTGTGGCGCATGCATTTCATCGTGTGGCAGAAGTGGTCAGAGACAATTTCCTAAAGTAGATTTGTTGATTTCATCAGTGAAAAAGTATTTCTCAAAGCTCCCAGTAGAGTTAACGTGTTGAAAGAAATGTACCCTGAAATTCCATTGCCACCAAAGCCAATTTTAACTAGATGGGGTACATGGCTAGAAGCAGTTGAATATTATGCCGAACATATAGACTCTATTAACAATGTTCTCCTTGCATTGGACTCTGAAGATGCAGTCTCAATTGATACTGCGAAAACAGTTACCTGTGACATAAGTGTGAAGAATGACTTAGCTCACATTCAGCATACATTTTCATGCATCATAAAAACGCTCAAAAGTCTCCAAAATAGGCACCTTTCACTATCTGAAAGTTTTGAAATTATAAATAGTACTGTGGAACAACTGAATCGTGGTAGAGGTAAAGTTGCAGATGCAGTAAGAGCTAAGGTGGACACTGTACTTTCAAAAACCCTGGATATGAAGAACTACAAAAGGTTGTTGCTGTGATGAGTGGTGAATCAACAGTGAAGATTAACTTGGACTTATCCCCAGCAGACATTGTGAAATTGAATTATGTACCAGTTACTTCTTGTGACGTCGAACGCTCTTTTAGTCAGTATAAATCTATCCTCAGAGACAATAGAAGAAGATTCACTTTTCAGCACTTGAAAGAAATGTTTGTAACCTATTGTTATGGTAACAGACAATAAAAATTGTGTTTTGTTGAAACTACATTGGAAGATAAGGTACGTCCATTATATTTTTGTTTAGTTTGATTAAAATGTACCAATATTTAACGTACATAGTCATTTTTTTATAATTTTAAGTCCATATTTAATTCCATATTTTGGTAAAAATCCATATTTAATTCCATATTTTGGTAAAAATAACTACATATATATTTACATATTTCATATATTTTTAGTCCATATAAATCCGTTCCCTGAATATGATAATAAATGTTTGAAAGAATTTTAGTTTTGTCCTTTAAATTTGCTGAAAATTGATCCGAACAAAATATGTAACATTGCAGAACGAAATGTTATAATAGATATAATAGATGAAGGTACCTTCCTGTATTGCTAAAATCACTTCGGAAATTTTCTTTTGAATCCTCCAGATTACGATGATTGTTTGCTTTCACTTTTTTATTCCAGCCCATTGGGAATGCCAAATTTTCGCACTTCTTTCACGATCATAAATATTATTTTTGATGTTGGAACGTGTATACCGGGACAATAATTGTGATGACATTTCCCTTTGCACGATTTTTTATGGTTTATTTTACAACGCTTTATCAACTGCTGTGATTATCTGGCGTCTGAATGATATGAAGGTGATAATACCGAACGTTATCCAGCATTTCGAAACCCCCGAAAGAAACCTTAACCACGGAACTTGGATTTTAACCTGGGCTCACTCTTTCACGATCAGGCATGCTGACCGTTACTCTACACCAGGTATGCTCATTCTCTGACTCCCGATTACGTTCTGTAATCGGAACCTTCGAATGTAGAGCGTGCTGTTCCTCGTTCGAAGCTCGACGGATGACTGCGGAAGGCAGTTCAAGTACTTAGTAAAGGTACGAACAGTGCGGGACAATGACACAGTCAAAACCTTCTGTAAGCAAACGATCATTCCGTACAGTGTGGGAGAAAGACTATTAATTGGTTTGCGTTCGGTAAAGTGTTTACTATGTTGTAAGGTACTGTCAGGAATACTACTGAGCAACATAAAACGACATTATACGCTCTGTCATCCAGAACATGCCGAAGTGACAGGGAAGCTGTTTTCTGTAATATGTGTTCATATACCAAAGTTGTTATTATTGCTATTATTATTATTATTATTATTATTATTATTATTATTATTATTATTATAAATCTTTCGAAAAATTAATAGTTCGGCTGATTGTCAAATTCTTCAAAATGACATTAATTCAATTTTACAATGGTCTGTTGAAAATGGAATGAAAATTAATCAATCCAAACTTTTGTTATTTCCTTCTCACGGAAAACTACTTCCCAAAAATTTAATTATTCTCTTAGTAATGTCGTAATTACTAAGAAAGATTGTATTAGAGATCTTGGTGTCTTACTTGATTCAAAATTATATTTTCATGATCATGTGCAATATATTTATACCCATTCATTAAGAATGCTTGGTCTAATTAGATCTATAACTTATTCTTTTTCTACTCCTATGTGTTTATTAATTTTATACTATACATTGGTTAGATCCAAGCTTGAATATGCATCTGTTGTATGGAACTCCATTACTTCCACTGACTCGGATAAATTAGAGAATATTCAAAGAAAATTTATTTCCTTGTGTTCTTATAGATTTTTACCAAATTCCGATTATAACTATGAGATTAATTGCAAATATTTCAATTGCGGTAGTTTGTTTACCAGACGTCAGGATCTTGATTATTTATTTTTTTGTAAAGTAATTAAGGGTGATATTGATTGTGAATCTTTCATAAGCAATATCAGTCTTCGTATTCCTGCTAAAGGTTTAAGGTTTCATAAATTGTTTTATAATAGAAATTCTAAATCTCTCTCTCCGGTCTGCAGATGTATTAAATATGCTAATTTGTATGGAATGAACTTGGATCCATTTAATGTGTAGTATATCTTTTGAGTTTTTATGTCAGTTTCATTAATTTATGCCATTTGTTAAAATATATGTATCATACTATTCTTGTCAATAGCATACCTTTACAATATTACTTATAGACTGTTATATTGATTGTATTTCATCTCACTGCCATTTTCTATCATTCATTCTCATCATCATTTGTTGATTTGTTTTGTTTCTTGTGCTAAACAGTAATTGGCCTTGTGCTGTTGTTTTGCACGTTAATATCCTAAATAAATAAATAAATAAATAAATAAATAAATAAATAAATAAATAAATAAATAAATAAATTATTATTATTTTTGTGGTGATTTTATTCCGACAGAAATACATGTTATGATACAATAATTTTTCAGAGGCACTACAGTTTCAAGAATTGAAAGCACTTCATGAAAGGCCAAACATTGAAGAGAGTCGATCAATTCAGAGTCTATGTTTAGGAGCAAGTTATGTAGTATGTTGGGAATTAGCTAAGGCGTTAAAACCATTCACGGATGTGAACTTGTAAAGAGATGTATGGTTCCTGAACAAAATATAGTTAATTATGTCTCTGTACTGCAACAGTTCAAATGTGAATTCACAGAACATAGATTTAGTGATTTTAGACGTATGGAGAGTGATATTAGTATTTTTGTTAATCTTTTCATAAATTTAGTGCAATCCGTGAGAGTGCTGTTCCAGGACAAGTTAATTGATTTACAAAGAAACGTAGAATTCAGAACTAAATGGAGAGAAATTAACAATATTTTCACTGTTACAATTACACATATATAAACACTAAATATAAACATTTACATAAAGATAAAAAAATTCACAGGAGAAAAAGTTCGTCCAAAGGACTGGACTCTGGAAGAGTACCCAAAACGCTCGTTGCATTTCCGCGTTGAATAGCAATACTTAAGCGTTGACGCAAATAAGTAGTGCAGCGGCGATCACCAGTAATGGAGATCAAAATTTGGCCGATTTGAGTTACCAAAACTTTAGCGTCATGACTCCAAGGACCGAAGGTCTCCACAGCAAAGGGGACAAAGATATAATTGTCTAAAAGATGAGCATATTTATTGACTTTCTTTTTCACGGCTAATTCAGCAGCAGATGCTGCGTGTCTGGAGGTATTCGGCAAGTGAGATGGAGCTAGAGTGTCAACGCAAGTGGAGTCCCAAATTAAAGATTTTCCTCTAGACCATGGAATTAAGGTAAGACCATCGGGTCGTTTACCATCTGCGCGACAAATACCTGGTGGTTCCAAAAGAGACGGGATGCCACAAGAAGTCAGAGATCTTTTAATGATATCATTGAGTGATGTATGTCTGGGAATGCGACCCTTGCTCCTCGCACAGCTGAGTGCATGATAACCGTAAATATCAGCAATTCCCCCGCAAATACATTGGTGTGGCTGGCAGAGTTTACAACCAAGGCGTAAAGCTATTGCGATTTTAAAGGATGTGCTATCTATTAGGGTGCCGATGTGAGGAGAAGGTAATGCGAATATGACTTGACAAGCATAGAAGTATTAAAAAATCAACAAAACGAAATATCCCAAGATGAACTTATTCTCTGCCACTATGTGAGCTACCTTTGCCTCGACATACGTGTGCGAAGAATTATTTTCAAGAATGAAGATTGCTAAATCCAAACATAGATCCCGATTAACAGATGAGCATCTTTTGAGCCTGCTGCGCATTGCTGTAAATTCGTTGGAAATAGATTTCCGATTACTTGCAGAAAAGTATCCACATGTTGAACAGACCGCAATGTATGGTGGAATATGAAAATAACATTATCTGTGATATAATATCATAACTATATTAAATATAATAAATAATGTAATATATGAATATTACAGTGTATATTCTTACCTTTTTCAAATTCAGTTTATTATCCATATTTGTAAGAGTATGAGAGCGATGCTATGGGCGGTGCTGCAAAGTACAGGGACATCATTTTATTTTTACTGACATTTTTAATATTAACCTGGCTATACCTTTGGATCAACGCCGTTTGCTACCCCCCTTCCACGACTGAAGTTTGATGATACTGGCGTAATGTACAAACAAATCACTTTACTAGGTAGAGGAGGGAAGAAAAGTAGTTCATCCATTTACGTAAACTAGGAAATATCGCGATTCTGAGTTTGATCATTTTCATTACATTTTTGTTTAATCAAAATACAGTATAGTATTAACAATGAGTGTTTTTTTTTTGAACTGAGCTGTCCATGCGGACGTATTCATTATGCAGTGTATATTATACTGTCTACAGCACATTAGCGTACAATATAGAGAATGAAGTTAAATTGAAAAATAATCATAATATGGATATTTAAACACATTGTTTAAAATGGTGGCCGTTCATTTCGATACAAGCCTCAGTTCTAATGTGCATATTATCGCACTATAGACTATTGTACCCAATTCCAGTTACCAGTTTCGTCCTTCGTAACTAGTAACTCATGTTGAAATAATTCCGTACCTACTCTATAAAAGAGTACCTTACGTACTGTAAATTCAATCTTCACCTCTGCCCGATCCGAAAAGATAAAATTACTCAGACATACTATCTACTGTCCGTCCAAGTGCTTATGTCGTAGGGTCGTAGAAAGGGAGGAAATCACGTGACAGTTAATTACTTAACGAAGCCCTTTTATTTAAGTTATTTTATACAATTGTATGGGCATAATATTACGTAGACTTCCAATTCCTAACAGGAATTAATGTTCTCAGAAAAGAGCTAAGACAGCCCAGGCACTAGCTTTAACAGAAAGGCGAATAGAAGCAGGTGGGGGAAACCGGGATGCGACGTAGGCAAATGGACGACAGTACCTGTGCGAAAATGATTCAATATTGAAAGCTCTTTCGTCACTGGATAACGCGAACATATTTTTGGAACGTACTGTTTACGCTGAACATAAAGCTACTATGACTGCATATGCGGTCTTGGATCTGTGTGGAGAACGGTTGAACTTCATTAGTAGAAGGGGTGGGAGTGAAGTACATCAAAAACTCAGGTACACTAAAAATTGAAGTAAAAATAAAATGATGTCCCTGTAGTTGCGAAGCCCATTCCGTACACTGTGTGTGTTGTGCAGTGCAGTATCATCCGTGTAATCGGGGCTTTTTACAATTTTGAGCATACCTGCTCTACATGAATGTCCCCTGGATCAAATGTCCTATTTTAATTATGTAATTACTTTGTATTTATTTCTAACGGGTGCAGCGGAGCGCACGGGTACGGCTAGTAATATAATATAATATAATATAATATAATATAATATACTCGTAATATAGCGGAATAAATTTTTGTGTCTACTGACTATGACGGACAAAGGCATAAAAATTCTTTGTAATAAGAATAATATAAAGTTTAATAGCAGCGATAAGACTCCCATTTAACAATCTCGAGAAGTGCTGGAAAATAGAGGGAGTTTAGGAAGGAAAATATATCTAAGAAAATAAAAAGGATTTTGGGAAGGGTAATACCACGAAGTTAATGCCACAGAGATCAAGTACGAGACCCATAAAACTTTATCTGACGACGCACTAACTGTAGAAATGTATTCAATTCTGTGGCCTTATAACTGTTTGCGACAGGAAATTAAGAACAAAGAAAAAATGTATTTCTAAGCTTGGGAGGAGTGGTAGTTCTTCATTGAGTAAATGAAGAAAAATGTGATTCATTTCGGAATAAAGCAGATCAAGTTAGATATCTGACAGGGATTTAGCGATTTGCTCATACCTCTTCTTAAAGCAATGGGCGTTTATCCCTTGACTTGAGTCTACTCTGTTTGAACAATGAGTCTTTGCTCTGATATCACCAGACACAGCATTTTGGGGACTGATGAGTTAAGTTGACTGCAACACGGAGTATACACTGAGGCTTCGTTGCTAGTGGCAGAAGGTGGAGGTATACAGAAACATCAAAACTCATGGAGCTTTGATTACTGCTGAATGTGTGTTGGCCTTGTAGTTCAGAATCAGGCACGGATCTTTGAGTTTTAATATTATACAACTATATTGGTCGTCTAATGAGCATAAACACTGGTTGCAAGGAACGATGGGTTACATAAGAACGATTATAGAAAATTAAATAAATAATATGCGATGGAGAGTCAAAAAGTAACCTTAATAACTGTGTTTTATTAATTAAATATGTACAATAAGACTACATCACTTTTCAACATAGTCCCCACTATGTTCAATGCAAGCGTTCCTGTTAAACGTGTGTGTGTGTGCGTGCGTGCAAGTATGTGTTTTTTTTACTACGATCTACTATATGAGTCTGATTTGTTATTTATATGTTAAGGTTACTTTTTGTTTATTTATTTACTTGTTTGTTTCTTTGTTTAAATTTATTTGTTTGTAAATTTATTTATTTCTTTGTTTCTTTATTCATTTGTTTGTTTGTTTATGTATGTATTTATTTATTTACTTATTTATTCAATTTTTTCTTCATATATATAGTTTCCGCACAAAACCAATCCGCGGTAAATCTAAAATTCCACATACAGCTATTTCCAACCTAACACACATAACAATTTCCTCTTCTTATCGCTTAAGTGACATATTGATTTTACTGCTTTAGGCTTTTAACATATTTAAATTATTTCAATGTACCGAAGTACATATGATATCCGGTGTGGCTTAGTGGATAAAGCATCTGAACGTAGAACTGAAAACCTGGGTTCAAATCCCGGTGCCGGAGAGAATTCTCCGTTCCATTACTCTTTCATCGTATTTTAACATATTATTTTTAGAGACGTTCAATATAGCAATAATTATAACTTGGAAACTTACCACTGCAATTTCACCTAAATTGCACTGTTAATTATTGTTTTTAAATATTTGCAAAAATTAAGTAAACTCTACAACTCCACTAAAGTTACTGCATTCGTGATGCAAGTAACATTAAGGAAGCCGTTTGTTTTAAGTTCGCATTTATAGACTGGGGAAGAAAAAGACAGATGTATATCACGGCCTGCTGGAGTATAGTAAACACAGAAAACATTTTAAAGCAACAATGTTGAAGATAGATATTTTGTTTTGCAAATTTGCAGTCATTGAACAGAAACCAAGTTGGAGATTTCATTGCAAATAATTAGAAATTCCTCTTTCAGGTATGTAATAAACGATCTTCCCACAAAATAATGTACGATACACGAGCGGTATGTTTACTTTCAATTCTCGGAAATTAAAAAGCTCAACTACGTTTCGCTTTTTCAAACTTTTCCTGGAACATTAAAACTTCAACATACCGCTCTCTTGTAACGCATATTACTATTACAACATAAGACCTCCACTATTCCCATCTTTCCGCTGACAGCCATTACAAGGAGTTTCCTTGCCCCTTAAAAACTAGTCGATGACAACCAATCTTGAATGAGTGAACTTCTGATCAACTACCTTGCAAGTTAAACACAAAATCACGGAGAAAATTACCACCAAAGTACAAGTATTATTCACTTAATTTACGAAAATATTTCATGATACGGATTACCCGATGTTTTCGATTAACAGTTCACTTTACCCCTTTTATTACCACGGATAATAGAGGTTCTACTGTATAAGTTTTCTATTCATTCAGTGTACCCTATCGTACCTTTCAATCTGCAGGATTATTTCACTTCCACCCTGTATGAAGCAAACCAGGAGCGGCTCTACAATAAGAACTGCAGAACCGCCATTTAAATGGACCTGAAAAAAATTAAAAATGAAAACGTACTTTTATGTAATCTAGTTCATAGTGTCATTTATTTTTCCAATTCATTCTCCTTCGATTCGAGATTTTACTGTCTGTAGGAGCCTTGAACTGCTCGAGAATTTTAGCTGTGGTGTACTTTTCGGATCTGTGATCGGCAGTTCCTGGAGCTCAACGTAGGGTAGTCGGCAGCAGAAAACTGGTTTTCTTCACCGTCCCATAAGACTGCATTAGAGCTGCAACCGAACCAGCTCTCTCTCCGAATATACAAAATAACTGTCAACACTCCCATCCCCTTATGACCTGCGTTAGAACACATAGGCTTCTGGACTACTGTATATCATTACAGTTCCAGTATGTTATAGTACTGTGGGTGGTGTGATGTGATTAGTCAGTGTGTCTAAGGAAATATTTTATATTAAAAACGAATGAAATGAAAACCTAACCGACCAACCCTTTTCGAAATTAAAAGAGAAATTGCATGTTAACTTAAGAAATTAGGACGTCCTACATAAAATTTAAATATTGAAATTTGTGGAAAAAGTCGAGGAAATCATGTAGCCTACTAGTCATTTTAATACCGAAATGTGTAATGGAAACGGTTGGTTTTTTGCTGCGCTCATGAAAACGCTTTCTTCCCACCCGTGTATTCTGTTTCGAGGAGAAAATACATGGACATGGAGTGAAGGATTTAGTTAATTTGACTTAATTTGACTTAAAAACTAGAAAAGCATGTGGGGCACATCTCACTACGTGACTAGTTATACCAGGTGGGAGAGGTGTAGCGCACGGATGGCTGGAGTACAATTTCGGGTGCACAGTCAACTTCCAGAAGGGGCTGTAATTACAAGCGTTATCCGATTTAGATGCAATAAACAGCATGCGTTTGCTAAATACACTATTTTTCACGCAGAACTGCTAACCTTTGTAACCGTGGGCCGCTACTGAAGCAAACATAATATTGTTTTTGTCGTTTATTTTGATAGAGTATGTTTTAGTACAACAGCAACAAACATTAATTTCTTTAAAAATTATCTCTGCCCGTTGTCTGATCACCCAGTGATGTCCACAGCAGAAAACTGTTGTCACATCCCAGTCCTAAAAACTGCAGGAATCGTTTACAAATCGATCTCGTGATGTATGGTTGTTCCTCCGCCCATTAATTACTAACCTGTGTTTTTATGTCTGCAATTGATTGCTGCCTTCCTACTGTTGACAGATGAGCAGGGAGTTTGCACGGTAATGAAGTGTGATGTATTGTTGAGCGACTGCTATTGAAAACAAGCAATCCTAAACTTGGGGCGTAAAACTTGGGATGTCGAGTAAAACTCGTCACCTCAATCAACAAGGATTAACAAGTTCGGTTTAGTCTGGAACTGTAACTTGATCTACACAGCCGTTATTAAGTGTAGTGCTGCATTCTGTTCGCCAACAGTTTGGCTTAAAAATAATTATTTCTGCAATGAAGTATTTATAGATCGTTTGAATAGAAATTATTATTGAAAATTATAAGATTTCAATTATTAGCTTTTCTTTCTACTGCCATAAACACATTTTATGTTGTACTATGAAGAGATTGGTAGCAGGGCAATATAATGCTTTTATAATCGTAGACAATTTTTAGGGGGAAATATACAGTTTTAGGGCTGACAAATTAGTGAAAATTAATATATTTTCCTCAACGACGAAGAATTCTGTAATCTTGAAAGTTTACATGCTCATTATATGCCTTTTCTTCAATTTGTGTACTATTTCTTAGATTTAGCGAAATTATTACCGTTACTAATTATACAATGCGTGCAGTTCTAGTTGTGTAACTTTCTCCA
Organism: Periplaneta americana; assembly: GCA_025594305.2. Lineage (NCBI taxonomy): Eukaryota > Metazoa > Arthropoda > Insecta > Blattodea > Blattidae > Periplaneta > Periplaneta americana. The sequence continues at coordinate 35,317,624 of JAJSOF020000040.1, read as the reverse complement.
TTCTCCTGTAACTTCATCCCTCTTAGTCCCAAATATTCTCCTAAGAACCTTATTCTCAAATATCCTTAATCTCTGTTCCGCTCTCAAAGTGAGAGTCCAAGTTTCACAACTATAGAGAACAACCGGTAATATAACTGTTTTATAAATTCCAACTTTCAGATATTCTGACAGGAGACTGGATGACAAAATCTTCTGAAATGAATAATAACAGGCATTTGCCAAATTTATTTGCTCCCGAGTGTCATATATTTGTTACTGTTGGTCCCAAGTATTTGAATTTTTCCACGTCTTCGAAGGATAAATTTCAAAGTTTTATATTTTAATTTCGTACAATATTCTGGTCATGAGACATAATCATATAATTCGTCATTTCGGAATTTATTTTGAAACCTATCTCTGTACTTGCTTCAAGTAAAATTAATTTGTTTTCCATAATCGCTTGACGAATACCTTGAATATTTTCTTCTGCAGAGGCTGAACATTATTTTGTTATCTTGACTGATCAAGAGAACCTAAATGTATTATGACCCCTATGTGGGTATCATTATGCGAAATACATAGGCTTATAATTCGAATATATTTTACCTTTGAATAAAAATATTTTTAGGTCTTAACATAAATAAATATTTTGAGAATATCTGAAGCTGAAGAAGTGACTTTTTAGTACAGCATTAGTATTTTGTTTCTGTATATAGAGATGTATAATAATTATTAGATTACTTTAGTTCACATTCTGTACTTAAGAAGAAATTCATAAGAAATTAGTATTTATTAGGTATACTATACAGTGTGTTTCCGAGCTGGTTTTACAAACTTTCAGGGATGATGGCGATGGGCACATGTATCAATTTTAGATAAGGAACCATGGTCCTGAAATGACTGAGTCGAAAGTTATAAGCAAAAATAGTTGTGTGGAAATGGAATTGCGATTTGGCACCACGTGCCCTCCTTCCCTTAACCTTTGGAACAGTCGAAGAAAGATGGGCCGGATGTCTCCTACGTGGGTACTTGTACCGATGCAATCTGTGAACTTGTCTATTGTTCCCATTGGCTCATCCGTATTCGAAAATCAGTTCTGCTTATTCCGCTCTCGTGTACTCCTCCTCCATTTCACTAGGACTGATCGACTGGACACTGCAACTTGTACACATACACTGCTGTCTACAGACGTGCATATCAGGACCGACCATGTCCGTTACACATTACGCTATCTGCTTTGCTCCCATCCCTCAGACAGCACACTGAATGGAATACTGTAAGTAGATAACGTAAACAACGTCAGAAGAATACAGTAGGTGTAAGATGTACGGATAAATACACATAAATAAGGTGTACAGAGGAATAAAATTATTTCATTTCCACACAACTATTTTTGCTTGTAACTTTCGACTCAGTCATTTCCGTACCAGGGTTCATTATCTCATATTGATACATGTACCCTTCGTCATCATCTCTGAAAATTTGTAACACCACCTCGGAAACATCCTGTATATGCGTAATTTAATGTGGAGTATTAAAATTCGATTCTAATAATATTGTGAACATACTATTCCTTTATATGAGGTTAAATTGCTATTGAATGTTATAGAATGTATATCTACAGATTTGTCTGTGTTGCAATTATAGATGAAATAGTAAATTTTACCTATAGATACAAATGTAGAGATATGATGAAATTCTTAAGTTATATAATGTTAGTACATCCAGAAGTTTCTGAAATTGCAGTATATTTAGAGACTTGTAATAAAACCTTGAGGTATTGTCTCTTTAGTGAAAGAAAATTGTCTATCAATGTTTAAAAAGTGTCTCTAAAGTTGTGTTCTATGAACTCAGGATTGTATGTAAATTCCTGATCGCAAGACAATTGTAAACTTGGAAAAAAGTATCTGATGCATCACTGGAACTGCGAGACGACACAAAAAGGGATTTCATGATATTGTCACATGCTCCGGTGACGTTAAGTGACGTCAAAAGAACATGGTCACCTTATGAAAAATTCTCCAGAGACAGACGCAGATGCTTCAGTGGACAAAGTGTGAAGACCATTTTCCTTTCATATTGTAATGCCACGGAAATCAATAAAAAATGTAAAGTTCATACTCTCTTGGATTTATTTCCTCGTATTTCCGTATCTTGCTTGCATATTCCTTACTTCAAGCAAAATGTATTATTCGAGTTATGTAAACAGATTCGGACTCTAAACACGTAGCATTAACTCTACCGATACTATCACTATCGTCACTCTTACCACCACCATCGTTACTACCATCATGACCACCAACACCATCACTACCAACAAAATAACTTCACCACTACCAACAAAACAAATATCATTGTCATTACCACCGAACTATTAATGCTATCACCATTGCTTTCATCACCACTACTACCAGCAATACTAATAATATCATAACTACTGTTGACATTACCACTATTACAGCTACTACTACTACTACTACTACTACTACTGCTACTGCTGCTACTGCTACTACTACTGCTACTGTTACTGCTACTGTTACTACTACTGCTACTGTTACTACTACTGCTACTACTACTACTACTGCTACTGCTACTACTGCTGCTACTGTTACTGCTGCTGTTACTACTGCTGCTGCTGTTACTACTGCACTGCTACTACTACTACTACTACTACTACTACTGCTACTACTACTGCTACTGCTGCTGCTGCTACTACTACTGCTACTGTTACTGCTACTGTTACTACTGCTGCTGCTGTTACTACTACTGCTACTACTACTACTACTGCTACTACTGCTGCCACTGTTACTGCTACTGTTACTACTGCTGCTGCTGTTACTACTACTGCTGCTGCTGCTGCTGCTGCTGCTGCTGCTACTGCTACTGCTACTGCTACTACTACTGCTGCTGCTGCTACTGCTGCTGTTGCTGCTGCTGTTACTGCTGCTGTTACTACTGCTGCTGCTGTTACTACCGCTGCTGCTGCTACTACTACTGCTACTACTACTACTACTGCCACTGCTACTGCTACTACTACTGCTGCTACTACTGCTACTGCTACTACTACTGCTACTGCTGCTACTACTACTGCTACTACTACTACTATTACTATTACTACTACTGCTACTACTACTACTACTACTAATAATAATAATAATAATAATAGTAATAATTATCATTATCGTTATTACAATTATTATTATTATTTTTTTCCTTTATTGTGCTAAAACAGCATTTTCTATTGCTTACAAGATTTGCAGTACTACATGCTATGTTTATGTTACATATTTTATAGTTCATAGTTGATATTCATATAGCATTACACTATTCCAATGTACAGAATCGGTTAAAATAGACATTACAATCTAGAAATTAAAATAAATAAAAATTATCTACTCTACACAATGAATGATCAACTAGCCAATTATAAAGCTTATGCTTAAGTACATTCTAAATATATTACAAATCCACAATTTAATTAATACGTTACAAATACACATTACAAATCCACAGTTATAAATTATCTATGGACTATATACAATTTATGATCCGCTCGCCAGTTACAAAGCTTATGCCTTACTTACTTACTTGCTTGCTTACTTACTTACTTACTTACTTACTTACTTACTTACTTGCTGGCTTTTAAGGAACCCGGAGGTTCATTGCCGCCCTCACATAAGCCCGCCATTAGTCCCTATCCTGAGCAAGATTAATCCATCCAGTCTCTATCATCATATCCCACCTCCCTCAAATCCATTTTAATATTATCTTCCCAACTACATCTCGGCCTCCCCAAAGGTCTTTTCCCTCTGGCCTCCCAACTAACACTCTATATGCATTTCTGGATTCGCCCATACGTGCTACATGCCCTGCCCATCTCAAACGTCTGGATTTAATGTTCCTAATTATGTCAGGTGAAGGATATAGTCCGTGCAGCTCTGCGTTGTGTAACTTTCTCCATTCTCCTGTAACTTCTTCCCTTTTAGCGCCAAATATTTTCCTAACAATCTTATTCTCAAAAGCCCTCAATCTCTGTTCCTCTCTCAAAGTGAGAGTCCAAGTTTCACTGCCATACAGAAGAACCGGTAATATAACTGTTTTATAAATTATAACTTTCAGATTTTTTGACGACAGACTGGATGATAAAAGCTTCTCAACCGAATAATAACAGGCATTTCCCATATTTATTCTGTGTTTAATGTCCTCCCGAGTATCATTTATATTTGTTACTGCAAACCAATCACTTCAAAGTCACCATCTTCCAACCATTAACCTGATATTTTAAAACACGCACAATATTAGCCATACTATAGCTGGTAAGGTTTATCTTGTCTCAGTAGCAATAAAACCAAGTCCCTTCAAATGAGGGTGGAGATTATAGGAGGGTTGTAAATTTTCAGGATTCCTTTCAAAACCTTGTTATTGTACAGGCTACCGGAACTCAGTTTCTTGAAAGACAAGCTCAGTGACGGAACTACACAGTACGAAGAGAGATATTTTGTAATTTTATTTTGCGCTACAGAATGTAACAACTAGTCCCTTCCGACACTGGATGGATGGACGGCATCGCTCCACTCCCCATCACCATAACAACACAGACGAAGTAAGACACATCTACTTTCTCTCCCTTTTCACAGTGAGACAAGATATACCTTATTTTATTTCAAGGAGTGCAGTTCGGTGGCTCCTTTGAACACCCACTTACAGATTTATGACTTCTTACACAAACAACTCTGACAATTCCATCCTGTCCCCTCGTCCCAACATTACACAGTTGCCACAATCCTGGTGACCTTCGAAATTATGCAGTGACACTGACGGGATTCTTGAAATTCGGAAAAGATGCGGCAACTCTGCCTCCACGTGGATTTGACGGGCACCTGTCACTTCTTCTGAACGAGGGTTGCGATTGGTTACTAACAAGAGAAGACAAGATTTCCGTCACAGTAAGGAAGACATTTATTTATGACAATCAATTAGTAGGAGGCAGTAGAAGGTCTGTCGGCAAAGTCCTTTCTATGAAACTGCATTCCATGAAAAAAAAAGTATACATCACACAGCCTTTACCATTAGTTCAAGGCCTAAAGGATGGAAAACTGGAGTACATCGCAATTCATTACCACTATTAAGTAATTTGATTTTAAACTGGACTTCGAAGAATTTATAAACTATTGCCAACCATACGAATTACGCACAAGTCCTGGTTTACTCATTAAATTGGTAGGTGAAATCACTGGAAATATAAATACCAAGGGTCTGATTAACTTCGCTTTACGAACCCTTAATGTTTTACCGTAAAAGAAAAAGCTATTCTTTCAATATTTCGCTTTACTGACGAATTTCAAGTCCTGCTCTTATTAATTAGTTTTGATGTAGCCACTTATTTGGATAAATATAACACTAGTTCCATGACGTATTGTAGGAAATTACTTTACAACCCAAAGAAAATTGCCAGATATGTCTGTCCCAGAGATTGTCTCTTTGTAGGGACTAATGGTGAAATGAAAGCTGATTAAGTCTTGGTAAAATGGAACAACAGTCCAAGAACGTAATAAATTGTATCTTTAAGCACTATTTTCGATATCTACGCGTGAAACTGACTAAAATCATGTTTCTTTATGGATGTAAATTTAATGTAGGGTAATGATTCTTAATGTTTCTGGACTTCAACCGATACTGCTTAGATGTAAAACAGTTTTCATTAAAAATCGAATTATATTTGTCTGTCTTCAATTTGTTCTGCCGAGAAAACATTAATTCCCGAGGGATTTCTTGGAGTGGAGTGCACTTGTGTCGAGAATTGGGACGAAGCGCTGCACCGACAGTAAATCTGTCTGAAGTAAGTTACAAATTGCCAACACAAAAATATCGTAATGTGATTTTGAATGAATATTCGTAGAAGCATACAAATTATAAAAAAAAAATACATCTTTGTAATTAATTACTGTTTCCGAACACGTACTAGTGATTCGCAATCGCAATGTTTTTAAACTTTTTGAATTTGTTATGACATTGCTCTGAAATACAGCCAAGCAAATGGAATGGGTCATCTGTGGAGGAGTGCTATGAACGCTGCGGAATGGACTCGTTTGCCAGATTCTGCAATTATCTATTACCGTGCAGTTGTGAATATGATTGAAAAAGTGCATGATATATTATTTTCTGTGAAGTACAGTTGGCTTTCATACAACTTTACATATTTTTAGCAGTTTCATTAGACTTCTATTTATTTTAATGTTAAAAGTGTCTTTATTTTATTTCTATGTAGTAAGAGAAAATAGTAGGAAATTATGGCGTTTTTAAAGTACATGTCGTTTTGAGCAGGACCACAAATTGCCTGTGAGCAATTTACTGAATGATTCATTTATTTAGGGAACGGATTTTTATAATGTGACAGCGACGTGAGATTCGAACTCACGACCAGCGTCCCGCAAGAGAGCAGAATGCGTGTGAGCCGACACGGCTCCACGGAGCACTATGGGACGGCGCGCGGCGGAGAGGGGAAAGGGCCTACGCAGCGAGGAAGTTTGCGCGCGCATCTTCTGCTTGCCTAGAGAGGCCGAGAAATCCGTCGAAGTGGAAGAATCGCGAATTCGAACTTTCGAGGCTACGTCGCTGTGGTTATAAATTACGGACGCGAAGGAACGACAGCAGTTTTTAGTTGATTAGTCAGCCAGTCAGTGAGAAAGCCAGAGCAAGCAAGACAGTCCACTGTATTCGAACTCAGGCCCCTCCAACTGCGGTCCACTGCACTCGAACTCAGGCCTTCGGATGCTGATAAGTTGCGGACGCACACTCGAGTCGAACTCCGGTACACAAGACTGGCAAGCAGAAGATGCGCGCGCAAACTCCCTCGCTGCGTAGGCCCTTTCCCCTCTCCGCCGCGCGCCGTCCCATAGTGCTCCGTGGAGCCGTGTCGGCTCACACGCATTCTGCTCTCTTGCGGGACGCTGGTCGTGAGTTCGAATCTCACGTCGCTGTCACAATATACTGAAAGCTGAAGTTTGTTCCATTGCATACTATTGGCTACATCTTCCGATGATATGAAGGCATATATTATAATTAAGTGCCTTCAGTAGGCGGCGCTCTCTTTTAAAACACAATTAGTTCAAAATGAACTGTATCAGCCGTTATTTACAAATAGCAATCGCCCTTCACTAGATTCGTTCTCCAGTCTATGTGAGATAGCTGTACTCACATTTCAGAATGTTGTGAATTAGGTCTTAAATTTTTTTTATACTATGTGCCATCTTTAGCTTTCATTACATAAAAATCCTCTCCCTAAATATATCACATTACAATGCCCAAAACGCTTTATGAAATGTTTGGTAATAAGAGGTTTCTTATAAGATGTCTGGTTCTCCCATCTTTTTCACTTCTTTCTTCCAACACATCCATTGCAAATAATATAGAAATATCTCTGTTTGCTTTAAAGGAAACCCAAAATATATTATATGTATATTTGAATATTATACTGTTATGCTTCTTCACTACTGAATGCAAAATATGTTATTTTTCACATCTAATACAATAACAAATAAATCGTGCTATGAATTCCCAAGATTCGCAGCTACTACGGATGGCTGCGTTGGATTTCGAGCAATTACTATAGATTTATCAGCAGTCTATTTGGACACCATGATTACAATAGCCATAACAATTAAATCGTATTATGAATTCCCAAAACTTGCAGCCATTTTGGCTCTTTCGTTGGCGTTCGCAGAAAGCACACGAAGACGTTATTTGCCGCTCAATTATTTGCTGAATTACAGTGCGTGTGATTTATTATCATAGGAGCTACGACATGATAATGTTTAACGGTGTGGCAAATAGATTCCTCGTATGGTAGCTCGGCAACGAAAGAACAAAAATGGCGAACGATACTACCTACCTAGACTTTATAAAACCTTCACTTCCTAAGACGTAAGCAAAGAGGCGGAGTCACGCCGGAAATAACAGCGTCGAGACTATAGTTCAGCGAATTGTATTGTTCATTTGCTAAAGGACAGATTTTATAAAACATGTGAAGACCTTTTCGGCACTTATATGAAGCGTTACAATATTTCTAAAATATGTTCTAATACCATAAATCATAAACCAATGGAGACAGTGCTAAAATATATATTTATGTCTTGAGTGTATAAAAGTTAGTACTTCTAATCATATTTAATTTTACCGTATATCTGGAACGTATTCTCGGTCTTAACATCCAAACTAACACGTCTTGCAGCCATTCTTTGGAAACCATATGAGTAGATAGTTGAGATCAATATTCTTCAAGACCGAAGTCATTATTTTAGCCTGTTAAATTACATATATATTATTTTTATGTACCGAAGTACATATGATATTTCCATGCAGATATTCTGCGTCATCATACGATGTATGTATGTATGTATTTATTTACACTGCAAGTGGGCAAGCACCCGGTGGCAGTGGTATATACAATATTAACAATACACAGTTAAAATGATAAGCAATACACAATAAAATTTACAATACATAATACAATTTACAACACATATACAATTTTATACACAATACAATAAGAATACACAATACAATTTAACACAATAATAATAAAACATAAAATAAAACACCTAATTTTACAACACAACCTACATAATTATGTATAGGTCCTACATAAGTTTCAATAGTCTTTCACTTTACTCTCATCTCATTCCCTGTAGGGGCACTATGACGCATTTCACTGACACTTTAGCACATTTCACTCACACTCTGTGACACATTTCACTGACACTATAGAACACATTTCATTTACGCTATAAATTATCACTGAACGGAACTGTTCACTGCACTGTAAAACCATAACTTCACTGACTCACCTCGCTTCACTGATACAACAGTTCAAATAAGTCAAATAATTGAAAGAGTAATGGAACGGAGAAAATTCTCTCCGGTGTAGCTTAGTGGATAAAGCATCAGCACGTAGAGCTGCAAACCCGGGTTCAAATCCCGGCGCCGGAGAGAATTTTTCTCCGTTCCATTACTCTTTCATCGTATGATGACGCAGAATATCTGCATGGAAATATCATATGTACTTCGGTACATTAAAATAATATATAGGCCTATGATAAACTGCGTAAATCACTTCATGATTTAAGACGGCGCTTATTCCGTCGGATCCCGGCCAACTAGTCACTCATAACGAGTGCACCTCAGCACATGTGTGGACTTCGGTCCTACGTTCATAGAAATCTATGACGTAGTGCAGAGGGCGGCCACTAGAGGGAACCCAAGAGTTGGAACTTAATCTGAGACGATTCTGTCCGACGCCGGGGTGGGTATCCGGTGTGGCTTAGTGGATAAAGCATCAGCGCATAGAGCTGAAAACCCGGGTTCAAATCCCGGCGCCGGAGAAAATTTTTCTCCGTTCCATTACTCTTTCATCGTATGATGACGCAGAATATCTGCATGGAAATATCATATGTACTTCGGTACATTAAAATAATATATATGATAAAATGCGTAAATCACTTCATGATTTAAGACGGCGCTTATTCCGTCGGATCCCGGCCAACTAGTCACTCATAACGAGTGCACCTCAGCACATGTGTGGACTTCGGTCCTACGTTCATAGACATCTATGACGTAGTGAAGAGGGCGGCCACTAGAGGGAACCCAAGAGTTGGAACTTAATCTGAGACGATTCTGTCCGACGCCGGGGTGGTATCCAGTGTGGCTTAGTGGATAAAGCATCAGCGCATAGAGCTGAAAACCCGGGTTCAAATCCCGGCGCCGGAGAGAATTTTTCTCCGTTCCATTACTCTTTCACCCTATTAAATAACATTAAAAGAAAATGAAATATTGAAAAGTGTATTGAAATACACTGTCTTCATTTTAGTCCTTCTGTTATATCGCCTGGTAACAGAACAACTAAACCCAGATGTTACATTCATATTTTATCTCATACCTTTGAAGTACAGTATTATAGTAACTTGAATTGTAATAACCAGTGTTAGAAATTTCGTACGAAAACATTGTTTTCAGGTTGAACACAACCAGGCATATATAAATGAATCGATCATTTCAAAAAGGTCATGAGTCATGAAACTGAAATTATACAGGAGAAAGAAAAAACTACCTCCAGCATAAACTACCTAATTTTTAATTCTCATACGACTGTTAATGATTAAAGCGTTATCGTGGAAAATATTGCATTATAAATTTTTCATTAAAAATTTTTTGTTTGGCATAAAACACATTTTCAAAATCAATGACTCATGACCTTTTTGCAATGAATGTTCACATTTTACCAATTAATAAAATATATTTTTAGCAAATAATGTTCTAATTACATAAATTATTTAATGCACCAATATACCATGAATGAGAACACTTTTATGCGTACTATTTTCATATTATACAGGGTGATTCACAAGGATTTACCGTCCTTTACGGAGGTTATTTCTGAAGACATTTCGAACAAAAAAATGTAATATAACAGTTCCTATTCTCAATATTTTCAGGGTTACACTAATTTAAAGTTATTTGTAAAATACGTTTTTTCTTAACTCTGTAAATACTGAGAATAGGACCCATGCTTATATGATATTTTTATACATCTTGATTACACAACTTTTAACACTGTATTACTTCGGAATATGTATGATAAGAACTTTCTTGTGTTAAATATTATTGACGTATCTTGTTAACATGTTTCGACCTATTTTCGGTCATCTTCGGAACTGGTCGTTGTTGGTCTTGGCGCCTCTTCTTTCCTATGTGGTGCGTTCGTAGTGTAGAGTCAAAGAGTATATGTGTTTCGAAATTAAGTTATGTGTTGAGAATTTCGTTGGGTTGTGTTTTCGTGTGTCTGTATATTTCATATTGTTCTAGTGTGTTGAGTTTCTGGAAATGACACGGAAATACTGCACATCCAACCAAAAAGCCAGACTCGTGATCTTTCTGCAAGAAGTGGAAATTTCAAGCTTCGATTTCAGCACTGTTTGAAAGTTTATTCATGATCTTCTTACATAGACTGGTCGGGCTACCCCTACATCACAATGTTCATTGCATAACTCATTTTCGTAAAAAAGTTGACTCATGACCTTTTTGCAATGACCGATTCAAATATCGCATAGCATAGGCCTACTATACGCTGTTCACATCAACAACTCACAATATATCTGCAACTGTAGGCGGATACTTGGCCTACGTCAATACTGGGAAAAACATATTGAATGTTATATATCCAAATTAAGTTTTACACCTAAAAACAGAAGAATAATACTGTTATTCTTATAATCATAACATAGTGGACCACATAAATTAAAATGCAGTTAAATTGATAGAATAATATTTTTGCAGAGTTCGTGTTCAAACAATGAATCGTCTAAAAATTAACCATATAGCATCGAGAAGCATGCTTTGTTAAATACGAAATTTCTTTCATGTACATTGATTGTTTTAGTTGCTTGAGGGTTGGTAAAATAGAATTAAAAATATGAAAAATGATTAATACTTTTGTAGCTCGAAAAGACCAATGTTTATTTAAAAATAACCAGTAATATCTATTACCAGTAGATAGAGGATATGCTGAGTATTTATTAGTAGTGTTTTTATTTTAACTAGTCTTTTTTCACATTCTGCTATCGAATTGAATTCGAATTTTGATAGGTTCGAAGAAAATAATCGTTTAATACCTTCAAGGGGTAGAAGGTTTGAATTATGACTAGTTATGTTCAATAAAAAAATCGAATTACATTAAATGGAAATACATTAATTTCTTTCGTCATCCAATAGAAGGATAAAATTGTGAATCTTTAGTTAGCGAATTCTGTAATTATTCTCGCATGCATTTAAGCTATATCTATATAATTTGAACTGGTAATGGAAATTACGGAAAAGGGCTGAACGGATTTTAACAAATAGCCCCTCATTTTGAAACTTGGAACACAAAATTTTTCGGAAAAGTAATAGTTTTCAGTGAAATGTCAATTTTCCTACATCATTTTCCTTTTTCCAAAATCCATCTTTCGTCAGTTTTGAGAACTAATTAATTGCATTCACGGCCGACTTGATGTTCGCTTCCTTAAGCGAAGCGAGTATCAAGTCGGCCGTGTTGCATTACAGAATAAAACAAAACACACACTACAATAAACAATAGGCTATTACACGAAGGCCATGACCTAGAGGATTGCTGACATAGAGTTCAGACGGCTCAGATTCTTTCCCATCATAATGCCAATATGTCGATCTTCATTTGTACAATTTTTATAACGTATAAAAATAATTTACAGGTCTGATTCTCTGGTCTGTAGTTTTCCGAGTACAGCTGTGTATTGGATATTAAGAACTACAAGACTTAAGAATGCTTGATGACATTATTACCATTAAAAATGAAATATTATTACAGTTAATGCAACACATAATGCTATACTGATATATGAAAGTGAAAGCATTTGGGGCTTTATGTAATTAGAAGCAGAGAAAATATTAATTATATTAGATCTTTATTTCTATAATTTACTGAGTAACGGCTTTAGGCCTATATAAACTTATGTTACTGAAAACTATAAAACTTACGTAAGGTAACAATATTGTTATTAAAAGTGAAATACTTTTACAATTATTAATCAAGTAGTGTGGGTCCTTTTCATATATGTAATGAAAGTGTGATATAGATATTTATATGTCCGATCCTCTAACTTTCCTTGGTAGTAATTGAATCATGCTTCCTATTTTAGCTGCGTCTTTAAACTACATCAGAATTAATTTCACATTTCTTTGGTTTAATTGATTAGATTTGCGATCGTTGCCAAGCATATTTTGTTGTAGAGAAAATAGCATGCCATTTCACTTCTTGCTACCGTGATGAGTAAGTTTATTTCCTGCAACCAGCAACGAATGAAACACTGAAACTGGTAACGATTTACGATGGACAATTTTATTTAGGGCACATATAAGATTCTACAACTCTGACATATCATTCGCTTCATTTTCCACATATCAGCAATAGATTTCTTATAACAGCCTATATTACAGAAAATATACGAAATAACATTCATTGTTACACAAATTAATCCAGCAGTATTTGATAGATCAGTATTGTTGGAAGAAGCGCAAAAATTACAATTCATGTGAAAAGACCAAAAGGTATTACTTATTGATAAAATAAGAGGCCTGTAAGATTTTTTAGTCTCTTGATCACCTCAGCAAGATCTCTTAGTGGGGAAAAAGTGATTCTACCCTCTACATTTCAGGGTAGTTCACGAAACATGCAGTGGCTATACCAAGGTGCTAAGTCTTTTGTTCAAAGCATGACAAACCTTACATTTTCTTAACTTTCAGATACCCGAAATAGCTACTGCATTACTCCCACATGAAAACCCCACTGATCATCGTGACATTGTTACTACAGATTTCGCATTGAAACTCAAGAACTGAAAACGGATATGTTCAAGGAAAAGTATTTGGGAAAAAAATATTCAGAGGGAGTATGTTTCACTATTATGAAAGCAAATAACTATCAAAATGTCTGGTATTCTTCATTGAAAATAAATCTGAACAATTTTTATTTCAACTGTCTCTGGACTTAGTTTGCAGCAATTGCTGCACAAGCCACTAGTTTTCTTTAAAAGAAAAAATAAACATTTTTGCAGGAAAATATAAGTACCGGTACTGTGTAAAAATAAAGATCTTTTATTCTTTCAGAACAATAATATTATAAAATCAGTAGTATAAGAACACTTAACGAAGATTCGATCAAAAATCGAGGATCTGGCGTGCAGAATACAACCTCGGGCATCTCATTAAGAGGTCAGAACCACTTAAGTTAATAATGTAAGATAATTTTTATATTCTATGATATCTGAAAGAGAAAGTGTTAATGATGTGTAATAACGAGAAAATATGTTGTATGTAATAGCACAGTTTACTATATACAGTCACGAAGCTCAATACGTAGTAAATATGCATCCATAGATAGTTGCTAACCACTAGGATCGCTACTATCGCCTCATTACAGAAAATGCGAAATAGTACCTGCACAGTCTATTGTTCCTAGTACCCTCATAAACTCAAACTTCGTGACTATCAGTCTTACTAATAGACCGTGTATAGTTTTTATACGAGACTTATGCAGAGTTGAGACAGAAAACGTTACTAATAAACCGTGAATAAGCTATGGACGTATAAACAGGCTGTAACTATACAATGGGAATTGCTTTGCAGTAGTTATATACACGAAACCCCTTGTTTAAGCGTTGTATATAGGGAAAAAATGGCCGCCCCTCTAACAGCTGTTCGTATCGACTGTCATTTTATGATGATGGTTACCTTGTAACCACAGAAGAACAAAGCAAAGATCATAGAATTATTAGAATAATATTGCTGTATCTTGTACTCTTTGACCAAAATGTAGTGTGGTAATCGATTAGAGCCAGTTGTACTATCGATATTTAACACGCCACACTAGAGCGCTCTACCGGATGCAATAGAGAACCTCAGATATTCTATTACCTTTCGTAACGAAGTAATGACGTAGCTGTGTATCATTTATACTGTTATACACGACGTATGTAGTGATTATTAGTAAGGAATTTACACACGACTTATAAACGAGCTACTCATTGTATAAATACAGGGACATCACTTTATTTTTACCAACATTTTTAACATTAACCTGGCTATACTCGGAAACACTGTTACCCCCTTCCATTACAGGAGTTTGGTGTTACTAGTGCAATATGTAAACAAATCATTTTACTAGGTATAGGAGGAGAGAAAAGTAGTGTATCCATTTATGTTGTAGGGAAATACGATATTACGATTTTCAGTTTGATCATCACTTTTACGGAATTTATCAAAATACAGTAGAGTAGTAACATTTTTTTCTAAAACTCAACTTTTCAGGCGGCTATGTTCGTTATGTAATGTCTACTTTATTTAGCATATTAATTATTGATGTTATCATACAATATAGAGACTGCATTTAAATTGAGGGGGTCATAAGTAAAGGGCTGTAAGTGCACTTAAGTTACTTTTGAGAAAATGGGTTTAAATATTTAAGCTTTCGTAAAATCGGTGAAATTTTTATTTAAATTTTAATGTGTGATGCGATTAAAATGTCCCTTTGCCACTAAAATTTTAGATACTTTTGCTTACACTGGATGCACTTAACTCATGTTATTACAAATGCCACTAGCATTCCTTTGTTTCTAGCCACCTCAATTCAAAAAAAAGCTAATCTGAATTTTTAAACAAGTTGCTGAAAATGGTTGCCGTTCATTACAATGCAGGCTTCAATTCAGTACGCATATTATTAAAAACATTTTGAAGCATATTATCTGAAATTGAATTTATCGTTTCTTGAATATAATTTTAGTACGATATTATTAATATAGGTTCTTTCTTCTATAGAAAACGCAATCATATTTATGAAACACACTATACACTGCAGTGTTTACTTCAGTGCTTGAAGACTTCAAATGCAACAGCAGCCGTAAGTTTGTGTGTCTGACGGGAGCAAGGACATTAGTGAAGGGGTGAGAGTGAAGTGCATTCAGAAATGCAGGTACAATAAAAATGCAAGTAAAAATAAAATGATGTCCCTGTATAAGACAGTCAAACGTCTGTATACAGAGTTTTTATTAGTAAGACCGTATATTTACTAGACTTTGGTAATAGTTTGTCAGTAATTGCAGACTATGGAAACTAATGTGTGTGAATAAGCTATTGGCATAGCTGTCAATATCACTGTGCCACCACAACCAACATTATTTCATCTACCTTTATAAGACCGCTTTTTGAGGATCGTGAACCAACACTATATACATAACTATAAAATATCGTGATCAACACAGGGGTGCAGACGGCTGTCACACAGTGGTTCCGATCCCAGACGGCAGACTTCTACGAAACTGTGATACAAAAGTTGATCTCACATCACAAATGTCTCAATTCCGGTGGAGAATATCTTGAAAAATAGCTTAAAAATCTGCTGCATCCGTTCAAAAAATTTTTTTATGAAATTGTGTTTTCTTTATATAAACGGCCCCAGGGAAACTTACTTTCTGGAGGGTCCTCGTAATTGCATTGGAGAGGCCAATATATACTCACTTGTTTTGACATTATTAACATGGTGGAAGAAAAAAAATAACTTTTTTTTTTTTTAATCTGCCCTCATGAGAATGATTGCTTGTTAGTTCATGGAGGTCACGGCCTTTCAGAACAACACGAGTCATTCGCGCTTAATGTGAAGATCAGGGTTGCCATAGTACGACTATAGTCGTACGCATACGACTATTTTTACTAATTATACGAGGTACGACCGCTTTTGTATGTCGTACGCAATTTTGTACGACTGTTTCACTGAAGGGAAAAATAGTTGAGAACTTATAATGTTGCTTTATAATTAAAATAAAATTGATGGTTAATTCGTCCTTTTAGACAAGTTTTCTTCGTTTTTTATGTCCTGGACTAATATGAAAGAAACATGTTTTTAAGGGGGGGATGCTTTGAAAATCGATCTGGTAGCTATACTTGTCATGAAAGTCATAATTTTTCATCTTGAGCTTTAGGGTGGAAGTACAAAAATTAATCTTAGTCCGTTAAATTTACTACAAAAACGAATAATTAAAATTTGTTTGAAGAAACGTTTCGATTATCCAACTAATTTAATTTATTCCGAATTTAATGTATTTAATATTGAACAAATTTATAAGTATACGCTGTTAAAATTTTATCATAAAATCGTAATAAGTTTTTATTACAGACACATAATTATGACGCAAGACGAAATATTAATTTAACATTAGTAGAACCTAAATGTCTCACATCTGCTGCTCTAAAGCATAGCATTAATTTTGGCCCTCAGTTGTACAATGCTTTAACTAAATTACACCCAGAACTTCTAACATGTAACCCACTAAATTAGAAACGTGTTAATGTCTTCAATTTCATTAAATAAATTTATAGCCTATGTGTATGAATTAATCAACCTATAAAACATTTGTATTCTATAATTTTGAAATACATATATTTATAGTCCTACTTTTCACGTGCGATATTATTCTTCTCTAGTTTTAATATTATTTTATATAATTCCATTGCCGCTGCAATTTTAGTTCCTATTTCATTTTACTTATTTATTTTTATTATTATTATTTTTTTGTTTTATTTTCTATATTTCTCTTATATTAATATTGTATTATATAATTTCTGTAACTGTAATTTTAATTCTATTTCCTATTTTATTTTATTTTATATTCTCTTATAATGCCAATTAATATTATATCTGAACTGCGACCGAACACGAGCGCTGCTCATTCGGTCTCAAATTTTGTTAACACTACTGTATCTCCTGTTTTATATTGTTTGTACTAATTTATTTCTACTTTTCTTGTTTGTATGTAATTATATTCTTTATTCTGTATATTTAAATTTAAATAAATTAAATTAAAATTTAAATTAAATAGGTTTAACGTATACGGCGGGGTTATAACAAAGTAATACGAGTTTAATTTTATTAACTTCCTTGTTTATTCGACAAATAGGTTATATATAGGCTAGGTTTATTTTGTGATTATCTATCAATTGCGTAATGACATGAAGGTGATAGGCCAGCGAAATGACTCCAGCGTCGAATGTTACCCAGCATTTGCTCTTAATGGGTTGAGGGAAAACCTGGAAACAACCTCAATCAGGTAACTCGTCTCATTCAGGATTTGAACGCCGGCCCACTTGTTTCACAGTCGGACATGCTAACCATTACTACACAGCTGTGAACTGGAAATACATTAGGAAGTTGAGAAATGTACGACAATTTTATGCTGAAGTACGACAATTGAGGCATTGACATGGGAAAGGTCGTAACTGCCAAAAATTCGAATTTTTAGGTTTTTCATTGAGAAGGTAGTAAATGGCCATGCCAATGGCACAGAGAAGGTAGTATGTCCGTATGTAATGAAACGAAGTTGGAAACGTAGTCACTAGATGTTGTAAGTTGTTTGTGCACAGCTGTTGGAGCGGAGAAGGTAGTAACTCCTTTTACAACATCAGAGTGTGTCTAGACAAATATGGGCTGATAACTGTGCAGGGCAGAATAAGAATCGGATGATTCTAATGGTCCTGATTTACATTATTGCCAAGAAACATTTTGATTCAGTGGACTTGAAATTCCTGGTTTCAGAACATTCCTATGTCATGTGATAGGGAATTTGGCATCATAGAGAAAAGAAAAAAAAAAGATGCAAGACCATGGTTCCAGAAGAGGTAAGTCCTAATAATGTAATAATGATGAAGGATGAGGATTTCTTCAACTTTTCTGCAGAATGTGACAAGTTTTTGAATACAACTCCTATCAAAATCAGCACCCTCAATTGGATTAGACTCTCAAGAGCTGATTTTCCTCTAATAAAAACAAGACAGTCATTTAATGACCTTGAAATATGGACAGAGCACCGGATTTTTAAGAAAGGACAGTCATTAACGTCAATCACTAACTTGCAGTGCTTGCAACGCCTTGAAAGAAGACCAGTCGTTCCTGATGCCAAAAAGAGGGACTTGTTATCTATGTTAGACTTCCTCGATGAAAACTATCATGCATTGTACCGAAAAAATTTGTGCATAATGTATAAATAACGTTAATTCTCAGTTTGGCTAAGGAGTGATTTCAATGTTGTATTTTCATAAAATAGGATTTCACAGATAAATCTGTGCCAGACTTTTCAAATTTCATATGTAACACAAACATGAGTGTATGCCTTTCATTTAAAGCAGTTTCTGTAATAATGTAAGTGAGAAAGTGTTCATAAATTTGTTTTTTGCTTCCCCTGAAAAATTTTGTTTTTGGCAGTTACTACCTTTCCCATGTCAGCGCCTCAATTATCTTAAGTTAGTACGACTGTTTCTATTTCTTTATCTGGCAGCCCTGGTGAAGACTCAATCGCTGTTAATTATAGTAAGTTAAATGTTGTACACTCCCAGACAAAATACTGTAGCCACGAAGATGATGACACGTATGAACTAAGTCGCGTGTAAAGCTCTATAGTGATATCATCATCTTACAAAATGTTACTGGTTGTTATGAATTAAATAGGTAGTTAATGAATTTTATGCTCGACCATGCCGAAATGTAGTAATTATACACCTGGTAGCAGATCTTTAATGCATGTCATTAAAGTACACCTACTCATTAAAGGTCAGGTCTTTCAGCCAATGACGACTCAGGTTACAACTGTTCAGCCAATGACAGGTCAGATTTGTACCGTTATAAAACCGCAAGTATCGATTATTCTCGGATATGCAATCGAAAGAGAATTAGCGAAAAGTCACGGAGGCTGGAAATCCAATACTGTCGCAGAAGGTTATGTTCTGTTACTATAATAATTAGCGTTAATTGTAAATAATATTCAAATAAATTCAATTTGTCATCTCGTTTTTCAATGTCGAATTCAATAATCAAAGTTATAAAATTATAATATTATCAAGTTTAACGGGACTACGTCAAGGTCAATGACATTATTGTTCCTCGGAAAAAGTCAATACTTTCGCGTCTGCGCACATCTCACAATTCACGACCTAGAACAAGGTCACTTCCGATCTTGTCAGTTACAAATAAAATGTATACATCTGAATACCGGTAATTTCAAGTTAGAAATATGGTCGAGCATAAAAGTCGTATGAAACTCGCCTATAATGGTAATTAAGAAGCTCGATTCTTAATTACTATCATTATAGTCTCGTTGCATAATGTACTATTTCACGAAAGGTTTGTACATTTTTAGTAGAGTAACTCCTGAATGACAATTGCAATACAACGTAACTCAACAGTTTGTCTGTTTCTAAGTACGTACTAAGCATAAGTAATGCCAGCATTTCGTGACTAATTACTCCTAGTTATTAAGGACAATAATGTAAATTTATGTAGCTTCCTAAATAACATGTTTGATAGCGTATCTTTTAGTTCTGTCATTAACACATAATTTCACTGTGCGATTACAAAAGCTACTTGCGTCAAGTAAATAAAGGCTTTATATCATCTACTGCCAGTGACACTTGACTAATGAAGCTCTCGGTACTGAAATTTATGTTACAAACGTCACTCTTTGATGCTTCAGAGTTGCTAACAATTGCATAAGCGTACGTATTCAGCAGAGCCCTTTGCGTGTCAAGTGATACAAATTATTGCGGGTAATTTCTCAACTGTCGTAACACCAGACTATATAATATGAATCGTGAATTGTAGCAATCCACAAGTTACAAATTTTATAATTTTGCATTTTTGTATGTTTCTGTATTTTTTCAATTCCTTGACTTAAATGTAGATATCCAATACCACATACGTGATTTTTTTTTTCATAATTTTTCAGGAGAGACATAAAACTATTTATTATTTATACATTCTATCTAACTGAACCACTGAAAAGCACAATAATCAGTAAGAATACTACATACGTTGTTAGATCTAGACCAGCCGTGGCGAAAATGTGACTCGCGAGCACATTGTGGCTCGCAATGATAGCTATGCATTTCCTCTTGCTTCCTACCTCCCCCAACCCCCACCCTCTCACTCACTGGAGTCAAACGCCGTTCCATTTGTATTTGTCTCTGACCTGCGAGTGATGTATCGTCGCAATATCTTTTTCGAAACCATGTACCTCTACAAAAACTAAAGTTTCAAGTAGGATGAGAGGACGCATTTTTTGCTGCCAATATGATGCGAATATTAAATGTATAATAATTTGTTCACAAGTATTAGGTTACGAGAAAAACGTTGTATAACATAAAACGGCATTATACTACATGTCACTCATGACAGATTAAAAGGTTAAATGTTATTTATTATTATTATTATTATTATTATTATTATTATCTCTGTACTTCGATCCTTTTTCAGCAGATGTACGAATAATGCGGTGAGATCTTCAATTTAAACTCACAGTTTTACAATGTGATGTTAAATGAAAGCTAGATGTCAGGACTTGACAAATGTTGAACTTTTCAAATCTTTGCCAAAAAATTAATATCCGAAGATTTGTTCTTTCGCTTTCTCTTTTGAAGCCATGTTCGCTACAACTTACGTTTGTGAAAAATTATTTTCAACAATGAAAATGGTAAAAACCAAATTTAGATCACGACTGACAGACAAATACCTTCGTGATCAACTACGACTGGTAGTAAGTGACATCATTCCTGATTTTAAAACTCTGAAACATTCTGAAGACAGTTAATTTTAGGTTGTGATAATGTGTCCTATGTTTCATTCTTCATTTCTTTCTTCGTTACACGTACTAAACATTAGTTTGTAGCCTTGTACTACATGAAATTGTATTTAAGTGCTTGACGTAAGGAAAATGAAAATCCATTAATAAGTCAGACAGTTGCTTTACTTCCTCTTCGTGTGTCCGCCTTCCTCCATAGGTGCTATGCACGTTGCAGGTTACACAGTGGCTCGGCGCACATCACATTTCCGCCACCGCTGATCTAGACCATCGATATGCATTTAAGGTAAGAAGGTACTGTACATTTCGACAATGTTAATTTCATGAACGCTGGCTAAGCATCTATTTACTTCACAAGCTGGGATTGCATTGCGCGTCATAAGACCATATATTCCGTTGGCACTGTTCCTGGACTGTTTCAGATTTGACACCCCAAAGGAAATCATGCTACAGTGCGTTCTTTTACCCTGGGGCATAATAATAATAATAGTAGTAGTAGTAGTAGTAGTAGTAGTAGTAGTAATAGTAATAATAATCTCTATTCAAGGATTGTCTCCTTCGTTGCATTCCTTAACTCAGGGCTGGGCACATCACGTGATTCTGAGAAATGAGCGCTGTGTGCTTTAAAGAGCGGGTCTTGCGAGCGCTGTGACGTAAGCACACTACGTCATTCAGTGTCGGTGCAGTGGTGACTCTGGAGAACTTTGAAGACGATATTACGCTCATATACTAAAGCGTCCTGCTACTCCCAATGCTTTTAATGTATCATGTGAGGAGGAGTTCTTTTTGGTAGAGAGCAGTGGATTAGCATAAAACACTCCAACTGATTAAGAGGTTCAATATCCAACGACATTATTCTTTACAACATGCTACTGAATATGACAAATATGTTGGTAATGAACGCCATAAATTAATACAACTTAAAAGAAAATATTTCTCAGGTATATTATATTAGAGTATCTATTTGATTAATTGATTAACTAGTGGACTTACTAGTGTTAAACATGTAAGATTTGTCCGGCTACATAATTAACACTAGGTAGTCCACTAGTTAATCAATTAATTGTATTCAAGTGTTAAAAGTAGTGTACGCAAGATTCAAAATGGATTTTCTATTTGATATTTATAATACATTATAAGTTATTATACATTTAGTAATATATAATTTTAAATTATACAAATATTATGATATATCATAGTATAGTATATTACAGTTTATGATTTATAATATGATATATATATATGTATATTACTAAATGTACTATACTATCTTATAATGCACTATAAATATCGAATATATACTCTAATATAATGTACCTGAGAAACATTTTCTTTAAGTTGTATTAATTTATGGTCATATATTATATTATATTATATATTATGTATTAACAGGATGACAATAATGCACTTAGTGAATCGGCTATGAGAATTAGCTATAAATTTTGCCACGAAATTGCAAAGGAATTGAAAACATTCAACGAAGGTGAATTCATCAAGCGATGTTTAATTATATTGGAAGATGAACTCTGTCCACAGCAAGTAGGGGAAGTGGAAGCCATACGCCTGTCTTGTAGAACCGTGGTGAGGAGGTTGCAATATGTGCATATGGGTTATGTAAATAAGCCTAATGATTTGTGTGTGTGCATAGAGCGAAGTTTATTTCATTAAATTAATAAGAGTGTTATAAATTCTGTACTGTACAATGGATTGATGTAATATCCTTATAAACTATTATGTACTGACAGACTGAATGACTAGAACAACCGTGGCTCTTGTTATATTAATGCAGGGAAGGTAGCTGTAATGCGAGTCCGCCACTGCGTGAGAGTTCTGCTATACTCGCGGCGAAAATGCGACTCACGAGCACATTGTGGCTCGCAGTGCCTTTCTCTCGCTTCCTACCTACAACCCCACCCTCTCACTCATTGGAGTCAAACTCCGTTCTATTTGTATTTGTCTCTGACCTGCGAGTGGCGTATCGTCGCAATGTCTCTTTCGAAACCATGTACCTCTATAAAAACGAAAGTTTCCAGTAGGATGGGAGGATGCATTTTTTTGCTGACAATATGATGAGAATATTAAATGTATGATTTCTTCACAAGTATTACTAGGAAAACGGTTGTATAACATAAAACGGCATTATAAGTTACTACATGTTACTGATGAAACATTAAAAGGTTAAGTGTTGTTGTTATTATTATTATTATTATCATTATTATTATTATCATAATCATCATCATCGCTGTACGTGGATCCTTTTTCAGCAGATGTACGAATAATGCGGTTAGATCTTCAATTTAAACTCACAGATTTACAATGTGATGTTAAATGAAAGCTAGATGTAAGGACTTGACAAATGTTGAACTTTTCAAATCTTTGGCAAAAATAAATATTTGAAGCTTCGTTCTTTCGCTTGCTCTGTTGAAGCCATGTTCGCTACAACTTACGTTTGTGAAAAATTATTTTCAACAATGGAAATAGTAAAAACCAAATTTAGATCAGGACTGACAGACAAATACCATCGTGATCAACTACGACTGGCAGTAAGTGACATAATTCCTGATTTTGAAACTCTGCCGCAGAGACATTCTGAAGACAATTAATTTTAGGTTGTGGTAATGTGTCCTATGTTTTTTGTTCATTTCTTTCTTCGTTATACATACTAAACATTAGTTTGTAACCTTGTACTATATATAATTTTATTTAAGTGGTTGACGTAAGGAAAATTAAAAACCGTTAATGTCAGACAGTTGCTTCAATTCCCCTTCGGTTGTCCGCCTCCTCCATAGGTGCTATGCACGTTGCAGCTTACACAATGGCTCGGCGCACGATAGCATTTTCGCCACCGCTGTGCTATGGCTTGGAATTGAAGTGCCTTGCGTAGCGAGAGCAGCTCTGGCCGGCTAATTAGAGCCGCTCTCATGCCCGGCCCTGCCTTAACTAAAAACTCTGTGTAATGTCACCAGCATGGCCTAAGGCCACCGCTTAAGGTAACAAAAGCCAAGAAATAGTCACTCAGTTCCAATAAAATGATTATAAATTTCTAGGTTCCTACCGGGAGTCTAATACATTATACTTAAAATTTGCACCATTTGAGCTGCAGCATTTTAGGCCTAAAAACATAATTTTATATAAATCAGCATATAAAATCTTTCATTTTTCGTCATATTAAACATTCTCCGTTCATACCGAATTACAATACAGTGCGGTGTATGAGAGATTTATATATTTAGAGTTAGATCAAAACCTGATAGTTACGCATAGAAGCGCTTCTGGCTGTGTGGTCAGAAAGTTACAAAACCACCGCCGAGTCAGAACAGGACAGCAGATGGCAAAGAGACAGACGTCCAGTTCATTTTCCGGAAGATAAATCTCTTGTACAGCTCACGCCGTGAATCGAATCACGGACGCTTGGATGGGAAGCTTATACACATCCAAAGAGCTAGGGCGACAGACAGCATATTATAGAAGGTTGCAAATTTGCATTTAAAAGCGGAGAGAAATAATTGATACATAAAGTCGCAGCTTTCGCGAACCATGTTTCATTTATATACGGTTCCATTAGACGTCTTTTTAGTTTTCTTTAGCTTTTATGCGGGTAAATGTGATTGCAAAGAGATGATGGCACTGGCACACAATACGTCAGTACTATGGTATACCCGTAATTGTGGCGGTCGGGTGGTGTTGTATATATATCTACATGGCATGCATCGTAAATGTCTTCATCTCATTACACTGAAAGCAAGTCTCATGCGGTAACCCTCGATATACACACATCAAACAGCGTCCCAATGCCGCGCCGGCTGAAATTTTCAACTTCGATCAAGACATTTACTGAACTGACGAATGGCATAGTTAAGGGACAAACAATTCAATATTGATCTTCCTTTCTGACGTAAATTTTTTCATAGTTGCAATAAAATTTATATCTGTCTTAGAGTGAGGTTACATTCTATTTAAAGAACAATACATTTTTGTTGAACATAATCCAGATAGGAAAAATGAATAGAAAATACTCTTTCAAGACTGAATAAAATTTCTACAGGCACATCATTTTATTTTTACTAACATTTTTAATATTAACATGACTATACCTTTGGATCAACGATTGACAACCGGAAACACCGTTTGATACCCCCTTCCAAGACTAGAGATCGATGATACTGACGTAATAAACAAACAAATCACTTTACTAGGTATAGGAGGGAATAAAAGTAGTTCATCCATTTATGTAAACTAGAAAATATTGCGCTTTTCAGTTTCATCATTTTCATTAGGTTTTTGTTTAATCAAAATACAGTACAGTATTAACAATGAGTGTTTTTACTCACGAACTGAGCTATCCATGCTGACGTATTCATTATGCAGTGTATATTATACTGTCTACAACACATTAGCGTACAATATAGAGAATGAAGTTAAATTGAAAAATAATCATAATATGGATATTAAACACATTTCGATACAGGCTTCAGTTCCAATGTGCATATTATCGCACTATAGACTATTGTACTTAATTCCAATTACCAGTTCTTCGTACTAGTAACTCATGTTGAAATAATTCTGTACCTACTCTATAAAAGAGTACCTTACGTACTGTAAATTCAATCTTCACTTCTGCCCGAAAAAATAAATTTACTCAGACATACTAACTACTATCCGTCCAAGTGGTTATGTCGTAGGGTTGTAAAAAGGAGGGAAATGACGTGACAGTTAATTACTTAACGAGGCCCTTTTATTTAAGTTATTTTAAACATTGTATAAGATTACGTAGACGTCCAATTCCTAACAGAAATTAATGTTCTCAGAAAAGAGCTAAGACAGCCCCGCCACTAGCTGGCGAATAAAAGCTGGTTGGGGAAACCGGGATACGACGTAGGTAAATGGACCACAGTACCTGTGCGAAAATTATTCAAGATTGAAAGCTCTTTCGTCACTGGAAAATGCGAAACATATTTTTGGAACGTACTGTGGCTACTATGACTGTATATGCGGTCTTGGATCTGTGTGGAAGACGGTTGAAGGGGTGGGAGTGAAGTACATTAAAAAAATTAAGGTACAATAAAAATTGAAGTAAAAATAAAATGATGTCCCTGTACATTATGCAACGAGCCTATAATGGTAGTAATTAAGACGCGAGTATGCTTGTTTATGAAACTCGCTTGCGCTCGTTTCATAAATTTTATACGAGCGTCTTAATTACCACTATACTCAAGTTTCATACGACTTTTTATGCTCGACCATATTTCTAACTTGAAATTATTCATAAGTATTCATATTATGGTTATATAAGTGAGGAGCGGAACTGACCTTCTAAATTGTTTGATGTGCGCAGACGCGAAAGTATTGATTTTTTTTCCGAGGAACGAATATCATTGACCTTGATATAATCCAGAGAATAACATGAACATTAGTCTTGATATTATCTGGAAATTGATTTAGAATTGAAAAACGAGATGACAAATTGAATTTATTTGATTATTATTTACAATTAACGCTAATTATTATAGTAACAGAACAAAAACGTCTGCGACAGTATTGGATTTCCAGCCTCCGTGACTTTTCGCTAATTGTATTTCGATTGCATATCCGAGAATAATCGATAATTGCGCTTTTATAATGCTACAATGGTGATTTCTCATTGGCTGAACAACTGAACTATAATGAATAGGTGTACTTTAATGAGGTGCATTAAAGGGCTACTACCAGGTGTATAATTACTACATTTCGGCATGGTCGAGCATAAAGATAATTTTGGGAGTTTGCTAACGTCAATTTCAATATTATTGCTGGGATGCAATTTCTGTTGCATTGATGACAATGTATAGATATAGGCCTACTCTTTGTCTCCTTCTTTTCTTTAGTGATTTTTTAAGTCAAACTCAATGCATTTATTCGTAGATGATATGTGTAGCAGTAGCGTAGCATCAATGTAAGCTAAAAAGCTCAGCTTCCCCAGTTAATAATTTCATAATAAACCTGCAGTTTATGGACAAAATTATTTATTAATTTTAATAGAATTTATATTTGCGCGTTACAAATTGTGATGCGGCAGTTCAGGATGATTTGTGATGCAGCAGTAAACAAGAAGCCTGCACATACAAGCTTCCAAGCAGACTGGTTTCTTCTGTGTAATCCACCCCGCAGATTTTCCATCCCTTTCTAACTAAACTACCCTAGTCGCAAGGCTCGCAAAAAGCTAGCTTTAACATTTAAAATAAGTAGTTTCCGTGTTATTCCTTTTCGTCAGTTGTGTTCAGTTGAAGTGTGGCGAATATAATAAATAATGAGCGAAATAACAGTTCCTGACACTAATTTACTTGAATTTTTTAGGACAACTGTATTATCAAGACTGACTTACGAACAAAAGTGTGATTTAAAAAACAAGTGACCGAGTCCCTTGCTGTCAATGAAGGACACAACCAAAAGACAGACGCATACTTACGTAATGATACTAATATTGTGATTTCTCTAAGTATGACAGGGAGTGAGCTAATGTTATACGTATACGTGTCTATTTGTTAGAGATATGTGTAAACCGTGAAATCATATTTTACTACGTATCATTTGAGGTCATGCCTTATTGGTGTTACGATATTCCAACCAATCTTCGACTGCTGACTTGAAATTGACTACTGTTTATTTTAAGACTGTATTTTTGTAATACGTTTTTTCATATTGCATGAAAGACAACTTGAGTTAGCTTCCCCTGCTCAAAATTTCGTTCTACGCCACTGATGTGTAGGTTAATTAATATAAAAATAATACTAATTAAGTATGATGGTCAGGGCCCGGATTTTGATGACAAAAAATATCTAAAAATTTATCTATTAATTTATCTAAAAATCAATAAAATGATCTAAAAATTACTTTAAATTTTTGTCCATTTTAGGGTACGGCAGTACAGCATAGTTCTTACTTCTGTTTTTATTATTATTAGGTACAATAATTAAGGAACGCAATATCATCGATACTCTTTGTTCTGAAAGTTACCATAAAACACTATTTGTACTGGGACATCACTTTATTTTTACCAACATTTTTAACATTAACCTGGCTATACTCGGAAACACTGTTGCCCCCCTTCCATTACAGGAGTTTGATGTTGTTAGTGCAATATGTAAACAAATCATTTTACTAGGTATAGGAGGAGAGAAAAGTAGTGTATCCATTTATGTTGTAGGGAAATACGATATTACGATTTTTAGTTTGATTATCACTTTTACGGAATTTATCAAAATACAGTAGAGTAGTAACATTTTTTTTTCTAAAACCTCAACTTTTCAGGCGGCTATGTTCGTTATGTAATGTCTACTTTATTTAGCGTATTAATTATTGATGTTAACATACAATATAGAGAGTGCATTTAAATTGAGGGGGTCATAAGTAAAGGCCTGTAAGTGCACTTAAGTTACTTTTGAGAAAATGGGGATTAAACATTTGAGCTTTCGTAAAACCGGTGAAATTTTTATTTAAATTTTAATGTATTATGCGATTAAATTTTAGATACTTTTGCTTACACTGGATGCACTTATCTCATGATATTACAAATGTCACTAGCATTCTTTTTGCTTCTAGCCACCTCAATTCAAAATAAGCTAATATGAATTTTTAAACAAGTTGCTGAAAATGGTTGCTGTTCATTACAATGCAGGCTTCAATTCTTTTATGCATATTATTAAAAACATTTTGAATCATATTCTCTGAAATCGAATTTATCGTTTCTTGAATATAACTTTTTAGTACGATATTATCAATATAGTTTCTTTCTTCTATAGAAAACGCAACCATATTTCTGAAACACACTATACACTGCAGTGTTTACTTCATTACTTCGAACGCAACAGCGGCCGTAAGTTTGTGTGTCTGACGGGAGCAAGGACATTAGTGAAGTGGTGGGAGTGAAGTACATTCAGAAATGCAGGTACATTAAAAATGCAAGTAAAAATAAAATGATGTCCCTGTATTTTTTGTACAATTTATTATACTCTGTAGATTTATGCTTTATGTCAGAAGACGTAACAAGTAAACATCCAACCTCTTTAATAAAGTGATCATGTTTGAAGAGAATTTATGAAATACACTTCGCTGACCCCGTTTTAAAATGAAAATGATGTCATAAACGCATTGACTTGTTCTGCGGAATAAGCCAAGTTACATTTGATACAGCAGGCGCTTTGCAGACAGGAAATTAAGAGGAGGGGATTTGTATTCCACTGTCCGCCCCGGAAGTCCCCCCCCCCTTCCACCTATTCGCAGATGCTGACGAGGACCTGTCGTCGAGTGCAATCCTGTGGAATTAAAAATTTCATTCACACGATTCAGTGTAACCCAGAGAGCAACATTGTAGGGAACTGTAGCAATATAAATTATGTTCCTGATATAGTATTCGCAGTACGATCTTTACATTGGTATTGCGGTAACATCGTTACATTTGGTGTTGCTAGTGACGTGTGCTATTGTGAGAGGTTATTATGGATTACAATCTATATCAGTGTACAGTAAAACCTCTATTATCCGTGGTAATGAAAGGGGTAGGTTGAACGGTTAATCGAAAAAATCGGATAATCCATACCGTAAAACATTTTCGTAAATTTAGTGAATAATGCTTACACTTTCGTAATTTTCTCTATGGCCTTGTATTCAACGTGCTTAGTAGTGTACCAGAAATTCACTGATTTATGCCTGGTTGTTAACGACGGGTTTTTAAGAGGCAAAAAAACTCTTTGTAATGACTTCTGTAGGAAGATAGAAATAGTGAATTTCTCAATTTGTATATTTACATAGGCTACATTATACACTTTAGCCTCGATTTTTATTATATTGCACACGGTTGTGACGTCAGACTTGTATTCTGAGATTAACCACAGTTTCTCGTTCCCTAAACCACTCAATTATTTCTACTTTTTTATACTTAGCACAACACGATTTCTTTTGATACCTGTGGAAGCCATTTAATATAGAAGTTATACATCACGACAACTCAAACGTTAGACCAGGTATGCTCATTCCCTGACTCCCGATTACGTTCTGTAATCACAACCTTCGAATGTAGAGCGTGTTGTTCCTCGTTCGAAGCTCGACGGATGACTGCGGAAGGCAGTTCAAGTACTTAGTAAAAGTACGAACAATACAGGACAATGACACAGTCAAAAGCTTCTGTAAGAAAAATGATCATTCCGTATAGTGTGGGAGGAAGACTATTTTTGTTGTGTGTTCGGTGAAAGCATGAACTGTTTACTATGTTGTAAGGTACTGTCAGGAATACTGCTGAGTAACATAAAACGACATTATACGCTCTGCCATCCAGAACATGCCGAAGTAACAGGAAGCTGTTTTCTGTAATATGTATTCATATACCAACGTTGTTATTATTATTATTATTATTATTATTATTATTATTACTATTATTGTTTGATTTTATTCCAAAAGAAATACATGTTATGATAAAATAATTTTTCAGGGGTGCAACGTGCACTACAGTTTCAAGAATTGAAAGCACTTTATGAAAGGTCAAACATTGTAAAAGTCGAACAATTAGTGCCTGAATAAAATATAATTAATTATATCTCCGTACTGGAACAGTTCAAATGTGAATTCACAGAACATAGATTTAGTGGTTTTAGATGTATGGAGAGTGATATTAACCTTTTTGTCAATCCTTTCATAGTAAATGTACAGTCCGTGAGACTGCAGTTCCAGGATGCGTTAATTGATTTGCAAAGTGACATAGAATTCAGAAATGCAGAAAATACGACTTGACAAGAACAGAAGTGTTAAAAAAATGAACAAAATGAAATATCCCGAGATGAGCTTATTCGCTGCCACTTTGTTAGCTACCTTCGCCTCCACATATATGTGCGAACAATTATTTTCGAGAATGAAGGTACTAAATCCAAACATAGATCCCTATCAACAGATGAGCATCTTTTGAGCCAGCTGCGCATTGCAGGAAATTCTTTGGAAATAGATTTACGATTACTTGTAGAAAAGAATGCACATGTTGCCAACAGACCTCAATGTATGGTGCAATATGAAAATAACACTACATATATGATAATATCATAACTTATTAAACATAATAAAATAATAATGTAATAACTGAATATTACAGTGTATAGGCTATCCCTTCCTTTTTCAAGTTCAGTTTATTATCCGTATTTGTTAGAGAATGAGAGCCATGACACGGGCGGTGTTGCAATGTAGTTGCGGAGCCCAATCCGTACACTGTGTGTGTTATGCAGTGCAGCATCATCCGTGTAATCGGGGCTTTCACAATTTTGAGCATACCTGCGTTAGACCGTACTGTGTAAGGGTTGAAGCCTTGTAATAACCTTCTCCAGAAAAATAACGTGCTAATATAATGTACAAAAAATCTGAGAGAAAGACAGTCGGATAATTCACCAATCGGTTAATAGAGTGACGGATAATCGGGGTCCCACTGTATTCTTATGGCTTGCGGTTTAGGCATTTTTCTGTTTTAATAACTCTGTTGTTACTACATAAATTTAAGCTTCTATGAATAGACTCAGTTTGACTCCATAAAGATACTATGAATTGTGCACAGAGCAATTGTGTATACAATATTACTTCCAACTATTGAGTTCTGCCCTTGTTGTTACAGGATTCCTTCACATTGACTGTGCCGTATTCCGAATTTTTGTGAAAAGCTATGTAAACTGTGAAATGCTAGTTATCGGTTGTAATAACTGTAAATGGCTAAAATACAATAATTTGAATAATAATATGGGACAAGGAGACGTTTGTGGTACAATAAATTGTAAGAAAAATAGGTTAGAGCTATCCTTCTTTCGAAAGGTCCAGGAAGGTGAGTTTATAGAATATAACTAGTGGCTTGTGCAGCAAATGCTGCTGCAAACTAAGTTCGTTAGACGTTCAAATAAAAATTTTTCAGATTTATTTTCAATGAAGGATACTTGTCTTTTTGATAGTTATTTGCTTCCATAATAATGAAACATACTCCCTCTCAATGGATTTTTTTAGGCCAAATACTTTTTCTTGAACCTATCCAACTTCAGTTTTTGAGTTTCAACGCTAAAACGCAAATATCAGTCAGGACGATAGCAGTAGCTATTTCAGGTCATTGTGGATTGTAGGCAAAAGTTAAAAAAATGTCAGGTTTGCTAAGATTTCGAGCAATAGCATTTTCGTATAACTGCTGCATTTAGAACTTGAAATGTAGAGCGTAAAATCATTTTTTTCCTACTAAGAGATCTTGCTGAAATGATCTGGAGACTACAAAATTTTTTTAGGCCTCTTATTTTATCAGTAAGTAATGCCGTTTGATCTTTCCTTAGGAACTGTAATTTTTGCGCTCTCTCGAGCCAATACTAAAGACAATGACACATACCAATATCTACACTACACCGCCATTAAGTATATGAAAAGACCCAACCTCACTAGGTTAATAAGTATAAAAATATTTGATTTTTAATAACAATATTATCTTACTTAAGTTTTGTAGTTATATATAGCAGTCACTCAGTAAATTATAGAAATGAAGATCTAAATTAAGATATTCTCTCATTTACTTACATAACCTCAAAACGTTTCACTTTCATGTCATCAATATAGCATCAATATTATGTACAATTAATGAAGAATAGACGCATCATGATATTAACTATAATAATATTTAATTTCTAACGGTAATAATGTCATCCAACCACCTCAAGTTTCGTAGATTTGTATATCCAATACACAGCTGTACTCAGAAAATTATACACTGCAGAATCAGTTTTAATAACAAATTGAGTTGAGCTCTAAATATGTCTGCAATTCTGCAGGTCACGGCCTTCGTGTAATAGCCTATTGTTTACTGTAGTGTGTGTTTTATTCTGAAATTCAATCAAGTCGGCCGTGATTCAATAAAATTAGTTCTCAAAACTGACAACAGATGGATTTTGGAAAATAGGAAAATTATGTAGGAAAATTAACATTTCACTGAAAACTACTACTTTTCCGAAAACTTTGGACGCCAGGCATGAAAATGAGGGTCGCTCATTAAAATCCGTTCAGCCGTTTTCCCGTAATTTCCATTAACAGTTCAAATTATATATATATATATATATATATATATACTTTATGAAAATAATATATAATCCTTATGTATTTAATATTTCAATAGTGGAAGGAAGGTGTTAATTTCTCTAAAAGAACACGATATCGAAAGTGCAATACAATATTTTATCGTCTGCTAGGGAAAGAGTCTGTGATGAGGCGATAGTAGCGATCTTGGTGGTGAACAACTATCTATGTTTGCATATTTAGTAAGTATTGAGCTTCGTGACTGTATATACTAGAATGTGGTTCTATGGATGAAAGATAAAACCCTTCCATTGTCCACACAGAGAATTAAACCACAGTTCGTTTGGATACACAAAGCACAAGTCGGCAAATGTGTGAAGAGGTCCTGCTATACTAAAGAATGCTGAATAATGAAGGTTTTTCTTGTATCGTCGATAATATCAAAAGTTCTCGGGTCCAAATTCGGGAGACGACAATGAGTTTTAAGACGCGGATCCATGAAGCGGCTGCCTTAAGCCCGGTTCAGACGGTGCTTGTTTTCTTTCCTGCGTAGCAAGCCGGGTGCCGTGGTGAGTACGGTACTGGTTGGTTGCTCTCCGAAGCTGGCCCTTTTAACCCTCGGTCTATACCTGGGGTCTCTTGTGACCCCATTCCTTTATTTTTTACAAATGCATATGTCAAATGTTGACATAACTCTTTTATGTTCCAGATACGCTATTTGTGAGCATTTGGCTACAATTATGTTACATTGTCATGATCCTAGTATAAGCGGTATAACATTATTTTTCATTTTTATCACATGGGGTCAGCAAAGACCCCAGGTATAGAGTACGCAATACTAATTTTTATAATGTGTATTTTATGACAACGGAGGGACAAATACAGATCAAATAGTGATATTTCTTGAACTGGGATGCACTGTTGTGAGATATTTGAAAATTTTTAATTAACTGTTTTCAGTTTGCAGTAGATTTCTGATGAAGTAAGTCGGTTTGTCTCTCTCTCTATTATAAATAATAATTTATAATATAGATTTTCAGAAAGGTTATAGCCTTAATCATGCTCTAAAAGACGCAGACCACAGTGATAGTGAATGTGACAATGATTTCATATTCGAAAGCGACGGCGGTGCGGTGTTGCGGAAGTAGATGTGACAGGAAGATATTCAAGTTGAAGACGAAATAGATATTGATTCTATTGATGCAGATGATAACGTCAATGTATTATGACACATTTACTTACATCAAGAAATGGACAACTGAACTATGCTACTCAGCCATCACCACAGCGTAAGCAACCTCCTAGAAATATTGGCTATACACAAAATACTCTTGTGGCCGCTTACGTACAGAAAAGATTCAAAGCCGTCTTGTTGTTGTCAACACTGCATAATTCTTTTGACATAAGTGAATGTGAACACAGAAAATGAGAAGTAATACTCCTCTATAATGCCATAGTCTGATGTGGAAACGCTTGAATAAATACCAAAATACATAAATTATCCAATAATTATTCTTACAAATTCCTATTTTCAAGTTAGTTGAAAGAAATCTATCCGGGATCAAAAAAGACCCCAGGTATAGAGTACGTTTTTCCATAGCAGATATAGACCGACGGTTAACAGTTGAAATTGGAAAATCATCTGCTGTTTCATCTGTTGCCAACACTCATGGTCAAAAAGAAACTAAACCGTGAGTGAAAAACAACTAAAGTCCTACATTAACAATAGTAAATATCGTAATAAGGTAATTAAGCCATAAGTGCAAAACAGCCAAAGTCCGATATTTAATTGCTGTTTCCTAAGGCGATATCATTTTATTTTTAATTCAATTTTTATTGTATCTGAACTTTTGAATGTACTTCACTCCCACCACTTCTACTAATGAAGTTCCAACTCTCCTCCACAGAGAACCTAGGCCGCATATAGTAAATAGTACTGAGTTAGTGAGTATAGTACGTTCTAGAAATATGTTCGCGTTTTCCAGTGACGAAAGAGCTTTCAATATTGAATCATATTTTCGCACAGCTACTGTCGTCCGTTTGCCTACGTCGCATCCCGATTTCCCCTACCTGCTTCTGCTCGCCTCTCTGTAAAGGTTAGTGGCTGGGCTGTCTTAGCTCTTTTCTGAAAACATTAATTTCTGTTAGGAATTGGACGTCTACGTAATATTATACTGTACAACTGTTTAAAATAACTTAAATAAAAGGGCGTCGTTAAGTAATTAACTGTCACGTGATTTCTCCCCTTTCTACGATCCTGCGGCATAACCACTTGGACGGACAGTAGATAGCATGTCTGAGTAATTTTATCTGTGCGGGTCGGGCAGAAGTGAAGATTGAATTTACAGTACGTAAGGTACTCTTTTTTAGAGTAGGCCTAGGTACAGAATTATTTCAACATGAGTTACTAGTACGAAGGACGAAACTGGCAATTAGAATTAGATGCAATAGTCTATAGTTCGATAATATGCACAAAAGAACTGAAGCCTGTATCGAAATGAACGGCCACCAATTTCGAAAAAGTGTTTAAATATCCATATTATGATTATTTTTCAAGTGAACTTCATTCCCTTCTCTGTACGCTAATGTGCTTTAGACAGTAGGATAACATACACTGCATAATGAATACGTTCGCATGGATAGCTCAGTTCGTGAGTACAAACACTTATTCTTAATACAGTACTCCATTTTGATTAAACAAAAACCTAATGAAAATTATCGAACTCAAAATTGCGATATTTCCTACTTTACGTAAATGGACGAACTACTTTTCTTCCCTCCTATACCTAGTAAAGTGATGTGTTTGTGTTTTACGCCAGTATCATCGAATTCCAGTCGTGGAAGGGGGTAGCGAACGGTGTTTCCGGTTCTCTAAAGGTATAGACAGGTTTATATTAAAAATGTTAGTAAAAATAAAATGATGTCCCTGTATAAACTCTTTCTAGCATTTTTCTTGCTACTAACTTGGACCTTTGGTCTTCGCTTCCTTGCACATTGATATCTTAGACACTATATTATATTATTGTAAGATAATTCTTTTATCTCGCCACAATTTTAAAGCTAGAAGGATCATCCGGAATCGGTGTTTCTAAGAGAATTATTGAAAATAGTAATAGTTGTGTGAACTAAGAGGAGATTTTCTACCGACTTCATCACGGTCTTGGTGGCAGAAAGCGTTGCGCCGTTCGGAAGTCACGGAGTGACTTGATAATGAAGAATCACTCTTAGAAGTTTCACTTATACATTTTTTTTAAATTCCGTCAAAGTTCAATTTATTCAGGTACCTTGAGAAGGGGTAATTGTGTTTAGGAAATAGTGTTGTCACTTCAGACCAATATACTGTAGTTTTGTTAATTCGACCACAGAAGACGGTGATATTATGTTAGTCATACAGAGAATGAAATTTATGACCGTAAAAAATGCTGCTTGAAAATAACATCATATAAGTAGCAAAATTTGATTTCTTATTTGAATTATTTCAACGTTACAATTTTATTGCTTCTTTGTTAAAATGTATATATGATAACGTTATGCAATGTGTTCTTTTGTTTTGTGTGTTTTTGGAAAATACAATTTCAGTTAATGCTCCGCCATAAATGTAACTAAAATCTTGTGCACCCCTCGTGTTTATTGTACGGCTCGTCCTCCCCCCACACGTTACCTGCACTTTGTTTACGTTTTCATTGTGCCTACACGAGACGCTCTACTATAATAATAATAATAATAATAATAATAATAATAATAATAATAATAATAATAATTCTTTTTATACTGGCAGAGTTAAGGCCATAGTGCACAAAGTATTCAAGCAGTTAAAATTTAACAAAAAAGTTACAAACCAGAATACTAACATAATTACAAAGAGAAATAATAATAGCATAATAAAATCGACACTAAACAACATGAAAATAATACCGTAATAGAAAAAAAGAAAGTAAAATACATTGAAATATAGCAAAAGCAACTCATTTAGCACAAATGGTTAATATGGAAAACATAAGGAAGAATATAACAAAATGGAATGTAATAAAATAATAAGAAAGAAAAAAAAGAAAGAAAATTAAATAAAATTCACAATAAAAGGCTATGATAATAAATTCGTCAGCTGATAAATGGAACAAAAAGGAGAAAGGAAGGAAAAGAAATATATAGCCTATATTTTTAGATAACTATCGCAGAGAAAAGGGCTTATAACTGAAAGGAATCTGAGTTGAAAAAGTGCAATTTTAATTTATTTTTGAAACTAGACAATGTCCGACAGTCTCTGACATGTTGTGATAGAGAGTTCCAGAGATGAGCTGCAGAGACGGTGAAAGATGAAGAGTAGAAGGATGTTCTGTGTTTAGGAATGGAGAGTGTGATATGGTGTTGTGAGCGAGTATCTATTTCGTGATATGAGGACAAATGTTGAAAACGAGAAGCTAAGTAGCTAGGGTTAGAGTTTTGAAGAATATTGAAGAGTAAAGTGAGAGAGTGAATAGTTCTTTGCTCTTTGAGACGGACCCAGGACAGCATATTTAGTGAAGGTAATAATAATAATAATAATAATAATAATAATAATAATAATAATAATGATAATAATAATGATAATAATAATAGTGCAACACGTTACGATAACATACATACAATTTGATCTGATGTATCTAAATTTTATTTGCTTCCTATTACTGAAATGATATTGAAACTTACATTCGCGTCGCTCGCAACAAAGAATATCCACGAGGCAAACTGAATACAATAACTAATGAGAACTTTTATCAGAATATGTCGGGAATGCTTCGAATTTTATAAATTCCAAACCGAATTAAATTTGAAGTCCCTTACGACAGTTGTTTCCTGTCAAAAGCCGCATCATCAGAAACAAATTATATTCGCTCCAGTAGCTTTTCATTCTCGGAAATAATTTTCTAGTTTTTATATAGGCCTAGACATGTGTCGGGAAGGAAAATAAAAGCGAAATTTGTGGCTTTAGAAACAAGAGCGTTTGAATGGAAATATTGTTCAGCCACCGGTGATTTATTTTACAACTTTGTATAGAATTCCATTAAACAAATGGTACGGCGACGCTATGTAGAGAGATTAAAAAAAGTTTAAAAGTAATCCCTTCTGAAATATTGTATTTTAAATGAAATTAGCCAGTAACTGGGGAGATACTGTGGGCTGCAACATCTTTCATTTTGGAGACACAATGCACGTCTTATAAAAAAAGTAGACAGTAAAATATGGCACAACTAGTGGAGAAACAGACCACTCTTTAACATAAAAAGCACATTTAACCTCAATAAAGTTGTACTCATTCATAAAATGAAAGACTCAGCAGCAACCTGTGTAACAGCTGACATAGTGTATAGTAGGCTACACCAAAACCCTGCGTGAGCTTAGCAGCCCTGTTCCAAGTTTAATTATAATGTTCCGAGCAAAACCACAAACAGCTCTGTCTCCACGGCGGTCGGTTCAACCAACCGACCTAGCTAAAAGAATAGAATGTAGCAGATATTGCAGAGATAGGCCTACACTTCGGACGGATATTCGATTCGAAACTGGCGATTATTAGGCTCATAGTTTATATTTCTTAATCACTCCGACAGAGTTAAATTATTATTATTATTATTATTATTATTATTATTATTATTATTATTATTATTATTAGAGGGAGGAAGCGTATTATCTAGCGAAATTTATAAACTTGTATTTGCAATTTGGGAAAAGGAAATTGTACCAGAACAATGGAAGGAGTCCATAGTCGTACCTATTTTTAAGGGGGACAAGACTAACTGTAGTAACTTTCGAGGAATATCACTTTTGTTGACGTCGTACAAAATTTTGTCGAATATCCTTTTGAGAAGATTAACTCCATATGTAGATGAAATTATTGGGGATCATCAGTGTGGTTTCAGGCGTAATAGATCGACTATTGGTCAGATTTTTGTATTCGAAAGATAATGGAGAAAAAATGGGAGTATAAGGGTACAGTACATCAGTTATTCATAGATTTCAAAAAGGCGTATGACTCGGTTACGAGAGAAGTTTTATATAATATTCTTATTGAATTTGGTATTCCCAAGAAACTAGTTCGATTAATTAAAATGTGTCTTAGTGAAACTTACAGCAGAGTCTGTATAGGCTAGTTTCTATCTGATGCTCTTCCAATTCACTGCGGGCTAAAGCAGGGAGATGCACTATCACCTTTACTTTTTAACTTCACTTTAGAATATGCCATTAGGAAAGTTCAGGATAACAGGCAGGGTTTGGAATTGAACGGGTTACATCAGCTTCTTGTCTATGCGAATGACGTGAATATGTTAGGAGAAAATCCACAAACGATTAGGGAAAACGCGGAAATTCTACTTGAAGCAAGTAAAGAGATAGGGTTGAAAGTAAATCCCGAAAAGACTGAGTATATGATTATGTCTCGTGTCCAGAATATTGTACGAAATGGAACTATAAAAGTTGGAGATTTATCCTTCGAAGAGGTGGAAAAATTCAAACGTCTTGGAGCAACGGTAACAGATATAAATGACACTCGGGAGGAAATTAAACGCAGAATAAATATGGGAAATGCGTGTTATTATTCGGTAGAGAAGCTTTTGTCATCTAGTCTGCTGTCAAAAAATCTGGAAGTTAGAATTTATAAAACAGTTATATTACCGGTTGTTCTTTATGGCTGTGAAACTTGGACTCTCACTTTGAAAGAGGAACAGAGATTGAGGGTTTTTGAGAATAAGGTTCTTAGGAAAATATTTGGGGCTAAGAGGGATGAAGTTACAGAAGAATGGAGAAAGTTACACAACGCAGAGCTGCACGCATTGTATCCTTCACCTGACATAATTAGGAACATATAATCCAGACGTCTGAGATGCGCAGGGCATGTAGCACGTATGGGCGAATCCAGAAATGCATATAGAGTGTTAGTTGGGAGGCCAGAGGTGAAAAGACCTTTGGGAGGCCGAGACGTAGGTGGGAAGATAATATTAAAATGGATTTGAGGGAGGTGGGATATGATGGTAGAGACTGGATTCATCTTGCTCAGGATAGGGACCAATGGCGGGCTTATGTGAGGGCGGCAATGAACCTCCGGGTTCCTTAAAAGCCAATAAGTAAGTAAGTAATGAACTGGGCATTCCCTATTGATTACAGCGTTGCACGATCGCACAATTTGTGCCTTTTAAAATGAGTAGTTCTCATTTTAATGTCTACCAGAATTATCAAAATCGAGTAGTGTAATCTGAAATCTTAATACATACTGTATTTCGAGGTTATAGAAAAGAACATGAAGTAGGCATGAAATGTGGCCCTCAGTTTTTTAATTACAAAGTAATGAACTATACAAGTTCATGCAGACGCTGGAATTGTAGAAGTTCTCTCCTCAGTTCCTGTACATATAAACACCCAATAAACGAGGCGTGGAAACGTGCTGCACCTGAAGCCGTATTAATTATAGAGGTCGCTCTCACTATTCGGAGTAGTACGCAGTTTATGTACATATAAACTTCCGAGTGATTCGGGTGGCAAACTGAGTGGAGTTTATCACTGTATGTGACCCAGCCAAGCATCTCCTTCCTCGTCCCTCTCACTCATTCTCTTAGGTCAAAGAAGAGGACCATACTGAAACCATAAAACTTTCTTCGCACGTATTACAAGACGTTACCCTACCTCCTCAGCCATTAAATTATCTCTAGTGCTAGAAGTAGTTTGTCTTGAGAGACAATGTTATGTGACGTCAGGGCACGTTGCTGATCTCCATAAGGTGTGGCAGGCTGGTAACTGGGGGTATTTACGTCTTGGTGCTGCCTTTTTAGAAAGAAATATAGGAGTCCTGTGCTACGTTTCTGGTTTTCTACCCATGTAGTTGAAATACTACATCCTTGGGAATTACTGTCTTCTATGTGGGAGATTCTTACTCCTCACCTCTGACCTAAATTGGAGTTCATATCTCTTATT
Organism: Periplaneta americana; assembly: GCA_025594305.2. Lineage (NCBI taxonomy): Eukaryota > Metazoa > Arthropoda > Insecta > Blattodea > Blattidae > Periplaneta > Periplaneta americana. The sequence continues at coordinate 35,276,468 of JAJSOF020000040.1, read as the reverse complement.
TCATTTAATATTAGAAGAGAAATGGTTAAGTTTTATGTTTCTTATATCACATTACTTTTCTTTCTTATGGTGCGAAGAGCTTACCGCGAAGTTTAAGTAAGGCTTTAAGGAATATAAACTTCCTTTCTGGAGTATTAAATCACTGTATTTTAATTAGCGTCCTAGAGTGCATACTGAACTTTTGATATAAGTATGTAAGAAAGAACTTAAAAGAAGGTGATGAAATGAAATGAAGAAAGCTTCACATCCATGTTATGAGCACAATTTTGGGGTTAAATTTTGCATTTAAATTTAAATGCAAACTCTAATAAAGTAAGTCGTGTTAGTTAAAGGAGACATGTCGTCGTATATGTGTAAGAAGTATCCAACTTTTAACTTCGTCGTCATAATAACAATACTGATGGCTAATCTCTGCAGAACAATTAGGAATCAGGCTTTACACAACGGAGATGTCGATTGAAACGCCAGCAATCCTAAATTCCTCTATTAATTATAATAATTTTCATCTTCTTCACATAGAATGCCGCAGAATTCGACTGAATTGATCTTTATTAGAGAGAGATAATTCCATAACTTATTAATTATTGTATACGGACATCATTTTATTTTTAATTCAATTTTTATTGTAGCTGACTTTTTGAATATACTTTACTCCCACCTCCTCTACTAGTAAATTTCCAACCGTCCTCTACACAGAACCAAAGCCGCGTATGCAGTGAAAGTCGCCTTACGGTCATAGTAAACAGTACTGAGTTAGTGAGTATAGTACGTTTCAGATATATGTTCGCGTTTTCCAGTGACGAAAGAGCTTTCAATATTGAATCATATTTTCGCACAGGTAATGTCCGTTTGCCTACGTCGCATCCCAGTTTCCCCTACCTCCTTCTGCTCGCCCCTCTGTAAAGGCTAGTGGCTGGGCTGTCTTAGCTCTTTTCTGAAAACATTAATTTCTGTTAGGAATTGGACGTCTACATAATATTATACAACTGTTTAAAATAACTGAAATAAAAGGGCCTCGTTAAGTAATTGTCATGTGATATCCCCCCTTTCTACGACCCTGCAACAAAACCACTTGGACGGACAGTAGATAGCATGTCTGAGTAATTTTATCTTTTCGGATCGGGCAGAAGTGAAGATTGAATTTACAGTACGTAAGGTACTCTTTTATAGAGTAGGTACAGAATTATTTCAACATGAGTTACTAGTACGAAGGACGAAACTGGTAATAGGAATTAAGTAAATTGGTCTATAGTGCGATAATATGCACAAAAGAACTGAAGCCTGTAAAGAAATGAACGGCCAACATTTCCAAAAATGCGTTAGATATCCATATTATGATTATTTTTCAATTTAACTTCATTCTCTATATTGTAAGCTAATGTGCTGTAGACAGTATAATATACACTGCATAATGAATACGCCCACATGGACAGCTCAGTTCGTGAGTAAAAACACTTAATGTTAATACATTACTGTATTTTGATTAAACAAAAATCTAATGAAAATTATCAGAATTCAAAATCGCGATATTTCCTACTTTACGTAAAGGGATGAACTACTTTTCTTCCCTCCTATACCCAGTAAAGTGATTTTTTTGTATTTTACGCCAGTATCATCAAACTCCAGTTGTGAAGGGGGTGGTAGCAAACGGTGTTTCCGGTTCTCAATCGTTGATTCAAAGGTATAGCCAGGTTAATATTAGAAGTGTTAGTAAAAATAAAATGATGTACCTGTATGAGATACAGGTATATATAGTATTGTAAATTAGGCAATTTAGTAACATATTGTCACATAAAATGAATTGGAGTTACCCATATTCACTGCAGTACCCTCAAATAACGGATTAAGGTAAAAATATCTAATAATAAAAAAACACGACTTCTTTTAAGATAATCTACAACGAATTTTCATATTTAACATTACTGAAGTTTAAAAAAGTGGCCTAGCCTAACTGGATAGATTCATTAATTCTGACAGAAAACCAACGTAGGTCTATGACCTACGTAAATAAAGTACAGTGTAACAAAATGTGTTTAATATTCATGCCTATGAATTGTACGTGTTTGAACTGTGTACAGAATGTTATGGAATATTTTTATAAATAACATAAAACTATAGCATGTGCAAAATAACGAGAAAAATAATAAATAATATTTTTATTAATTGTGTTTATTATTGTCTTTATTGAGTGTAATTAGTTACCACTGCCACCTGGTATATACCCATTGTAGTGTGAATAAATACATGCATACCCGTTACGAATTATTGCATTAAATTACAGCAAATTTTTACGAGATAACATTATTCAATATTTAAAAAATATATAAAAGGATTACTTTACTATGCTGCCAATGTATATATCTATATATAATCCGTAATGTATTGTATTGACTTCTTGTAAGACGTTTAATTAACTTTTTAACAGTTTTCTTTTGATATTAACTCTAAAACTCTTTGGTTCTGTTGGTGAAGTATGGCAGCAGTATGACTGACAAGAGCAGACGACACAGTGTTGCCGAGTTGAGCCTTCCGACCTACTAGAGTCGACCGTGGCCTTCCGCTTAGTCTGAGCACACGATCTCCCGATAACCATACTCTTAGTCTTGTTCATATTTATCTTCCACTCATAGCCTAGTGCTCACAACTGTCATTTAGCTGCAATAGGATATTTCGTGGTACGGTACTCTGTATCATTTGTTTCTTTTTCTACATCACTTTTGTACATTTCAGAAACGCAAGTGCGGGGTAAAGAGTGCGGAGGTATTGAAATTGATCACTAAAGTGCCAGATATTTCTGCAGAAAGATTGGAGCTAGTATACGGAGATGTGGTCAGATCATGTGTTGTATGGGGCGGAAATTTGGGTTTGGGAAAATGCGGGAAAATTAAATAAGACACAGACGGACTTCCTCAAACGAATACTTGGAATTGGCAGAAGCACAGCTAACTGCGGGGTGCTAAAGGAGTTGGGGCTTCAAAAGGAAGCAATTCATTGAAAGTTAGGGTGATAAAATGCTGGTTAAAATTATATTTGGGGATCAGTCGCTTCTACGGTCGATTTGTTACAAATTTCAACAAAGAGAAGGTTGGAAAAAAGGGTGGGTTTATAAACTGCAGAGAGGGCTGCATCATATAGGAATGGGATGGGTGTGGGAGAAAGGTGAGAATAACAGGAGGAATGTATGGCGTAGTGTGAAGATGCGTTTAATTGATATCGAGAGGCAAGAGATTGAGCTCCATTTACAATCAGAGCTCATGCTTAACTGGGGGAGGTGTGACTACATAAATTCTTGTAACAAAGACAGTAGAGCAGGTTTAGCGTGGCTAAGATTGGAGGCATGGAAGGGTATTAAAATTGTCAACGAAGGAGAGCGCCTTTGTCCCCTTTGCAGAGAAAAGGACTCCTACAGACATATTTTATTACAGTGTGTCGAATTGGAACAAGAACGGAGAAAATATCTACCACCCTCGATGCTAAGTCAGAATAGGAGTTCGCTTGCATGCCATGACCTCATGAGGAATAGAGAATACGAACAAAAGACTGGATTGTTTCTCTTGAAAGCGATACAGATTAGAAGTGAAACTGTGGAAGTTTGTGATACGAACTGTCATAACTACCCAATTATACACTTTTATGTCTGTTTTAGCTTAGGACATATTACATAATGTGTTTTGTTGTCCCATTTTCATTTTAATATGTGTGTTCTTGTCGAGAGTGGTTTGATATAATCATAGGTGAGAGGAGTGAGACCTACAAAGTAGGACTTGTTTTAGATACAAAGCACGTACGGTCAGAAGATCCGTGCACTGGATTTTATAGAAAATCACGATAATATAACATCTGTATGTACAGGTATATCTTTTTATTTTTACTAACATTTCTAATATTAACCTGGCTATACCTTTGAATCAACGATTAAGAACCGGAAACACCGTTTCCTACCCACTTCCACGACTGGAATTCGATGATACTGGCGTAATATACAAACAAATCACTTTACTAGGTATAGGAGGGAAGAAAAGTAGTTCATCCATTTACGTAAACTAGTAAATATCGCGATTTTGAGTTTGATAATTCATTAGGATTTTGTTTAATCAAAACACAGTACAGTATTAACAATGAGTGTTTTTACTCACGAACTGAGCTTTCCATGCGAACGTATTCATTATGCAAGCACATTAGCGTACAATATAGAGAATGAAGTTAAATAGAAAAATAATCATAATATGGATATTTAAACACATTTTTGAAAATGGTGGCCGTTCATTTAGAAACAGGCTTCAGTTCTAATGTGCATATTATCGCACTATAGACTATTGAGTACGTAATTCCAATTACCAGGTTCGTACTTCGTATCAGTAACTCATGTTGAAATAATTCTGTACCTACTCTATAAAAGAGACCTCACGTACTGTAAATTCAATCTTCACTTCTGCCCGATCCGCAAAGATAAAATTACCCAGACATGCTATCTACTGTACCGTCCAAGTTGTTGCGTTGCAGCATCGTAGAAAGGGAGGAAATCACGTGACAGTTAATTACTTAATAATGCCCTTTTATCTAAGTTATTTTAAACAATTGTATGGATATAATATTACGTAGACGTCCAATTCCTAACAGAAATTAATGTTCCCCAAAAAGAGCTAAGACAGCCCAGCCACTAGCATTTACAGAGAGGCGAATAGAAGCAGGTGGGGGGAAACCGGGATGCGACATAGGCAAATGGAAAATGATGCAATATTAAAAGCTCTTTCGTCGCTGGAAAACGCGAACATAATTTTGTAATGTGCTGTTTACTATGACCGTAAGGCTACTATGACTGTATATGTGGTCTTGGATCTGTGTTGAGGACGGTTCAACTTCATTAGTAGAAAAGGTGGGAGTGAAGTACATTAAAAACTCAGGTACAATAAAAATTGAAGTAAAAATGAAATGATATCCCCGTATAATATTACTCAATAAATTCATCTATCTATCTTGAATATACCTTTTTTTTTATACTTTCTGATGTTGTATCGAACAAAATCTGTAGGCCTATGTACTTTGTGTCACTTCGTTATTGTGAATAGGGTGCATATTATGCATTAAAATAACTCGTTATATTTTGTCTTCCCATTATTATTGTTATTATTATTATTTATTTATTTATTTATTTATTTATTTATTTTGCTTTAGTCCTGGCTTCATTATGCTCATATATTTGTTTCTTTTTGGTATTTTATATTCATTTCATTTTATTCCTTCTGTTGCATTGCTTTAATTTGCATGAAATATTAATATAGTACTTCGATTTTTAATTATGGTTTCTTTAATTACCATTATTTTATTTTAAGTTTTCTGTTACAGTTACGGATATAGCCTACGTACTATATGAATGTTCTCTTCTATCACCTTTAATACATGTGCTCTTTTTTTCACGATCAATCTTGTACATAATGTGTTTATATTTGTTACAGTGTTAGCATTTAGAAACTGTGACAGGATATTAAGTTTCCATCACTGTTGATGTACCCTGCTAATTTCCCTCTCTTAATACCAAACTGTGCGCTGGAATCAGGTACTAAACTGTAAATCAATGTCGAGAGTCGATGCGTAGACAGATAGGCAAATAAATACAGCAAGTGGGAACTTATCACTGCCTAAATTTAAACATTTTCCGGTGCTCTGGAAACATATTTCATCGAATCCAGCGCAGACAGACACAATGGGTTTCTGGCTGAGCAAATATGTGCGATCCCTCGGTTTGCGTTTTCAAATATTAGTAGAGAGCTCATAACTTCGCTGCCTACTATTTGATTTATATAATAACAGATTGCGGTCACTTTATTGCATATTTGAAATTTCCACAGTCCGCTGCGGTTATTGTAAACTGAGCCATGTTCCGTGAATTATTCAGCATAGAAACATGCATCTGTATTTTTTGTGGGGTGGTGAACACTATGGGTGGGTGAGCATTTTTAATATAATTTATTCGTTTGGAAGTACAGCGACTGTTGCTAAGTTTGTATTACATTTGTTTTGTGTGCCAGCACCACTGGATCAATGTTATCACATAAATTGCACTCATTTAGTTCTGTTAGTGCATATAAAATGTACGAAGTTATTTAAACCCAAAAGTCCTTAAAGTAGTATCATTTCCATCCTTTTCCATTAGTGGATATTTAAACTGATATTCTATAAACACATCATGAATTTGGTACAGGCGATGCTATTATCTTTCTTTCTTTCTTTATTATTATTATTATTATTATTATTATTATTATTATTATTATTACTTACGGCTTTTAAGGAAACCGGAGGTTCATTGCCACCCTATCATAAGCCTGCCATCGGTCCCTATCCTGAGCAAGATTAATCCAGTCTCTACCAAGATAACCCACCTCCCTCAAATCCATTTTAATATTATCCTCCCATCTACATCTCGGCCTCCCCAAATGTTTTATTCCTTTCGGCCTCCCTACAATTATTACTATTATTATTATTATTATTATTATTATTATTATTATTATGTCTATTATTATTATTATTATTATTATTATTATTATTACTTACGGCTTTTAAGGAACCCGGAGGTTCATTGCCGCCCTCACATAAGCCCGCCATTGGTCCCTATCCTGAGCAAGACTAATCCAGTCTCTACCATCATAACCCACCTCCCTCAAATCCATTTTTGTATTATCCTCCCATCTACGTCTCCGCCTCCCTAATGTCTTATTCCTTTCGGCCTCCCTATTATTATTTTTATTTTTATTATTATTATTATTATTATTATTATTATTATTATTATTATTATTATTACGACTTTTAAGGAACCCGGAGATTCATTGCCGCCCTCACATAAGCCCGCCATTGGTCCCTATCCTGAGCAAGACTAATCCAGTCTCTACCATCATAACCCACCTCCCTCAAATCCATTTTTGTATTATCCTCACATCTACGTCTCCGCCTCCCCAAATGTCTTATTCCTTTCGGCCTCCTTACAGTTATTATTATTATTATTATTATTATTATTATTATTACTATTACTGTTATTATTATTACTTACTACGGCTTTTAAGGAACACGGAGGTTCAGTGTAGCTCTCACATAAGCCCGCCATTGGTCCCTATCCTGAGCAAGACTAATTCAATCTCTTCCATCATAACCCACCTCCCTCAAATCCATTTTTATATTATCCTCCCATCAACGTCTCGGCCTCCCAAATGTCTTATTCCTTTCGGCCTCACTACAATTATTATTATTATTGTTATTATTATTATTATTATTATTATTATCATCATTATTATTACTTGCGGCTTTTAAGGAACCCGGAGGTCCATTGTAGCTCTCACATAAGCCCGCCATCGGTCCCTATCCTGAGCAAGAATAATCCAGTCTCTACCATCATAACCCACCTCCTTCAAATCCATTTTTATATTATCCTCCCATCTATGTCTCGGCCTCCTCAAATGTCTTATTCCTTTCGTCCTCCCTATTATTATTATTATTATTATTATTATTATTATTATTATTATTAGTATTATTAATATTATTATTATAATTATTATTATTATTATTATTATCGTTATTATTAATATAAAAATTAGCGATTTATCTTTCGAAGAGGTGGAAAAATTCAAATATCTTGGAACAACAGTAACAAATATAAATGACACTCGGGAAGAAATTAAACGCAGAATAAATATGGGAAAAATCATAGTGGAGAAGCGGTTGAGAAGCTTTTGTCATCTAGTCTTCTGTCAAAAAATCTGAAAGTTAGAATTTATAAAACAGTTATATTACCGGTTGTTATGTATGGTTGTGAAACTTGGACTCTCACTTTGAGACAGGAACAGAGATTAAGGGGGTTTGAGAATAAGGTTCTTAGGAAAATATTTAGGGCTAAGAGGGATGAAGTTACAGGAGAATGGAGAAAGTTACACAACGGAGAGCTGCACGCATTGTATTCTTCACCTGACATAATTAGGACCATAAAATGCAGACGTTTGAGATGGGCAGGACATGTAGCACGTATGGGCGAATCCAGAAATGCATACAGAGTGTTTGTTGAGAGACCGGATGGAAAAAGACCTTCGGGGAGGCCGAGACGTAGGTGGGAAGATAATATTAAAATGGATTTGAGAGAGGTGGGATATGATGGTAGAGACTGGATAAATCTTGCTCAGGATAGGGACCAATGGCGGGCTTATGTGGGGGCGGTAATGAACCTGCGGGTTCCTTAAAAGCCAGTAAGTAAGTAAGTAAGTAAGTAAGTAAGTATTATTATTAATACTTCTAGAGAAGTTTATTCTTGTGCTAATGGCCACTTTATTTGCATAAGATCTACATTCACTCTCTCTCCCTCCCCCTTCCTGCCCCTCTCTCGGTTTTACAAAGTATCCGCATCTAACAGGGTCCATTACCTCTCGGTACCAAGTCACTACTTATTCCTAAGTCTGGAATTGTGTGCTGTATTACCGTAATAAACATGATGCTGTATCATTCATTCATTCATTCATTCATAGTGTTCTGCCCAAGGGCATGTCTTTCACTGTAAACCCAGCATTCTCCAATCTTTCCTATTTTTATCTTCCTCTTAGTCTCCGGAAATGATCCATATATCTTAATGTCCTCTATTAGTTGATATCTTCTTCCCCGAACTCTTCTACCGTTCACCATTCCTTCTACTCCATACTTCAGTAGGCCTAAGCAGTTTCTTCTCAGCTAGTGACCCAGCCAATTTATTTTCTTCTTTCTGATCACTGATCAGTTTCAGCATCATTTTTTCTTCATCCACTCTTTCCAACACAGCTTCGTTTCTTATTCTGTCTATCCATTTCACACGCTGCAATCGTTTACTTATCACATTTCTAATGCTTCTAGACGCTTTTCTTCACTTCGTCGTAATGTCCATGTTTCTGCTCAATAAAATGTCATACTCCAGACAAAGCACTTCACTAGTCTCTTCCTTAGTTATTTTTTCGGAGGTCCGCAGAAGATGTTCCTTTTTCTATTAAAAACTTCCTTTGATATTGCTATTCTCCTTTTGACTTCCTGGCAGCATTTCATGTTACTGCTTATAGTACACCCCAAATATTTGAATCTGTCCACTTGCTTTACTGCCTCATTTAGTATTAGCAAAACAGAAATAAATTATAGATGTCTCATAGGCCTAATAACTAAAGAATGACGCAAAGGTATAAGTAACGGCAGATTTTCGTACACTATGAAATCGTAAAATATGGATGCATTTATGCACAATCAAATGACTAAACATGCACAGTGAAGGAAAAAGCACTAACAATATTCATTATCAAAACTCAAACTTACACTTTATTTTCGCATGGCACAATATAATTACTTCTAAGAGTCTTTCTAAATTTTCAGCAATCAAGCTCATGCGTTTTTGTGTTAAAATGTTTTTGTATATAGAAAGTGAACTTTGTACGCCACAAGAAGTGTCAAGTGTTAATTTAAATAAGAAATTTGAGACGAAGTTAGGATAAATTCTTTCTTCAACATTCCTACAACAAATTGGATTTTTATTACACACACAAGTTCATAATCGGGGTTTTCATTAATGACTTTATCCAGTTTGTCTTTAGCTGACGAATCCATAACCACATAAGCAGATCTTAAATACGTTAGAACGTCTTCAGTAATTGCAAAGGAATCGGCAAATGGTAGGGTCAGAATCTCCAACTTAGTTATTGCAATTTTTCAAAGTTTGCCTTTAGTGCCTTAAAATCTTTTTTCAAACACTTAATGAGAGTCATTCCAATTCTTTACACTTCACAATTCCCCAGAGAACACAATTTCAGTAATTCAAAAAACAACTGTTGGGTAAATATACCCAATTTCGTGATACCAGGGATTTCTTATTAACAAAAATCACACATGGTTAACATGAATACTGTTTTAATTTGTTTCACTCCTTACTTATACACAGGTTTAAATATTGGATGCCATCTGTGGAGCAGATTTGAAACAATTTCTGTTCGGTATACTTTATCGCGTATAAGGTATATTACGAAATTAGGTAGGTTTACCTACATGTGCTACAGAGTTACTGCCTGTACAAATTAAAGTAATGTTAAGGGGATTTTATAAAATGCAATGTTATGCTATTTAATAGTACATTATGCAACGAGCCTATAATGGTAGTAATTAAGACGCGAGTATGTTTTCATACGAGCGTCTTAATTACCATACGACTTTTTATGCTCGACCATATTTCTAATTTGAAATTATTCAGAAGTATTCATTTTATTCTTATCTGACTGAGGAGCGGAACTGGCCTTGTGCAATAGCTCGTAAATTGTGAGATGTGCGCAGACGCGAAAGTATTGATTTTTTCCGAGAAACAAAAGTCCACATTGACCTTGATATAATCTAGAGAGTAAAATAAACATTAATCTTGATATAACATTGTAATTAAATTAGACATTGAAAAACGAGATGACAGATTGAATTTATTTGAATATCATTTACAATTAACGCTAATTATATTATACAGTAGTAACAGAACTGACTTTATTTCAAATCTAGGTGATTTATTGTGCAATTGGTGAAATGAATTTGCGGGAATGTGTTTTGTGAAAGGCTGGAAAATGATGATGAATTGATGTTAATTTCTGTGTTGTTTTTTTCGACTGAATTTAATATTGTATTTGAAATTTCAATTTTATTTTGGATCGATTCTTCAACATAACCTTCTACGACAGTATTGGATTTCCAGCCTCCGTGACGTTTCGCTAGTTGTCTTTCGATTGCATATCCGAGAATAATCGATACTTGCGCTTTCATATAGCTACAATGGTCTTTTCTGATTGGTGGAACACCTGAACTTTAATGAATTGGTATACTTTAATGAGGTCCATTAAAGGGCTGCTACCAGGTGTATAATTGCTACATTTCGTCATGGTCGAGCAAAAATAAAATATGCACTAAAACAACAAAAATGAGCATAATATGCCAGAAAATTCTTTAAATATACTTTATGCTCGACCATGCCGAAATGTAGTAATTATACACCTGGTAGCAGACCTTTAATGGACCTCATTAAAGTACACCTACTCATTAAAGGTCAGGTCTTTCAGCCAATGACGACTCAGGTTACAACTGTTCAGCCAATGACAGGTCAGCTTTCTACCGTTATAAAACCGCAAGTATCGATTGTTCTCGGATATGCAATCGAAAGAGAATTAGCGAAAAGTCACGGAGGCTGGAAATCCAACTGTCGCAGAAGGTTATGTTCTGTTACTATAATAATTAGCGTTAATTGTAAATAATATTCAAATAAATTCAATTTGTCATCTCGTTTTTCAATGTCTAATTTATTTCTAATGTTATCTCTGTAGGTTCTTATGGCCTAGCAAGGTCATTGTGAACATATGTTCCTCGGAAAAAATTAATACTTTCGCGTCTGCGCACATCTCACAACATACGGGACATTGGCCAAGATCAGATACAAAGAAAATTAATAATATCAAGTTAGAAATATGGTCGAGCATAAAAAGTCGTATGAAACTAGCCTATAATGGTAATTAAGAAGCTCGTATGAAAATTATGAAACTCGCTTGCGCTCGTGTCATAAATATCCATACTCGCTTCTTAATTACCTTCATTATAGGCTCGTTGCATAATGTGCTAGTATTAAACATAGGATCTTAAAGGCATGCATTATTCATTATTTTATCCCTAAAAAGGCCAACACATGATAATGTACACGCACGAAATATGGATACTTCGACCCAATAAGTAATGAAAAGGATGGATATTTATTAATTGCGATAGGTTTAGCACGCTTATATAAAAACATGCTTTTCCATGGAGTTCTTGTCTTCAATTATAAGAATGTCCTAATCCAAAATAACAAAGAATTTTCAAGATAAAATATATCGAAAATATATTTCTGAAACAAAGATACGCTGAAATGAGTTCATTTATCCGCGGTCATTGTCCATAATACAGCAGCAAAAAGATGGTGCCTCATCAAATTTCAGACGCTGTTGATCAAAATTTACGAGACATCTTATGGCGTGTCACACTGAGGATTGTCAGAGCTTCAGAAATAGGTTATGTAGTTTAGTTAAACCGAGTATCTCTTTTGAGTTGAGAAAAATAAGTGTCCTTCAATACCTCATCATCACATGTGAGAGAATATGGCTACAGTACCATAGCTAGGTATAATGCGTCTGTTCCTTTTTGTGTTCTGATAGGATTATAGCGTCTGCTATTGAGCTGACTTTCCAAAATGGAAGGAAACCAGGTCGCCTCGCTACATAAATATAAAACCAAATGACTTCTCTGGAACATACTCCTTCTCTCTCATTCTCTTTGGACATCTCACAAATTCTACTCTCTGTCGCTTTTTTCCATCTGAATCTCTCATCCTCTCCCGGTGTTTCTTACCCTTAGTGGTATTTACTCTTCATTTGTGCTATTTTTGAGTCTTAACACTGTACAGATGCACTGTTTAAACTTTCAATGATGTGGAAGTGATATGCATGTTGTTGTAGCGCCACCCAATACAACATGAAATATCTCACAGTGATATCGAATCAATATTCATAACTATACCATATTTCGAATACACAATCGTGACGTCACAGCCACCTGACCTATGTGCGATTCGGTCCTAGTTCCATCACCTGATGCCTGTTTCCCAAAGCACATACGATAATGAGGTTATTCACAAGTGTTTCGCTACTGAGATAGCCTCTGCAAATTCATTATCATACTACAGGTCATTCGTTATCTCCTAAAACCAAATGCATTCGTGCGCCGTAGCTCATAGTAAGAACCTTATGGTGGAGGTAAGAGAGTTAGCCAGCTGTAAGTCGAAGCGTAGCGAGGGAAGGAAGCTTCTCTAGCCACATTTTCCTTCCCCTCACTCGTAGGTAGGTTTCACGAGATACCGAATGGCCTATACCACGAGTACTGTTCATTCGGTGATAAATTCACGAGTAGCGCGGCTGTGAGTGAATTTATCAAAAGTAACCTCACTAGACGTTTTGATCTTATCGATAAATCTGCGAGTGGAACACGAGCAGATTTATCTAGAGAAAATCAAAACTCGAGTGGGAATTAATTGACTATTACACGATTAGAAGAAATTATTATAAAGATTAGAAGTAACGAAGTACTCCAATACAATAAAATAATATAATATGTGAAATTATACCGAATCCCGGAAGAATTATAATATAAACTTCTGGGTGACCAAAAATCAGAATAAGTGTTGATATAAAATTGGATCTCCCACGAAAATACAACTGTCTTCAAATGTATTATTGCACCATCTCAACATTACAAATATTACGCTAGATGCATGCTAGACGGCAGTAGTGAGCAATGCCTCCTCGTAGAGAAGTTCTCGATTTATTATACACGATGGCAATGTTACTAGTCAAGAAGGCTTTGTTGATTCAGTTTCATTTTTATTAAAATGCAACATTCCACTTCAAATATCCGAATCCCAGTAATCAACGTCACTTGACAGATGATTTTCAATAAATCTTAATATTAAACAATCTCTGATACGTGACTATCCATAATATCATATAGCAGAAGCTATATCATAACCTAACTAATATACACAAGTGTTAGAAAAGTTTTAATTAACGACGATGACATAAAAATAAACATGAATAATTTTAAAAGGAATAATTATGGAATGTACAATTTTCAAATTTGAATGTGGTTGGTGGTTCAGTTGATGTTATATTGGACGTGTGCGTAATAGAATTGTAACTCGTTGATTTAAGCCTACATGGTGTATTCAACTTATTCATAATTTCCGAATTAATAATTTTAAAATGAATAATTATTGAATGTACAATTTTCAAATTTGAATGTGGTTGGTGGTTCAATTGATGTTATATTGGACGTGTGCGTAATAGAAGTGGAACTCGTTGATTGAGGCCTAAATGGTATATTCAACTTAATCAGGATTTCCGAATTGTGCTCTTCATTTATTTGTAAATCGGATTTCAGAAGATGTATAGGTATGATAAGTGATTTTTATTAATCCTTGTTCTTGAATGCCAATGCGAGTCATATTTGAAACTGCTGTGCATCGACTGGAGTGGTTTCTAATTATATATATATATATATATATATATATATATATATATATTTGACGTCCAGACCAGCGCAGTTTAAAATGTTGGCAAACAAAGAAACAAATGCTAGGGACGCGATAAAATTAAACAAATGCTAGGGACGCGATAAAATTGTGCGATAAGCAGCCATGATTGGTTGAAATACGTCTTTTCGTACCGTTTTATTGGTCAAAAGTAGTATGACGTAATAAGAGTGTAATAGTCAAAAGTAATTGGTTAGCACGAGTGGCATTTGGTTAGACTGCTTCATGAACAAGATATAATTGTAATAACTTCCATAAGCTAGATATATAAATAAGTAATAACTTGCTCAATTAGTGTCGTAACAAACTCATGATATTTTACACAATTCTCTCTTCACTGCAACTGGATCATCATCGAGCTTAGGATGTGTTCTATTTTTCACATTCAGTCTCCTACATAATGTGTTAGCAATACAATAAAGATATTCCCGAATATTATGAAAGGGTTCATCAACAAAATATTTCATTTTTACAATATGTTAAAATTTAAAATGTGCATTTCTTGAGGCAATTTATGAAATGGTAAAATGGTCGTCGAATTTATGCCACTCTTCGTTTTGGTGAGTAGTTGAAGGAAATGATAATTTTGTCTAGTAGGGTATTTAAACATCGAATTTAGTGTAGAAATGTTTCAGCTCTTTTTTAGCGTTAACTACATTCGTATTACTCGACCGAGGCCAGTGGAGTCCTGCAGCTCGGAGCGCCACTTGTACTGCTCCTGCGTTCGTATAGCGTCTTCGCTGTAGTTCACATTATGCCCGCGGCTCTACTCTCCTAGGTCGAATAATATAGAGATTGATTATTATGTTTGGGTATTTTCTTGGATCTACGGAAAGCTTTTGACACTATCAATCATAATTTACTTTTGGACAAACTACATACTATTGGAGTTAGAGGTATAGTTTTAAAATTATTCCAATCATATTTTAGTAACAGAAGGCAAATGACCAAAATTGAAAATCAATTTAGTGAATACAAATATATTGATATAGGTGTACCGCAAGGAACAATGTTGTGACCTATTTTATTTCTTATATATGTTAATGATCTGCTAAATATAAATTTAGAAAAATTTAATGGATCTATATATTCATATGCGGATGATACATTAGTTACTTTCAGTGGTTTTTCTTGGCAGGAAACATATAGAAATGCTAATATAGGTGCTAACAGTGTTAAAAATGGCTTAATTCCAACTTCCTTTCTTTAAATATATGTAAATCAACTTTAGTTCCTTTTTCGTTAACAGCTGCCAGTGTTCAAAATTTAAAATTTAGCGATAAATATAGACTAATAATACACAGTGAAAATTGTTTAGATCCCAAAAGTTGTAAATGTCCACCTTTGAAAGAAGCCACGTATGTCAAATATCTGGGTATCATTATTGATCAGAATTTAAAATGGCCTCATCACATTACTTATCTTTGTAAGAGGCTTCGCAAAACAATTTATAAATTCGTTAATCTTCGATGCTACTTACCTATTAGAGTTCTACGAAATGTTTATTTGGCCATTATTCAGTCTATCATTCAATATGGTATAATTGTTTGGGGTGGAAGTACAAAATTAATCTTAGTCCGTTAAATTTACTACAAAAACGAATAATTAAAATTTGTTTGAAGAAACGTTTCGATTATCCAACTAAATTAATTTATTCTGAATTTAATGTATTTAATATTGAACAAATTTATAAGTATACGCTGTTAAAATTTTATCATAAAAATCGTAATAAGTTTGTATTACAGACACACAATTAAGACACAAGACGAAATATTAATTCAACATTAGTAGAACCTAAATGTCTCGCATCTGCTGGTCTAAAGCATAGCATAAATTTTGGTCCTCGGTTGTACAATGCTTTAACTAAATTACACCCAGAACTTCTAACATGTAACCGACTAACATATAACAAGAAAATTAGAAACGTGTTAATATCTTCAATTTGATTAAATAAATTTATAGCCTATGTGTATGAATTAATCAACCTATATTATATTTGTATTCTATAATTTTGAAATATATATTAGTCCTACTTTTCACGTGCGATATTATTCTTCTGTAGTGTTAATATTATATTATATAATTCCATTGCCGCTGTAATTATATTTTAGTTCCTATTTTATTTAACTTATTTATTTATATTATTATTTTTTATTTTAATATTATATCTGAACTGCGACCGAGCACGAGCGCTGCTCATTCGGTCTCAAATTTTGTTAATACTACTGTATCTTCTTTTTATATTGCTTGTATTATTTTATTTGTATTTCTCTTTGTTTGTTTTGTAATTATATTTCTTTATTCTGTATATTTGAAATAAATAAATAAATTGAATTTACAATTGAATAGTTCCCACTTTTAAATAATAGCCTGCAATGAGCATTATAGAGAATTTGTAAAAATTATTAAAGGACTTTTTTTTTGTTAAATCAACATTTTAGACAATATATAGCCTCAGATACCATAAGACAATATGCTATATAAAAGAGAAAAATAGGCTTTTTACATATATATTTTGGTATGAGAGTATTTAAACATTTGAAAAGACAAAGCCTTATATCAACAGAATCACTATGTGGAGCCCATGTTATTTGATAATCCCAAATTGTTCCTAAAACTTTCACCTTACTGTTAGAATCAATACGTACCTTGCCAAGTTAACTTAAAGAAAATAAAATATTTTGTGTTTTATTTACGTTGAGATAAAAACCATTAGCCTCAAACCACTGAGAGACTTCATTCAATGATCGGGGCATAGATTCGATAAATCTATAGTATTATTATCGGAATGAAATTCAGTGAAGTCATCAGCAAATAGGATGGAGTTATCACTAATATTGGAATGTATTTTTACTTCATTATTTAACGACGCTGTATGAACTATTGGGTTATTTAGCGCCGATGAAATTGGTGATAGCGAGATGGTATTTGGCGACATGAGGCCGAGGATTCACTATAGATTACCTGGCATTTGCCTTACTGTTGGGGAAAACCTCGCAAAAAATTCCATCCAGGTAATCGGCCCAAACGCGAATCGAACCCATGCCCGAGCGCAGCTCCGAATCAGACGGCAGACACCTCAGACGACTGACAAGCAAACGTTCTGATGGGGGCAGATAAAAAGTTATTTTTTTCTTCCACCATGTTAATAATGTCAAAAGAAATGCTTATACAAATTTTGCCACTCGACCGCAATTATGAGGGCCGTAAAAAGTAAGTTCGCCAGGGGCCGTTAACAGAAAAATAATACAATTTCATGGGACAAATTTATTGAAACAGACACAGCAATTGTTGAGCTATTTTTCAACATATTTTCCATCGAAATTGAGACATTTTTTCATATCATGGGATCGACAGAGAGAGGTGCAAACGCAGTCAAACACTGGTTCCGATCTGAGGCGGCTGACGTCTACGACACAAAAATGATCCCAATTCCAGTGGGGGATATGTTGACAAATAGCGCAACAATTGCTGTATCTGTTTCGATAAATATTTCCATGCACTTGTGCTTTTTTTTCTATAAACGGCCCCAGGGAAAATCACTTTCTGGACGGCCTCGTAATTGCGGTCGAGTGGCCAAAATTTGTATAAGGATTTCTTTTGACATTATTAACATGGTGGAAGAAAAAAATTAAATTTTTTATCTGCCCCCATCAGAAAGTTTGCTTGTGAGCTACGCCGGTGGCCTATTGGAAGATAAGTCATTAACCGTGACAAAAAGCAGAAATGAACAGGGAACCGATCCTCGGGTCGTTGAAGGTCTTCCGCAAAAAAGAAGTTTTGTACTCAAGCAAGAACTTAAATGGCGCCCCTTAAGAAAATTCTTTTTCTTGCTCTTCACTTAATGATGCATCAGGCTTGTGTATAACTAGCCGTACCCGTGCGCTCTGCTGCACCTGTTAGAAATAAATATAAAGTAATTACATAATTAAAATAGGACGTTTGATCCAGGGAACAACTTTTACAACAGCGCAAGATAATATGCTTCGCTGTCATTACCCAATTTTTTTTTGCATTACATTTATTGCATATATATTTTATGTATTTTAACACGATTCAATTGAGCATAGTTAAAATTTGAATTATAAAATAATGGATTGCTAAGCTAACGTGCTATTACTGCATACTAAATCAATACACTCTCGTTGTTCGTTAATTCTCTGAGATTAAAATGAGTGTACATAAATATTATTTTAAGAAGTACAGAAAACGAATGTACAAAATACCTATCAAATTTTCTGTGCATAAGAAGCTATTTTAATCTTACCTGTCCTCGATTTACTCAGACGTTACTGTAATAACATTATAGCATTATGTCCATCTAGAGAAACTACACTTTCCAATGGTGAAATAATAATTAATTATACAAATCGGTTAATTTAGCTTCTGATTTTACTTCATTTGTTCTTAATTCATTGCACCGTCTTAGATTTATTTTAATTTTAAAACTCATTTATCTCCTTAAATATCAGTCCTATCAAAATTTTATAAAGAATAAAACTTATCAGAAATCATTTTTGAAAAAACGTTTATAATGTAACATTTTTCACAAAAATCAATAATAAGCGAGATATTTCGATTTATTTAATTCAGGCCTCCTTATAACCCCCTTTTAAATAAAGTATTTTGAATGCCATGTAGCCTGAAATCTACGTTACAACGAACTTAATTTATATTCCAATTTTCATATAAATCGGTTCAGCCATTATCGCGTGAAAAGGTAACAAACATGCAGACAGACACAACAAAGAAAATTTTCAAAAAAGCGATTTTCGGTTTCAGGGTGGTTAATTATATATGTTAGGACCAATTATTTTTGGAAAATCGAAAATTACCAGAAAAATTTCGGCTACAGATTTATTATTAGTTTAGATATAGATATGTCTACATATTAGGTACATCCATTTATTTCCGTTGCCATCCATTTTACTATACTAAGTTGTTTCACCGTTCTCTAGCAAGAATAATTAATACGTATCCAGTGAAGCGACCCTCAGCACGCCACTGCGTGTGAAATAATATCTTGTTAAGTAAGGCTGCTGATAGGGATTTCTATGGGATCTTTGCGTAACAAATTAATACGTCACAAACATATTTATCAAGCGTATCTCGCAATTTAGAAGATGGAGGAGTGTAATGCATACCCAAGTCTTAAAAAGAGCGTCGGAGGAACTCATCCATCACGAGATATGGCGGCTTAGCTGTCTTTGTCCCCACACCTGCTCCGTCGTCTTCTTCCTCACATCTGTAAAACAAGGTAATGCTGTTTGCGGGGCTGCGATACTGTCAAGGAGAAATGGTCGGGCACATCTCTGCAGCCTTTCTTTTATTCCTAAGCATAAGTTATTAATGTTATATTTATGTTAAAAACTCTCACAAGGAAGCATGACAAATTGAATAAATAAATGGATAAATGAATAAATGAACAAAAATAAATAAATAAGTAAATCTATATTAATAATAAATCTATAGCCGTAATTTTTCTGGTAATTTTCGATTTTCCAAAAATTATTGGTCCTAACATATATAATTTACCACCCTGAAACCGAAAATCGCTATTTTGAAATTTTTGTTAGTATGTCCGTCTGTCTGTATGTTACCTTTTCACGCGATAATGGCTGAACCGATTTCGATGAAAATTGGAATATAAATTAAGTTCGTTGTAACTTAGATTATAGGCTATATGGCATTCAAAATAAGTTATTTAAAAGGGGGTTATAAGGGGCCTGAATTAAATAAATCGAAATATCTCGCTTATTATTGATTTCTGTGAAATATGTTACATAACAAAAGTTTCTTTAAAAACGATTTCTGATAAGTTTTATTGTCTGAAAAATTTTGATAGGAATGATATTTAATGAGATAAATGAGTTTTAAAATTAAAATAACTGCCATCTAAGGCGGTGTATTGAAATAAAAAACAAATGACTTCGTCTATAAGGGGCGTTGGACACAACAATCGGAAGCTATGAAACATAGCCTACAGACAATGTTTTTCTGTGTTTCTATGAAGTAGTATCGGAAGCTAAATTAACCGATATGTATAATTTAATAATTATTTCATCATTGGAAAGTGTAGTTTCTCTGGATGGACATAATGCTATAATGTTATTACAGTAACTTGTGAGTGAATTGAGGACAGGTAAGATTAAAATAGCTTCTTATGCACAGAAAACTTGATAGGTTATTCTGTGTATTAATTTCCTGTATTTCTTGTAATAATGTTTATGAACATATTCATTTTTATCTCAGAGAATTAACGAACAACGAGAGTGTATTGATTTAGTATGCAGTAATAGTACGTTAGCTTAGCAATCCATTATTTTATTATTCAAATTTTAACTATGCTCAATTGAATCGTGTTAAAATACATAAAATACATATGCAATAAATGCAATGCAAAAAAATTGGGTAATGAGCCAAGCAGATTATGTTGCGCTGTTGTAAAAGTTCTTCCTCCTGAGTTTCAAGAGCTCCCACAACAAATTAAAAACTTTCTAATTCGAGTACATCCGTTATCAACACACTTTTTCATAATATAATATAATATAAACATAATAATAAATCTGTAGCCAAAATTTTTCTGTTAATTTTCGCTTTTCAAAAATTATTGGTAATAACAATTAAGAAACATGTTAAAGCAATTGTCAATAAGTGTCTCTGGATCAAAATGATCGCATTTTAATATTTTAAATACAATATAAATTAAGTAACATATTAAACGATTTATCCTTCTATCAAACACGAATGTTCCCTGGATCAAATGTCCTATTGTAATTATGTAATTACTTTATAATTATTTCTAACGGGTGCAGCGGAGCGCACGGGTACGGCTAGTAAATAAATAAATAAGTGAAATGAAGAAAGTTTAATAATAATATTTAGCAAATGTTAATGTGGTTATCAAGATAGAATGTTCACTGCTTCATTTATATAATGGTAATGACTCACTCAATGACGCAATACAAAATCTTAACGAGGACCTTGAATCTATATCTGCATGGGCCAGAAAGTTTGGTTTGACTCTCACTGCATGAAAATCACCAGCAATCCTATTGAGACATGAACATCTATTATACAACACTACTCCTGCTCTTCCAGTCAAGTTAAACGACACAATAATCCCTTTTGCTTCCTGTGTTAAAAACCTTGGAGTTTACTTTGATACGCATTTAAACTGGAATAACCAAGTAACCCATATTGCCAGAAAAGTGCTTTCCATACTACATTCCTTAAACAGCATTCGAAAATTCCTTCCGCTATCACTCGGCCGTCCTTTCTTTGCTTGTGCCGTCCTTTCTTTGCTTGTGCCGTCCTTTCTTTGCTTGTGCCGTCCTTTCTTTGCTTGTGCCGTCCTTTCTTTGCTTGTGCCGTCCTTTCTTTGCTTGTGCCGTCCTTTCTTTGCTTGTGCCGTCCTTTCTTTGCTTGTGCCGTCCTTTCTTTCCTTGTTCCTTTTTTTACTTGTGCCGTCCTTTCTTTGCTTGTGCCGTCCTTTCTTGGTAGTGCCGCCCTTTCTTTCCTTGTTCCTATCTTTGCTTGTGCCGTCCTTTCTTTCCTTGTTCCTTTTTTACTTGTGCCGTCCTTTCTTGGTAGTGCCGCCCTTTCTTTCCTTGTTCCTATCTTTGCTTGTGCCGTCCTTTCTTTCCTTGTTCCTTTCTTTACTTGTGCCGTCCTTTCTTTGCTTGTGCCGTCCTTTCTTGGTAGTGCCGCCCTTTCTTTCCTTGTTCCTATCTTTGCTTGTGCCGTCCTTTCTTTGCTTGTGCCGTCCTTTCTTTCCTTGTTCCTTTTTTTACTTGTGCCGTCCTTTCTTCGCTTGTACCGCCCTTTCTTCACTTGTGTCGCCATTTCTTCACTTGTGCCGCCCTTTCTTCGCTTGTGTTACCCTTTCTTCGCTTGTGTTACCCTTTCTTCGCTTGTGTCACCCTTTCTTCGCTTGTGTCACCCTTTCTTCGCTTGTGTCACCCTTTCTTCGCTTGTGTTACCCTTTCTTCGCTTGTGTTACCCTTTCTTCGCTTGTGTCACCCTTTCCTCGCTTGTGCCACCCTTTCCTCGCTTGTGCCACCCTTTCTTCGCTTGTGTCACCCTTTCTTCGCTTGTGTCACCCTTTCTTCGCTTGTGTCACCCTTTCTTCGCTTGTGTCACCCTTTCTTCGCTTGTGTTACCCTTTCTTCGCTTGTGTCACCCTTTCTTCGCTTGTGTCACCCTTTCTTCGCTTGTGTTACCCTTTCTTCGCTTGTGTTACCCTTTCTTCGCTTGTGTCACCCTTTCTTCGCTTGTGTTACCCTTTCTTCGCTTGTGTCACCCTTTCTTCGCTTGTGTTACCCTTTCTTCGCTTGTGTTACCCTTTCTTCGCTTGTGTCACCCTTTCTTCGCTTGTGTCACCCTTTCTTCGCTTGTGTCACCCTTTCTTCGCTTGTGCCACCCTTTCTTCGCTTGTGTTACCCTTTCTTCGCTTGTGTCACCCTTTCCTAGCTTGTGTCACCCTTTCCTCGCTTGTGTCACCCTTTCCTCGCTTGTGTCACCCTTTCTTCGCTTGTGTCACCCTTTCTTCGCTTGTGCCACCCTTTCTTTACTTGTGCCACCGTTTCTTTACTTGTGCCACCCTTTCTTTACTTGTGCCACCGTTTCTTTACTTTGTGCCACCCTTTCTTTACTTTTGCCACTCTTTCTTTACTTGTGGCACCCTTTCTTTACTTGTGCCACTCTTTCTTTACTTATGCTATCCATTCTTCACTTGTGCCACTTTTTCTTTATTTGTGCCACCCTTTCTTTACTTGTGCCACTCTTTCTTTACTTGTGGCACCATTTTTGTGACACCCATTTTTTACTAGTGGACACTTTCTTTACTTGTGGCACCCTATCTTTACTTGTGGCACCCTTTCTTTACTTATGACACCCTATCTTTACTTATGACACCCTATCTTTACTTGTGGCACCCTTTCTTTACTTATGACACCCTTCCTTTACTTGTGGCACCCTTTCTTTACTTATGACACCCTATCTTTACTTATGACACCCTATCTTTACTTGTGGCACCCTTTCTTTACTTATGACACCCTTTCTTTACTTGTGGCACCCTTTCTTTACTTATGACGCCCTATCTTTACTTATGACACCCTATCTTTACTTGTGGCACCCTTTCTTTACTTATGACACCCTTTCTTTACTTGTGGCAACTTCACATTATTTGTGCCACACTTATTTAATTGCGTCACTCTTTACTTACTTGTGCCACTCTTTGTTTATTCCTGCCTACCTGTGTTTACTTCTTTTATCTTCTCTAACAATGTATTTTTAGCCTCTCTGTGCTCCTCCTTTCTCCATTTTCTTTCTTAAATTTATCTTGGGACCTGAATTGTTTAATTTTCTCTTTGATTCATATTGTCTTTTATATTTTGCCTCATCTCTATCATTTTCATGTTATCCGCCTCCCTTTCTTTCTTTTATCTCTTTCATCCTTCTACACTTCACTTTCTCTTTATTCCATAATTGATATATTTTTTTATTGGTTTTACTCTTCATAGTTTCCGTTTTTCGCTTTTCATTCTCTCTACATTTACGGTTGTTATTTTCTTAATCATATTTTCTTTCTTCTTGTTTTTTTCATTCTTTCTCTATTTTTAATATTTTTGTATCTTCCTTTCATATTATCTTTTTATATATTTTCATTTCCTCTTCCTTTCGTTCTTTATTTTAATTTTTATTTCCTTTCATAATTTATTTATTCTGTTGTATTTATTTTGCATCTTACCATTTTGTAGTTAAAAATAATTTAGTCTCTTCGATTCCTTACTTTTCAATTTTTTTAAATTTTCTTTCCTTCTATACCGCTGTCTCCCCCTGCCTGTAGTACGCTCCCTCCCTCCCTCTCTCTCTCTCTCTCTCTCTCTCTCTTTGTGTGGAATTTGTATAATGTGAGGCAGGAATGTTACAAAAGAACACCAACTCTCTTGAAATGTATCTCATTTTTTGTTTTTCTGAAAACCATTGCATGCAAACTGGAGCATGAATATTTGAATTCGTTTGTCCCCAAGTGATAGGAATGTTCTTCAATGGATCATTACGGTTACTCAGTATTGTCTCTCTGCGTGACGTCACCATACGCTGTAAACATTCAAGCAATTGTTCGTTCTCTGTGTTGTGTGGAATTTCACAGTCTACTCTGCTAATGTAAAGCTCATATAGTGCTGGGTGATACAAAGCGACAAATTTTGGCTAGCATTTAGCATTACTCATGTTTTGTGAGCATTTCAGGTTGGTTTTAAAAAGGGAATTAACCTTAAAATATAGTAATTTTAGAGCACACGTGTACGTTTATGTATCAGTACCTCCTCCCGGTAAATTCTGCAATCTTGAATTAAATTTAATCAAACTTGCCGTACTTAAGTCTGAACAGAGCTCAGAATGTTCCATTTCTGAAGTAATATAATACGTACATATGTATAATTATGTAATAATAATAATAATAATAATAATAATAATAATAATAATAATAATAATAATGTTTTATTTTCGCTGGCGGAGTTAAGGCCATAAGGCCTTCTCTTCCACTTAACCAGGCTTAATCAATACAATACATATTTAAAATACGAATATTTACACTATACACTTAAAAGTTTTTCCAGCAATATTCTTCAGTTAAGTTAACGACTAGTATACTACATATTTATTTAAATTTAGATAAACCTATAAGGTAAAGTAGTAACTTAATTTATGAGCTAATTTAATTCAATCAATTATAATTAATTTGAGGTTTGAGATAGCTAGTGAAATGATGAAAATTAATGTAATATAAGCTTACTAGGACTATGTAACTATCTTGGAGCAACAGTAACAAATATAAATGATATTCGGGAGGAAATTAAACACAGAATAAATATGGGAAATTCCTGTTATTATTCGGTTGAGAAGCTTTTATCATCCAGTCTGCTGTCAAAAAATCTGAAAGTTAGAATTTATAAAACAGTTATATTACCAGTTGTTCTTTATGGTTGTGAAACTTGGACTCTCACTTTGAGAGAGAACATAGGTTAAGGGAGTTTGAGAATAAGGTGCTTAGGAAAATATTTGGGGCTAAGAGGGATGAAGTTACAGGAGAATGGAGAAAGTTACACAACGCATAACTGCACGCATTGTATTCTTCACCTGACATAATTAGGAACATTAAATCCAGACGTTTGAGATGGGCAGGACATGTAGCACGTATGGGCGAATCCAGATATGCATATCGAGTGTTAGTTGGGAGGCCGAAGGGAAAAAGACCTTTGGGAAGGCCAAGGCGTAGATGGGAGGATAATATTAAAATGGATTTGAGGGAGGTGGGATATGATGATAGAGACTGGATTAATCTTGCTCAGGATAGGGACCAATGGCGGGCTTATGTGAGGGCGGCAATGAACCGCCGGGTTCCTTAAAAGCCAGTAAGTAAGTAAGTAAGTAAGTAAGTAAGTAAGTAAGTAAGTAAGTAAGTAAGTAAGTAAGTAAGGACTTTGTAACAGGGAGAAAGAAAAAAAATATATATAAATCTAAAATATATTTCTATAATGAGAATATTAATGTAATTGCCATTAGATGTTTTTAAATCTATTTAGAGAAATTAATGATAATAATACGAATGGACAGATGTTAGTTTCATTATAAATGTATGCATACACGAGTTTTCTTAATGCTTTAGTGTAGCAGTAATAGTATCGCCAGACCTATAGGCCGGCAGCTTACTGCATCGGACATTCTTTACTGGATGGGACAATTTCGTCTTGGACCGCCCAATACTTAACAAGACTGTCTCGGTCGGTCTCGAACAGAATTACGTCACGACGCGCGACGTACGTAGTTAGCGTTCTCATGCAATGCTACTCTCAATATTGTGACGTGATGACAAACTACGGCGACATCGTAGCAATGACCTATTATTTGGTGTGTTTGTATGCAGAAAATCACATAAATGAAAGATATTGAGTTGAACCTCCAAACCAAAAAATTAATGTACCAACTTGGTTTTATAACTTACTTACTTACTGGCTTTTAAGGAACCCGGAGGTTCATTGCCGCCCTCACATAAGCCCGCCATTGGTCCCTATCCTGAGCAAGATTAATCCAGTTTCTACCATCATATCCCACCTCCCTCAAATCCATTTTAATATTACATTCCCATCTACGTCTCGGCCTCCCCAAAGGTCTTTTTCCCTCCGGCCTCCCAACTAACACTCTATATGGATTTCTGGATTCGCCCATACTTGCCACATGCCCTGACCATCTCAAACGTCTGGATTTAATGGTCCTAATTATGGCAGGTGAAGAATACAATGCGTGCAGTTCTGAGTTGTGTAACTTTCTCCATCCCTCTTAGCCCCAAATATTTTCCTCAGAATCTTATTCTCAAACACCCTTATTTACCTCTGTTCCTCTCTCAAAGTGAAAGTCCACGTTTTACTACCAGAAAGAACAACCGGTAATATAACTGTTTTATAAATTCTAACTTTCAGATTTTTTGACAGCAGACTGGATGACAAAAGCTTCTCAGCCGAATAATAACAGGCATTTCCCATATTTATTCTGCGTTTAATTTCCTCCCGAGTGTAATTTGTATTTGTTACTTGGTTTTATGAATGTATTAATTACTTTCGCAACTTCTTTCCACAGTTTATATATACTGGGTCTTTCCTAAGTTGCTTTTTTCAATGTATGATCAAAAAGTGGGGTCCTGCATGCTTACAAACAGGGCTGTGTCTACATCCATTCTGAAATAATTGGGAAATGCTCGTAAATACAATGGAAGAAAAAAAAAAAAATATCACTGAATGTAACACACACTGGACATGAGAAAATCAGTTGACTGAGTGAATAGACAAGAGACTTCACGCATGCGCAGAATAAAATAACGGATCGTATTCGTCGGTGGACTTAACTTCTATCCGAGACCATCGGGGACGGTCCGTGTTTTACAGGAACCATTCCCCGATGTAGTATGCTGCAGCCTCATAACAATGCGTTTAAATACCGTAACATAAGGACGGTCCAAGGCAAAAGAATGTCCGCTACAGTATGCTGCAGACCTTATTTTAGAGGCGCAGTGCAACAAAATTTAAAAACCACATGAATTCTAATAGATTCAGAATATAGTAAGTGATGTTTCCTCTTTGTGATATAGGTATGTACACCAATTGCTCTCTAGTAGAATAACTCTTCTCGGGTTCTCAGCCAGGTGAGTTGGAGATTAGCTTCCAAGCTTTCGACAGCTAGCTCTACCATCTTCTTCAGGAATGAAGTGTTGTGGGACCACGTCTAGCCGGTATATATGCAATAGTAGGGCTTCCCGCTGCGGGCCAATTAGGAGCTAGTTCCTAGCGTCGACCGCCAGGCGCATTCTGGTTGGTGGAAGCGGCAGCCAATCAGGAGCTACTTGCTGGTCCCGACTGTCTGCCGTGTGCTGGTGGTCTAAGCGTATTGATGGCAGGTTTCCATGCTGTACTCTGCTGTAGACCCCCGTCTCTGTTGAAATCATTGAGTCACCATAAAGTCAAATGGCTGGTCTCTAAATTGAGTCGATTCAACAAGGCTCATGACAACAATCACCTCCTACCTAATAGCCAAATTGGCTAGTCTCTTATGTGAGACAACTCATCCTGCCTAAGGCATTCCGTGGTTTTCCTAAGGCGTAAGACAAATGTC
This sequence comes from Periplaneta americana, assembly GCA_025594305.2. NCBI lineage: Eukaryota > Metazoa > Arthropoda > Insecta > Blattodea > Blattidae > Periplaneta > Periplaneta americana. The sequence continues at coordinate 35,248,669 of JAJSOF020000040.1, read as the reverse complement.
GGGATGAGCCCTATAAGAAATGGGCCACGGACCTATATGTCCTTCCCCATATATATTCCCCTTTTCTTGTAAACGACGTATGCCCTAGTTCAGAACCTATAAATTGTCTATTAAATGTACGAGGTCACTCAATTAGTCGCAATTTGAAAGGACAAGGAACCTCTCAAATTACAGATTTAGATTTCACGGCGCTTCTTCTGACGGCCTTCACTTGCCTTGTCATCGAACAACAGATGACAGAGTCTTCACGACTCCACTGCGAAATGGCTAAGCCCCTTTCAATGTGCAAGATAACACCTGCCATCCTAACGGCAAACACCAGCCATCTCCTCCTCGTCCCGTCCCGTGATCCCTTGATCACATTTCAGTCCCCCTCGCGTATGTGGCACCTAAGAGGTTACTCCATTTTCGGTTATCCCCTTCAAAATTTTCTAGAGCTCCTTCAGTGGAGCAGCGTAACCCGGAGTGAGACTAGTGGCCAACAGGCTTGGAACTCATATTTTTAGTTTCGTACAGCCCCCAACCCCTTGTAAGAACGCGTTATGCGTAGCTTTAAATTTTTCCTCCCAATTATCCCCTTTCGATTTTTCGATTTTTTTTTCGATTTTTCGTCCCACTTCACTTCATCCCTGAATAAGATGGCAGAGCTCGCCGTCGATAGCTTGGAAGCTAATCTCCAACTCACCTGGCTGAGAACCCAAGAAGAGTTATTCTATATCAAACGCCGGGAAAGCCTCAAGTCATACATTGCTCTCTAGTAGTTACGCAACAAATTCTCTATTAATATAGACCAACCATGTCAACTAAAGCCCATAAGCGCAAGCGCGCGCTCTAGAGCTCAGAAGAGCCTGAGCGCTTTACAAAGGAAGGGAAGGGAAGGGAAGGGAAGGGAAGGGAAGGGAAGGGAAGGGAAGGGAAGGGAAGGGAAGGGAAGGGACATGACAGACGAAAGATGTAGTATATGCCGCTTAGTCAAGCTATATACAGGGATGGCCAGCACTGATTCAATTGTTAAACGGAAGAGAACTTATTAAAACTGTATCCATGTTAATTTTTAGATTTGTCTGAGAAGTATAAGTGCGTTATAAGAATGTAAGTTTTAATTTTGATGTTCATTTCTCACAAATTTGCTTTTTTATTCAGAAAGAATATTTTCTCAACTCTACTTTTACAGAAAGGTGAAATTTTGAGATATATTTATTTAGTAGCCTTACAGGTACTGAAACATGTTTTCATTAATGTAATATACGTAATATTGAAGATAGTATATTGAAAATTTTGAAAATATTCGCATGGAAAATGTTTCTAACGAAATGAATTAACAAAACAACTACTGTTACATCATAAACAAAGGAAATGTATCCATGTGTAGTAAAAGCGTCAGCTCTATATCTTCAACAGATTTCGAGAAAATAATTTAATATTCTGAAGATAGAGTTTTATGCACCAATATCACCTTAAAAATATAATGCGATAAGAGTTTTGTTATGTAATATTAGTTACAGTTAAATATATGCCTAGGTAACTTTGCTTTGTACTATAATATTGTTTCGATTAGTTTGATTACTTTTATAAGGCTAAAGATACCATCAATATTAATTCAAACTTACCATGTCATACTCAGTCTCTTTCTTTGGGATATCACTTTCTTTATGAATGATATGTTTCATTCACTTAGTACAATATAGTTGTACTACTATGAAATTTATATGAATATTCCTTCTTAACTCTTTATTATGTTATAATAAGAAATTGGTGTTAGTGCATTAATTGTTTCAGAGACAATATATAAAATATCAAACAAACCCCAAGGCTCGGAGTCCTAAGCTCTTAAAACATTTATCATAATCGGAAAACCGTTATACATCCAAGACTTCATTCCATTCCAATTTTATTATTATGGATCATAAATAAAACGAGAAGTTTGAATGTGTTGGTGGAATAAAAGTGGGAAACTGGAGTGCCTCGAAAGAAAACCCTTCTCTCTGCACAGTCTGCGCTTTGTCATCACATTACCCATCACGACCCGATTGCCTGGTTGAAAGACCAACGCGTTAGCACCTAAGACACAGAGACGAGGTTTATACAGAGTGTTTCCGAGGTGGTGTTACAAACTTTCAGGGATGATAGCGAAGGGCACATGTATCAATTTGAGATAAGGAACCATGGTACGGAAATGACTGAGTCGAAAGTTATAAGCAAAAATAGTTGTGTGGAAATGGAATTGTAATTTGGCACCACGTGCCCTCCTTCCCTCAACCTTTGGAACAGTCGTGGAAAGATGGTATGGGCCGGATGTCTCCTACGTGGGTACTTCGCCCGACACAAGCTGTGAGCTTGTCTACTGTTCCCATTGGCTCATCCGTATTCGAAAAACAGGTCTGCTTATTCCGCTCTCGTGTACTCCTCTATTTCACTAGGACTGATCGACTGGACACTGCAACTTGTACACATACACTGCTGTCTACATACGTGCATGTCCGTTACATATTAGTTTCCTGTCCCCACCCAGCGCACTGAATGGAATACTGTAAGTAGACAACGTAAACAACGTCAGAAGAATACAGTATATGGAAGATGTACAGATAAATACACATAAATAAGGTGTACAGAGGAATAAAATTCTTTCATTTCCACACAACTATTTTTGCTTGTAATTTTCGACTCAGTCATTTCCGGCCCAGGGTTCCTTATCTCAAATTGATACATTTGCCCTTCGTCATCATACCCGAAAGTTTGTAACACCACCTCGGAAACACCCTGTATAATATAGACTTACGGTCTTACTAATAAAAACTCTATATACAGACGTTTAACTCTCTTATACTTATACAATGAGTAGCTCGTTTATAAATCGTGTGTAAATTCCTTACTAATAATCACTACATACGTCGTGTATAACAGTATAACTGTTACACAGCTACGTCATAGTTTCGTCATTACTTCATTACTTAAGGTAATAGAATATCTGAGGTTCTCTATTGCATCCGGTAGAGCGCTCTAGTGTGCCGTGTTAAGAATCGATAGTACAACTGGCTCTGATCGATTACCACACTATATTTTGGTCAAAGAGTACAAGCTACAGCAATATTATTCTAATAATTTTGTGCTCTTTGGTGTGTTCTTCTGTGGTTACAAGGCAACCATCATCATAAAATGACAGTCGATACGAACAGGTGTTAGAGAGGCGGCCATTTTTTTTCTCTATATACAACGCTTAAGAAAGGGGTTTTGTATATATAACTACTGCAAAGCAATTCCCATTGTATAGTTACAGATTGTTTATACATGCATGGCTTATTAGTAACGCTTTCTGTCTCAACTCTGCGTAAGTCTCGTATAAAAACTATACACGGTTTATTAGTAAGACCGTTAGTCTATATACTCTGCTACGTTCGATATATTATCTTCTTCATAGTGATTGCTTTTGCGTGTTTTGTATTATATTTGCCAGTGTTGTCGTAAGGCCGTAAGGATTGATCTTGCACTGTTCCAATAACAAGAGAATTCAGACTGTTTATCAGTGTTTATGTCGGTAATGATTTAAAAGCATGGAACTACAACAGCAATGGAATACATGTAAAAATAGTTATTACTATTGTGGTTTGAAGAGCTTAAAAATAATTGTGAAATTGAAATACCACCTTCATATAAAT
>JAJSOF020000040.1:35012513-35240013 GCA_025594305.2 Periplaneta americana | reverse complement strand
TTTGTGACGCTCGTCCTACAAGCGAATCAGCGTGATGTGTTGAACGGGTCTCGATTCGCATACACGGTATGTTGCGTATTACATTGAGAGATGCTAAAATATTATTATCGGATTTCATTTAAATCAGTTTGTTTACCTATAAAATACTCGTAATATATGCATTCAGAGAGAAATGAGAGCTACTTTTTCAATATGATCAATGAAGTTACATGTTTTGTTACGTCTCATACGAATAATTCACAGAGTTAAAAAGTAGAATGCACCAAACAACAGTAAACAATTCGAAGACGTTGGCATATAACAAGGAAAGATGGATTTTCGTATCCGATCGGTTGATTTATGACGATGCACTTTATATATTTCAAGACTAGTAGACTATCTGGTCTAGTGGGAAGGGGCTACAATCGATCCAAACCTTTCAACTAAGAATTTGCGACAAAGATGTGTTCAATAGAATAGAAGCTATTTCAAGTTCGCTGCAAGTTGACCTCCCTTTAACATCTAAATTTGTCTGTCTCGCTTCTCTATAGCATCTATCTCTCTCCTCGCCGAAATACTGTGACGTCATTGGCGGTAACGCCCATCTGTAAATGAATTATTCAGACTACGAATATAGCTACAGTTCTCTGACGCGACGTTCTATTTTGATCCTCTTGAATTTAATTGCATCTAATGAAATGAAGAACAAAAGATATCTTGTCACTATTATTAATAATAGCTTTTCTTTATTTTTAGCTTGTAATATTCAAAAAGGTTAACACTGTAGAACAAGGCTTGTATTATGACATCCTTGATCATTCACTAATCTCCTCCAATTGTAGGTGTTTCCACTATTACTGGACTCGTAAAATGTTCCTGTCAGTTGTCATGGAGTCTGTCTTTTAGGAATACTACGACGTGTAATAAAGTCTTCTGTTGCTTTTTGAATCAGTGGAGAACGCATAAATGAGGGTGGAAGAAAAAGGAATACTCCAGGTGATCCACAAAACATGTATGTATTTATTCACACTGCAAATGGGTATATACCCGGTGGCAATGGTAACTAATTACACTCAATAATGACAGTTAATAATAAACACAACTAAGAAAAAAATAAATAATAATAATAATAGTAGTAGTAGTAGTAATAATAATAATAATAATAATAATAATAATATTAATAATATAATAATAACAACAAGGAGCATCCTAAATTAAATGAAGCATGGTCATTTAAAATAATATTTAAAGTAAATCTAATTTGTATCTTAACCCTAAGTTCGAACTAACGAGTGTGACAGGTTCATATCTGCACAAGTACCTTTCGGCACTACATATATTTCACTGTCAACTCATTCACTGCACTGATTCTACCTGATTTCACTAACACTTTTAACCACTTCACTGTTCAATTACTTTGCACAGCCACTTCATTGACACCAACATACTTCACTTACACAATAGACTTCACTGACACTACACACTTCACTGATACAACACACTTCCTCACTGATAGAACACTTCAAATAACAAGATATCAATTACACCTTTAAATAGTTACTACCGTCTATTAGTAAAGTCCTCAAGCCTATTTTTAAATACATTTTTGGTTATTGGTAAAGCCTTTAGTAAGTCTGCAGGTAAAGCATTCCAGTCCCTGATAGTACGATTGAGAAAAGAAAACTTTCCAGTGTCCGTCCTCTGTCTTCTTTCCCGCAGTTTATATGAGTGGTCGGTCCTTGAAGGGTAATTTGGCGGCTGCAAATTATTTTTATTTCTCTCCAGGCAGGCTCACCTCTATATGTTTTGAACATGGCGCATAATCGAATTCGCGTTCTCCGATCCGTGAGCGTGTCCCATTTTGATGGTGAATTTTACGACAACACTTGAGAGTCCGTTTTTTAATCTTTTCCAGTGTCTTAATATGTTCTAATCTGTAAGGATCCCAACATGCAGCACCATATTCCATTACTGGACGAACTAGTGATTTATATGCAATCTCTTTGGATTTATCAGAGCCTTTCCTTAGTACCCTCATCACAAAGTGTAAAGCCCTCCATGTCTTTCCCGCTGTGTCAGTAACGTGGTCCCCCAGCCGAGATTTGAATTCAGGTTTCTATTACGGAATGTCGGCAGTGTGCCTAATACAAAACAGAATAATGACATTGAGGCCGTTCTAGCATAGATAGACTTCTAGAGAGCTGTATGCGCCGCTTGCTGATAGGGCCGGCCTAAAGCAACTTAGCATTGGCACTAACCAACGCTTGGCTTAACTTGACTTGGCTTTTCGAGGGCCGGACGTGAGACTGGTTGAAATACGTAGGCAAGTTTTTGTCCAATTTTGTGCCCTCTGCAGATGGAAAGGAACGATAGAATACACTTAAAAGATGATTGCCCAAGTCTGACTGGTGATTGGGTGGCATTCGTGAATTCGACGCTGACAGATGGGCTTTCCAGCCTCGGCACCTGATAGAACAAGGTCCCATTCACAGACGAGTAGTCCGGAAAGTCTCGGGACCCAGACCTCCAAGACCTTTCTAGATCAGCAGATGAAACAAACGCTGACGGATAGAGTATCCTGCCTCAGCCACTAAGGGCCGTATTCATAAACGAGACTTTGGATGAAGTCTTCCCAAAGTCGACTTTGGTAGTAAAGTTTAACTTTGTTAAAAGTCCTATTCATAGACAATACTTCTGAGAATTTGACTTTGACTTCGGTAAGTCGAGATTAGACGATCTTGTTCTAGTGTTGGCAATCAAAATCAGTGCCAATCTAGTCTTTCAAGTGTAGCTCCCTGTAAAGCAGATTTGAATAATTTCAAGGGAAAAATTGTTCCGGGGCCGGGTATCGATCCCGGGACCTCTGGTTGAACGTACCAGCGCTCTACCACTGAGCTACCCGGGAACTCCACCCGAAACCGTCTCAACTTTTCCCTTTATATCCACACAACTCGCGTGGGCTGACGAAACGCCAGAGACCCACAACGAGTGCACACAATCTCTGTGTGACTTGGAATTGTGGTTTTCTGTTAACGTACACAGTAACGTATATATTATGCAAATCTAGTCTTTCAGTGGTAGAGCGCTGGTACGTTCAACCAGAGATCCCGGATCGATACCCGGCCTCGGAACAATTTCTCCCTTGAAATTATTAAAATCAGTGCCTTCTAAACGAATTAAATTAATAGATAGTTGACATAGGGTAGGCATTGCCACAATGAAAGTCATCTTTTGAGGCACAAATCAATGAAAAAATTGAACATCGGTATATGTTAAGCGATTGTTAAACGTTCTTGCAGCTTTACATAAGAATAATATTATTCAAGGGCTTAACCTATTGTGAAATGAACGTAGGTATAAAAATTGACATTTTTAGGTCTTTACATCAATCGATAATTTGTTCTTCTAGCTGGCCACAAAAATCGTAACTCAATTCGAACAGTGTTGTATATAACACAATTCATAATTACAAAACATGATGGCATAGTTTATCTGAAATAGTATTGCTGTTAAGAATTTTGTTGTAAATAAAACATCTATTGCAGTTACGTTAGTTTCACATTAAGGCCTGAAATTATTTCATTGTAAAATAATTTTGTTGTGAAGATATCGAAGTTAAGATTCCACCAATGACAGACTATGAAAGAGACATATTATTCTGCTGACAGTTGGCAGAGCTATTCCCTGCATGTCTGCAGAAACTAGCCTATTCAAGAATTATCTGAAATCAATATGCAGAAATCATTACTATGACGACCGCAAGGATTATAAATTAACTGTATTTCCAACTGTATAACCTATCCTCTATAGAATTAAATAGTAAGAATCAATATTAAGCTATTAATCCTTATCTATAGCGTAAAATCGCGATGAAAGAAGTTGTATTATTTATTGGTGGTATACAGTAGCGTGCAAATTAATCCGAACAACGTAATTACTTATGCAAAACACTCAAACGGGATAAAAAAGGATCTAAGACATACCTCAGTAATCTATGTGGCCTCCCTTGTTCCTAATAACAGCTCTGAGACGATTTGGCATGGATTCCACTAATTTCCCACAAATATTCTCCATTTCTTCATCGCGAAACCATACACCAATGAGGGCAGAAATCATCTTCTCCTTTGTAGAACAATCCATTTTTGCATTCTTCTTTTGCAAATTGATGTCGGGTGAGTTGCCTGGCCAGGGGAGTACCTGAATATTCTTCTTGTTGAACAATTCTGTAGTTTTCGAGACGTATGGCATGGTGCCAAGTCTTGTTGGAACACACCTCTGCCATCCGGAAATGATTTTTGTAGCTTGGGTACGATTCTGGTTTCCAATAAGTGAATATATTTGCCAGAATTCATCATTCCCTTGATTGGTATTAATGCTCCATGCTCTTCATGTGTAAAACAACCCCAAAACATTACTTTAGGGGGATATTTGTGTGCTTGTTGGAAATGAGCTGCTGTTACTTTTTCGGATCCTTTCCGTACGTAAGAAACACGGTGGCCGCGAACCTCGAAATGAGACTCATCGGAAAAAAAAAAACATTCTTCCAGTCATTCACTGTCCAGTGTTGATGTAATTTTGCCCACATTAAGCGTTTTTGCACATAACAGGGGTTAGCAGTTGCTTCTTAATAGGCTTACGAGCCCTTCGTCCAGCTTCCAAAAGCCTACGCCGCATTGTTGTGACGTGAATATTCGCCCAATTGGTAGCCATTAACTCGCGGGTTAAGTCGACAGCAGTTAGTGTAGGATTTAGGAAAATGGTGACTTTGTACCTTCCAAAATGAACTTTGGTCCAAATTCTCGTCTATGAATACGACCCTAAGAGAGCAAGTCCCATTCGCAGACGAGTATTCCGATAAGCTCCATCAGCCCAGAGCCCCAAGCAGTTCCCTTTCTACCACTCAGACAATAAACAAGTCTGCTTTTACTGTTACAGATGATAAATGAAATAAGGATTGATAGAGGGAAACGGGAGTCCCCAAAAACTCCCTGCAACGTCTACTTTGTCCACGACAAATTCCACCACAAGGAACTGATTACTGAAATAATTTTTCCATAATGTTAAGCATAATATAGAGGACATTTTAAGTATGCCCGCCACCCAATTATTGATGTATATAAATCGTAAATCCATACCTCGTACAATTTTGAACTTCATTTCATCTTGAAAATGACAACACACAATAATTACTCCTGCAGATTTGCATTCTATTATCATACACGTGCTTGGACAATGCCCTAAAGGCGAGCTGCTGATCAATGCTAGACATCATCGTGTACGACATGCTTTGGCGACATCGTTAAAAACTTTAAATTGGGAGGTTCATGAGGAAGTACATTGTGTATCATCAGATGGTTCTTTTAGGCGGGCAGACATTATTGCTATTAACGGACGCTTAAAACGGCCTCTTGTTCTTGACCCTACCATCCGTTTCGAAAGAAACCTAAATCAGGCCACCGAAGTCGATATTGAGAAGAAGTCTATGTATGAACCTTGTCTGCCTTATCTTTCTCAAAAGTACAACGTCCCTCTTAGACAATGGTCTGTCATTGGTTTGCTGTTTGGCAGTAGAGGTTCAATTACAAAATTCACATGGAATTATCACATTCCTTTTGATTATGTAATGTCTGTCCTTATAAATATTATCAAGGATTCTCTTCAAATATTACATCAAACTAATCCACTAATATTTGCCTTCAACAATTAACTTTCTTTTTACTTTAATGTATCACATCACATTATATTGTACATGTTTATTGTATTCAGGACCCTTGTGGTCACTCAAATTCTTTGAGCTGATGTCTATAGTTTAGAAAAATATATGACTGTAATTCGTTTAAATTTGTATCTTCTAACTACATATTTTAGTCAACTTCAACTGAATTTAAACCCGATGGCAGTTAAAAATAATTATTTTGCTTATATGTAAGACTGTAGTTTCAGGGACTCAGAGATTTCTATAGTGGTTGCTCATTGAACTTTATGGTTTACAGCCTGAACTTCAGACTCTGAAGTTTCGTTTCTGCTACTAATTTATACGGTGAGCAAAGTTTCATTATACCGCTACATGATATCACTGCTGTCAACTGGCATTCTCACGCTGACAATGTTATAATCACGGTATATTCTATCCCATAATGAATGAATGAATGAATGAATGAATGAAGTGCATTTATTGGTACACAATTATACAAATTCATGTATAGCCTACAAGATTCTTCGGACAAGCCCGTACGGCCATTCATGCTATAACTATGTACAGTTTGCATTTTCAAAGGAAACAAAAATCAATCTTCTTAATGTATCCAGCTGTTTGCTGACAACATAAAGTCCACTGTAGTCTATTCAGTTGTTTTTCACGAGAAATGAGGGGTATTTTGATCGGTGTTCATTATAGATGCCTGTTGCTAGTAGCCAGAGTTGGGGTGTTGTCAATATATACTGCAGGGCTGTGTCTTCTGCAACCGGTACTGATGATTTTAATTTACTTCTCTTGTGGTTTATGGATGGACAGTATAGAAGAATGTGTTCCAGATCTTCATCATGATTATTACACCACAGACAAGTAGGATTATCAGATATGTGAAATCGGTGTAGGTGCAATTGAGTGACAATGTGACCTGTTCTGGCTCTTGTTAAAAATGTTTGAACATGTCGGGGCATGTTTTTGTACATTTTCAGGTCATTTGGTTTCTTTTGTACATACTGTAAAATTTTTCCTTTGTCAGAAGAGAGCCAGTTGTTGATCCATAGGTTTGTAAAATCAGACTTTACTGAAGCAAAAGCATTGGATAGGGATATCACTTGAAGAGGTCTTGGTTACAAATATGTTGCCTGTTTTGCAATATTATTGACTTTCTCCTTTCCAGGTATACCACAATGACTGTTATTATTACTACTGTTCTCATTAATTGAGCCGTTCAGAGCAAAAGTGGTGTAAGTCAAAATTGGGTAATGAGGTTTAAAGTAAAAATTCTGTAAAATACAGCGCAAAGTAGCAATTAATATGTCCTTCTTGCTATCCACTGACTACTAATTGTTTAAATAAATTGAATATTAGTTGCTTCTTTGCTCTGTATTTTACAGAATGTTCACTTTAACCCTCATTACCCATTTTTTACTTACACCACTTCTGCCCTGAAGGGCTCAATTATCACAATTACAACTAATCTATCTTCATACCAAATTTCACAAAAATAATAAAAATAAATTACATAAATGTAAGATATGAAACAAAAATAGTAGTTTTCAGTGCCCTTTAATTACTCTAAGCAGATGCATTATTTACTACTACTACTACTACTACTACTACTACTACTACTACTACTACTATTACTACTACGATGGCATCACAGCCCAAAGTCGAGCCTTAGCCTCCTCAGTTTTCTTCCTCCAACTGTCCCTGTCCTGTGCTAATCTTCTCCAGGCAGTTGTTCCGAGATAGTCCTGAGAATCGATCGTTACCGCATCTATCCATCTATTTTTGGGTCTTCCAATTGGTTTTTTACCATGTATTTTCCCTTCTAAGATCTTCTTTGGTATTCTGTTCCCTTCCATCCGATAGACATGTCCGGCCCATTCAAGCCTCCTTAATTTGATGAAAGTAACAATATCGAAACTTCTATATAATTTATATAACTCGTTATTATAACGTATTATCCTCTGCATATTTTCTTGCACCGGTCCAAAAATTCTTCTGAGTGTTTTGCGTTCAAATATACCTAGTTTAGCTTCTGTCTCCTTAGATAATGTCCAAGTTGATGCATTATTTAATTAGTAAAAAAAGTGTTATGTTTTATTTAACGACGCTCGCAACTGCCGAGGTTATATCAGCGTCGTCGATTTGCCGGAAATGTGTCTCGCAGGAGTTCCTTTACATGCCAGTAAATCTAGTGACATGAACCTGTCACATTTAAGCACACTTAAATGCCATCGACCTGGCCCGGGATCAGTCCCACAACCTCGGACATAAAGGCCAGCGCTATATCAACTGCTCCACCAGGCCGATTTTTATTAGTAAATAATTTTTAAGAAGTCATATTTTGCTCTTGATGACAACAACTGTAATACTGAATGAATAAATTAATTAATCGAAGAATCAACTAATAAATCAATGAATGAATCAATAAATCAATAACGAACGAAGAAACACATCAGTGAATCACTGAATCAGTCAGCGAATGAAGTCGATGGATGGATGGATGGATGGATGATTGATTGATTTATTGTAGTGAGAGATGAAGAATTATCAATTAAATAGTGGGCCTACACCAGTCTTGCGATGAAGACTAATAATTGCGAGCGAGAGCTATTTTATGCCCGCTGCGCGCGCGCGGAGCTCTTTTATTTGTAAACATTGCTAAAAGATGTACAGATCTTAGAACACAGCGCATCATGACGGAACGGAAGCGCTTAAAGCTTTCAAGGAAGAGTGGAAGTTACAATATTTATGCTTCGAACATGGTGATGAAGTCCAGTGTTTGTTGTATAAAAAAAATCATATGCAAAAAAATCGACATAAAACGGCATTATTAGAAGCAACATGAAAAAATATAGGCATTATTCAGGAGAAAAGAGAAATAAATTGATTTCGGAATTGACATGGAAGGTAAATTAATTTACATTTGGGTCAGTAGATAGTATCTAGATTCCTTTTATTTCTTTATTTTAAATGTATTGTTGATGTTTTATTTGTTGCTTGTTTGTGGGTATTTATTTTTATTAGACTACGTGTTGATTTAATTTAGAAATAATATTTATCTTTGATTGCACTGTAACTTATACTATTACTAAACTCAAAATGCTAATTCACTTTTATTGCAATAATTATTTTCAGGATTTTTAGCAAATATGAACTAAACATTTTGAAAACTTTGGTGCAAGGAGCTTTTTAGTAACGTAAATATAAAATATACTTAAAAATATAATTCAAAGCTATTAGACCTAATTGCACCAAATTTTATACAGATGATATTATTATAGATCTGTTTATATAGTTTAAATTTCACAAATTTTGGCCAACATTGTGGAAGTTTTAAAAGTCATACATATCCCCTTACATGATTGACCCTAAAAATTACGATGGCTCTCAATATCTTAATTTAATCAATTTGTTTTTTTCGTGTTACGTGCATATCACAAATCACTCTAAGAAAACTCATTACATAATCACGACTGGACAGTAAGGACTACATTTTCACAATCACACAATCAATACACTCTATTTCAATCAATATTGCCATTATTATTTTTTCAACAAATACTCAAAAGTACTTAGAGATCACACACGTCGAGCAGGTAGACCCTATTAGTTTCTCCTAACCAATGAAATGAAGTATTTGCATAATAAATAATTGCTTTTAACAATAAAATGGTTCGCATACAATTAACTTTTCCTATTTCTCTTTTTGTTCCTAAAAACCCTTCCCTTTACGATTTGTTTATATATGTACATGTATATTAAATAACTGAGTAATTAGCCCTATTACATAGCCAGAAATTTAGTAACGCAAGTTATTGTAATAATTGCTGCCTTTATTCGCTGCATGTGCATGTACATCCCTGTTGTCTACGTTACAGTGGATGCGCTATGCGCTCGTGATCAAGTCGAGCTCTTCTACCATGATTGGGAGCTAATATCGTCTCATCCCTGGCCTACACTATGATAATCGCGTCCTTACAAGGGATTTTGGAACTCCTGCATGGCTCAGTGTGGTCTGTCCTTGCCGCCCACTCACGAAGAGTGAGAAAGAATTCGAATATTCACTAAACTAACTTGAGACGGAAGAGCTTTGCATACTGACTACAGCGCCAATAGCAATATATAATTTCTATTTTTCGTAACCGGTTGTGCACGACTTCTGAAGGACACGTGACTTAATGTATATCCCGTGCACATTTAAACTCATTCCAATGTTGTGGGACTAAGAAACGGTCTTTAGTTAAAATGTAGAAAGAGTGAGAATATTTCGTATAAAATAAGGGATCTGCCTTGATGTCAGTGCCATTCGCATTGCTCTCTTGATTATGGAAAGACAGCGATCTGTTCTTTTCGCTAACGGTGGAAGTTTTTTTTTTAAATTAAGATTTTATCAGTACTTAATCAATAGAGAGCGGATATTTATGTGCTAAAAATTTAAATATATTTATTTTTATGTGCAAAAAATTACGAAAATATTTGCTAAAATAATATATATATATATATATATATATATATATATATATATATATATATATATATACTATTTAAATATGACAAAAATACCTTACTTAGCTTTGAAAAAAATGTTACTAGGTACTCAGCAACCACACTTGAGTGCTAGTAGTTGACTGAGAATTGCAGTGAACAACAAAGGTCATCTCCAAATTCTCCATCAGAAATGCATACCGATTATCTCTGAACAACGACTTATACTGTGAAAACGATCTTTCCACATCACAGGACATCATACGTGCATATTTAAAGAGAGGAATGTCACAAACACAAACACAGTCAATTTCACCTACAGGCACACCCTCCAATACTTGAGCAACTTTACACATTGTTTTTATATCCACTGTTTTTCCCAAACACATTCTGGAATTTGTCCCTTAGTAATTGTGCTTCTGAACCTGGTAGAGAGTCTAGTTTAATTTCCACGGCACGCACCTCCCTGTTTCAGACAACAGGATTGGGATGTTTCGAGTTTTCTATGGTGTCACACAAAAAGCTTAAATTTGCTAATAGGAAAGCCAAATTGTTTTTTAAATAGCCATCTTTCAGTATATCTTGAAGGATATCGATTGACGAAGCCCGAAAACAGGGACTCACAAGATAATATTATATATTGCCTTACTTGATAGATATGAGCGAGAGGCGATTATACACCTGGTAGCAGTCCTTTAATGCTTGTCATTAAAGTACACCTATTCATTAAAGTTCAGGTTTTCGATTATTCTCGGATAAGCAATCGAAAGACAACTAGGGAAACGTCACGGAGGCTGGAAATCCAATACTGTCGCACAAGATTATGTTCTGTTACTATAATAATTAGCGTTAATTGTAAATAATATTCAAATAAATTCAATTTGTCATCTCGTTTTTCAATGTCGAATTCAATTTCAAGGTTATATCAACACTAATGTTTATCTTACTCTCTAGATTATATCAAGGTCGTCGACATTCGTTTCCCGGAAAAAATCAATACTTTGGCGTCTGCGCACATCTCACAATTTATGAGGTAGGCTATTGCACTCACTCACATAACAATAACATGAATACTTATGAATAATTTCAAGTTAGAAATATGGTCGAGCATAAAAAGTCGTATGAAACTTGCCTATAATGGTAATTAAGACGCTCGTATGAAAATTATGAAACTCGCTTGCGCTCGTTTCATAAACATCCTCGCGTCTTAATTACTACCATTATAGGCTCGTTGCATAATGTACTATTGTAGTGTCATGGAAGGAGGTTCGTCCTGTAGATGACTCTATCTAGTTGATGCATCAGGTTGATGAGGGGAAAATTAAAACCTGACAAAGATAAAAATTCTAAGAAAGAATTAATGCACCAGATATATTAAAATAGATATAATCAATTGAACTTGTACAGGAACATCATTTTATTTTTACTTCAATTTTTATTGTACCTGAGTTTTTGAATGTACTTCACTCCCACCCCTTCTACTAGTAAACTTCCAACCTTTCACGACACAGAGCCAAGGGCGCGTAAGCAGTACTGAGTTAGCGAGTATAGTACGTTCCAGAAATATGTTCGCGTTTTCCAGTGACGAAACAGCTTTCAATATTGAATCATATTTTCGTACAGATACTGTCGTCCGTTTGCCTACGTCGCATCCCGGTTTCCCCCACCTGCTTCTGTTCGCCCCTTTGTTAAGTCTAGTGGCTGGGCTATCTTAGCTCTTTTCTGAAAACATTAATTTCTGTTAGGAATTGGACGTCTACGTAATATTATACAAGTGTTTAAAATAACTTAAATAAAAGGGCCTCGTTAAGTAATTAACTGTCACGTGATCCCCCCCTTCTACGACAAAACCACTTGAACGGACAGTAGATAGCATTTCTGAGTAATTTTATCTTTTCGGATCCGGCAGAAGTGAAGATTGAATTTAAACTACGTCAGGTATTCTTTTATAGAGTAGGTACGGAATTATTTCAACATGAGTTACTCGTACGAAGGACGAAACTGGTAATTGGAATTAGGTACAATAGTCTATAGTGCGATAATATGCACAAAGGAACTGAAGCCTGTATCAAAATGAACGCCCGCCATTTCCAAAAATGTGTTTAAATATCCATATTATGATTATTTTTCAATTTTAATTCGTTCTCTATATTGTATGCTAATGTGCTGTAACAGTACAATATACACTGCATAATTAATACGTCCGAATGGATAGCTCAATTTGTGAGTAAAAACACTAAGTGTTAATACAGTACTGTATTTTGATTAAACAAAAACCTAATGAAAATTATCAAACTCAAAATTGCAGTATTTTCTAGTTTACATAAATGGATGTTATGTTTTATTTAACGACGCTCGCAACTGCAGAGGTTATATCAGCGTCCCCGGATGTGCCGGAATTTTGTCCCGCAGGAGTTCTTTTACATGCCAGTAAATCTACTGACATAAGCCTGTCGCATTTAAGCACGCTTAAATGCCATTGACCTGGCCCGGGATCGAACCCGCAATCTTGGGCATAGAAGGCCAGCGCTATACCAACTTGCCAACCAGGTCGACACGTAAATGGATGAACTACTTTTCCTCCCTCCTATACCTAGTAAAGTGATTTGTATTTTACGCCAGTATCATCGAACTCCAGTCTTGGAAGTGGTAGCAAACGGTGCTTCCTGTTTCAATCGTTAATAGAAATGTATAGCCAGGTTAATATTAAAAATGTTAGTAAAAATAAAATGATGTCCCTGTGCAATGCCTGCTATACTTGCTTTAGTCTTTGAGGTTATTCTTAAACTACAGGTCCTCCATTTGCTGAATTAGCTTCTTACATCAACTCTTCTCATGCTTGCAGTCCGGACTTTAATTGTATCCGACACTCCGTAACTCCGCTCGATGAGATCCTCTGAGCTCTGATATTCCTGTAATTATTTATCATCTTGGCTGAATACGGAGAAGACAAAGCCTTGACAAGGAAGTTCAGTCATGTTGTATATCCAGCATTCTGACTAATCTCTTCGAATATATTTCTCACTTGCGACTGTTTCCAGGAATATAAAGTAAATAAATACAAATCGGTCGTAGAAGATTTGTGTGTCTTCCCTTTAAAGAATATATTTGCTTATTCTGTATTACCTGAAGTATTAGTGTTGCCGTTTCTCTGTCCGAATGAGAACATTGTTGTTGTTTTCTAATGCCAGGCGTTTGACAGTAAAGTCACTTGACTTCTTGCACTCCAATATTTTTCAAAGATATTATCATGGTCAGCCACTGAAGCACAGATTTTGAGGTGTTCCGAATCCATTTCTTGGTTTGAGTTGCACAGTGGGCAGTTAGGGGACTGATATATTCCAATTCTATGCAGGTGTTTGGCCAAACAATCATGGCCTGTTGCCAATCTAAATGCAGCTACAGACGATTTTCGTGGTAAATCGGGAATTAATTGTGGATTATGATGCAGAGAGTTCCATTTTTTCCCTTGAAATTGTGTTATCAAATTTTGTTTGTTGAAGTCAATAAATCTTTTCACAGAGTAATACGCAGATTTAGTAACAGGTCTGTAAGTAGCAGTGCTGCCCTTCTTTGCTAAAGCATCCGCATTCTCGTTTCCCAGGATTCCACAATGAGATGGTATCCATTGAAATACAATTTTATTCTTTTATTGAGTGATATTAATTGAGAGAGCATTTTAGTTATTTCTGCTGTTTGAGATGAAGGTGTGTGTTTAGAGACTATTGACGGAATAGCTGCTATGGAGTCTGACAATATAACTGCATTCATAAATTTATTGATGTAGCATAGAAGATTCCTGAGGCTTTCACTTATTGTAACGATTTCTCCATCAAAGCTTGTTGTTCCATATCCAAGAGATCTATAAAGTGAGAAGAGACAGCACGTAACACCTGCACCGGCACCTTCTTCTCTGGATCTCAAATATCCATCGGTGTATAAATGAAGCCAATTTTAGAGACTATTGACAGAATAGCTGCTATGGAGTCTGACAATATAACTGCATTCATAAATTTATTGATGTAGCATAGAAGATTCCTGAGACTTTCACTTATTGCAACGATTTCTCCATCAAAGCTTGTTGTTCCATATCCAAGTGATCTATAAAGTGAGAAGAGACAGCACGTAACACCTGCACCGGCACCTTCTTCTCTGGATCTCAAGGATCCATCAGTGTATAAATGAAGCAAGTTTTGTGGAGGGTACCTAATATTAATTGTCTCTAAAGACAATAGTTTCATTATTTCAGTGTTTACGTCTGATTGCAGCATTTCTTCTGTTAAATTTAGATTATATTTATATTTAATAGAGTTAAAAGATTTGGTTTAATTTGTAAGTTTTCTTTTAAATTCGGGATATTGATTTTCTGTTTTAATTCTTGAACCATGGATATCAAACTTTTTTGAGTTTTCAATCTACAGAGAGGACTGTATGAATGTCAATTGTTTCCTGGTAATCTGATAAGTTTTTCATATTGAATCAGCGCTTTTTCTCCTATTGTCATTTCGATTTTGTTAATATTAGTGAGGAATCTCATAGAATCTATTGGAGTTGTTTTGAGTCCACCAGTAATGAGCCTGAGAGCTTGGTTTTGAACATATTCTATTTCGTTTATGAAAGGTGAAGTAATTAAAATTTCTCCGCAGTATGTCAGCAATGGCTGTATAAATATTTTGTATGTAGTGTTCAAAGTATTCATAGAGCACCCACATTTCTTTCCTGCTAGTCTTTTTAGAGGGAGAATCTTTTACGAGCTTTTCCAAAAATGTATTTCAAAAGGTTGCTCCATGTAATGAGAACATTATTAGTACTCGTATTTGTAAAATAGGTTCATGATTCCTTCAAGAGTCAGGGTGAAAGGAACTTAAGGGCCCAATACACTTAGTTACATAGCGATGATGATGGCGATGACGATACGATGATAATACAAAACACTCTATGAATAATAGAAATAAAAATGTATAAAGCGACATAAAATTTACCCACATTTAAAAGAGAAAAATCAAAATTGAAATTAAGAAAGAAATACCAGAAAATGAAAATGAAAATACAACATATTATTACCCACTAACCATACACTCTTTTGGAAGGGTGAAAGAATGCTATAATGCATACCTGCACAAACAGCGCTCAGCGAGCGCGCGCGCTCCTTAGGAGCGGGAGAGCCGTGTTTTCCGCTCGCCGAAACGGAGATGAAGATACGTCAGAATGACGTAGACTTGCTATAGGTAGAGGAGAGGGAAACGACCACTCAGTTATCTATAATCTTTTCGCTGTAAGAAAAATCCTAATATAAACAATAGCACGTGACTGAAGTGAAGCTTCATTGGCCACTGTTTGGCGCCATAGATTCTCAGTACATGTTCCCGCCCACTGTTGTACACTCTGTTTCATGTTAAACATTTCCCGTTACTCGTCAAGTAGACCTAACCTCACTACTATGCATTCGTTTGCTTAGGAAACATTTGCTTTATAATTACTGTCATTAAAACTCATTTAACTTATTATATATATTTAAGACTGTTTTTCTCCGCTTTAGAGAGGGTTTCTACTCTTATGGTTAATAACCACATACATCGAGGATGCAGAAGCCATACTTCAGTATATACCACGTGCTTACAACGTAAACAACTACGAGCTCAAGTGACGCCAGCTTGTTACAAGAACAGACTATCTCGGTGTTACTGTTTGTGTTCATCCGCGTTCATAGTACATAACAAAATATAAAAGTAGCTTTTCTTTTACATATCGTTTTACATATGAGTGAAGTTATATGTTTCATTGTATTTAACAACTAGAATTTAATTTTTTATTTTCATATGATACAAGATGATTGTTTTCAAATACGGAGTATATTTTCCTGCGTCGTGTGAGTGTTTCGACTGTGAGCCAATCACGGGAATGACAGCCACGTGCTTGTGTTTACATTAGGATTTTTCTTACAGCGAAAACAGTATAGTGGAGTGCAGTGTGTAGGCCTGTTCTCAGTAACTGTTACACGTTGCTTACCTACTGCTACAGTACAGTATGGAGGAATCTAAAAGACGGAACATAACATTTAACATTTAACGATTTACATCTCGAACTTATTGATCTTCAATGTGACCTAAGGGCTAAAGATCATTTGAATAATACTACTGGCCTGGTTGAGTTTTACAAGACTAAACATTAGCAATAATATCGACGACTACACAGACTGGCTGTGAAAATGTTTGCTATGTTTGGCTCAAAATTTATATTTGAGGAGAATGATGGATGTCAGTTGGAACACATTTTGCAGAAGAAGTAATTGAAAGTTTGAAATGCTTAGCGCTCAAAGCTTAACTGTGAATTTCCGATCATTACTGGACAATGACTATCAGTGTTAATGCCATATAACTCTGTATGTACATTCTATATGTCTTAAGCTATGCATTGACAGTCTTCATTCATTTTCGATAAGAAAGTGACATCCATCATTCTTGCAGTGGACTCTTCATTTGTGAGCAACTGTTTTCTATAATCAACTTTAATAAAGGCAGACATCGAACATCTGTAACTGATGTTTCATTACGATCAGTAGGCTACTGTTCCTTTCAGCTGCCAACAGCATAAAACCTTGTTTTGATCTACTGATAAATAAAAATATAACAAAATGATATTGTACATTTAAGTAGCTATAGAATTTCTATTATTTCTGTAAAATAAATATTTCTTTAATAATTAATAATAGTCCAAGATAGTTTTGCAAACAATGAACGGGAATTCATTTTATAAACACTCGTAATAGTACTTCCTTTTGGGTATATATTTTGTACGATATCACCCCTTCTTCCAGTCCACCCTTATACAGAGCGCAGCTAATATCTGCATTCCGGTCATGAGCTGTGAGCCGGCTCGGAGAGCGGAAACCTTGTGCAGGCCTGCTCTAGTGTGACTTCAACAGAACTGCAAGTCTACATGGCTTAATCGACAGATGGCACCACATAGCTGAGTCACGATATTTACAAAGGAAACGGCCGTTTGGACTTCAACAAATATTCCTGAGTAAAGGCGTGATTATAAACTACAAGCCCATTCGAGGGTGGTGTAATTAGACCGAGGTACCAGGTCTGCAGCCCTTCACCCTTCCTCCTGAAAGGTTCTGATAAGAACCCCGTCCGCGATTCAGAACGTCTAGCAGACTGTCTGATTGAACTAAGATTCAGCCTAATAATGTAGTGGTGGCGTTGGTGAATGTAGAATGATTTATGATAGAGTAAACTCATCTAATTCCGTGATAATAAGATTTTATTACTATTATTTCCATATGAAGACACAAAGCAATCATGTTTATTACTGTGAACATTTGTTCAAACGTCGTAACATGACAATCCGTGATGTAGTAACTGATAGTTGTATTTACTTAGAGGGAAACAACAATTAAAAGCATTACTCACATTTCATTCAATTCCGTGATATTTCACTTAATTCCGTGACACTGTAACCTTAATTCCGTGAAACAATAGGATACATAAAATAAAGACAATAAGCTTACATTGTGATTTTGAACATTAACATGAACGTTATCCATTATTCATAAAATCAACTTG
Organism: Periplaneta americana; assembly: GCA_025594305.2. Taxonomy (NCBI): domain Eukaryota; kingdom Metazoa; phylum Arthropoda; class Insecta; order Blattodea; family Blattidae; genus Periplaneta; species Periplaneta americana. Next base: position 35,222,277 of record JAJSOF020000040.1, on the reverse strand, counting down.
TATCATCACTATCGGCATCAGAAGTGACACAACTATCACACATAAAAACATAAGGATCTGGGTAGATAAAGCTTCAGACCAGTCCCTGACTAAAAATGTCTTGAGAGTTCCGAGAATCGAACTCACTTGTGGATCAGAGAACAGATGTGCTGATCCTTACGCAAAGATGACCGTTATTAAATATGTAGGCTATATCATATGCATAATTTTCATTTTAATTGGCGTTAATAACGATTATTTAATATAAATTGCCTAATTACTATAATTAAATATTATAAAAAATTGTTTATATGTCCAAATTTGTTTTAAAATTAAGCAGATATAATTAATATAGATGATGACTAGTCGTACAGGTCATGTGACGTTCATTTAACGAATTTTCATATTCTGTTCACTTAATTCCGTGATACAGTAATGGCTGCCAAATGTTTAAAATCCTAAGAAATTGTGCCGACAACTTAAGGTTTATAGACTAAATCATGTAAGTTAACTGAGAACTATATACACATTTTAAATCTTCAAAGCAATTTTATAGAAATATATATTTATTTATATGTATAATTATACACATACATGATTTTTGAAACATATTTTAGGATACGACACCAGGACAACTCAAACCACATTTCTTAGCAAGGGGCACTATGAAGTGACTTCCTGTTAGCAGTGCACTTGCTCCCAGAAGCCCAAACTTCTTGAGATTAGTGTTGCTATCCATCGACCAAACTACCAACAATTTGTCATGTACACATAATTAAGTGATATTCATTATATTCAGTATAACGGAATTACATGAGTCACAGAATTAGATGAGTTTACCCTACTGATGGCGGCGATGACAATGAAATAGACAAGACGTTGATAACATAGGTGATAATGATGACGATTAAAGTGTAGATAATTTAGTTGCCTGGTAGAATAGGAGTAATCAATGGAACAACTGACTGGAAATTAACGAATTCGATTCCTGTCCAAAGCAAGAAAATATTTATATCCTTAAATGATTTTCATCCCTGTGTATTTTAGTAATTTCGCTAGAAGATTTTTAAATTAATTTTGTGTTCGTAATTGATTTAATTTTAATTTCTGTCTGCCGTTTCAATTCCCTCGTTCGTTTGATTACGGGTAATACAGTAGCCTATCATTAACTGGCAGGAACTCAAAAGCCTGGAAATAATCGAGCGGTCGGAGTTTGCCTCTTGGGGTAGCAAATACGTTTGCAGCTGCACAGGTGCTCCTAAATGATATAAATAGGTTCGTTTACTGAGGGCCTGACTTTATTACCTTAACTTGTCCATCAATTGTAAATAGCCAATTTATTAAACTCAAATTGAATCAATTACAAAAATGGTTTCCGTTTGATTTAACTGCCGCTACTTAATTATACTATATCAATTGGGTTGTGCTAACGAGAATTACATTGCTCTGTACATATTTTCATTTAATGTAGGTGCGTTAGTATGGAAGGGATTTCACATTATGAATTTTCATCAATGGTATAGGTAATTGATATCTCTAATCTATAATTAATTGAAGTTGCTTTATTAATATAGTATAGTACAATATAATATAGTATAGTATAGTTATTTTGAATTTTATTCAGCTTCCTCCAAGTGAAGGCTGCGTAGAAGGCAAAGCTTACCAGAAAATTGTTGTTGTTTTTTTTTTTAGTAATGGTGACTTGCTTGCAGACTCTCCATCAATCCCAAACAGATGGAAAAACTATTTTGCGCAACTACTAAATGTACATAGGCCAAATAGAAATGATCGGTACGAAATTGAAATACAAACTGCTGAGCCATTTATACCCGAACCCACGCTTTCAGAAGTCGAAATTGCGATAGAAAATCTGAAAAAGTACAAGTCTCCAGGTATCGATCAAATTCCAGCAGAATTAATACAAGAGGGTGGGAGTGCATTATATAGCGAAATTTATAAACTTGTACTTGCTATTTGGGAAAAGGAAATTGTACCAGAACAATGGAAGGAGTCCATAATTGTACCTATTTTTAAAACGGGGACAAAACCAACTGTGGTAACTTTCGAGGAATATCATTTTTGTTGACGTCGTACAAAATTTGTCCAATATTCTTTTAAGAAGATTAACTCCGCACGTAGATGAAATTATTGGGGATCATCAGTGCGGTTTTCGGCGTAATAGATCGACTATTGATCAGATTTTTGTATTCGACAGATAATAGAGAAAAATGGGCGTATAAGGGTACAGTACATCAGTTATTCATATATTTCAAAAAGGCTTATGACTCGGTTAAGAGGAAGTATTATATGATATTCTTATTGAATTTGGTATTCCCAAGAAACTAGTTCGATTAATTAAAATGTGTCTCAGTGAAACATACAGCAGAGTCCGTATAGGTCAGTTTCTATCTGATGCTTTTCCAATTCATTGCGGGCTAAAGCAGGAGATGCACTATCACCTTTACTTTTTAACTTCGCTCTAGAATATGCCATTAGGAAAGTCCAGGATAACAGGCAGGGTTTGGAATTGAACGGGTTACATCAGCTTCTTGTCCATGCGGATGACGTGAATATGTTAGGAGAAAATACACAAACGATTAGGAAAACACGGAAATTTTACTTGAAGCAAGTAGAGCGATCGGTTTGGAAGTAAATCCCGAAAAGACAAAGTATATGATTATGTCTCGTGACCAGAATATTGTACGAAATGGAAATATAAAAATTGGAGATTTATCCTTCGAAGAGGTGGAAAAATTCAAATATCTTGGAGCAACAGTAACAAATATAAATGACACTCGGGAGGAAATTAAACGCACAATAAATATGGGAAATGAGTGTTATTATTCGGTTGAGAAGCCCTTATCATCCAGTCTGCTGTCCAAAAATCTGAAAGTTAGAATTTATAAAACAGTTATATTACCGGTTATTCTGTATGGTTGTGAAACTTGGACTGTCACTCTGAGAGAGGAACATAGGTTCAGGGTGTTTGAGAATAAGGTGCTTAGGAAAATATTTGGGGCTAAGCGGGATGAAGTTACAGGAGAATGGAGAAAGTTACACAACACAGAACTGCACGCATTGTATTCTTCACCTGACATAATTAGGAACATTAAATCGAGACGTTTGAGATGGGCAGGGCATGTAGCACGTATGGGCGAATCCAGAAATGCATATAGAGTGTTAGTTGGGAGACCGGGGAAAAAGACCTTTAGGGAGGCCGAGACGTAGATGGGAGGATAATATTAAAATGGATTTGAGGGAGATGGGGTATGATGATAGAGACTGGATTAATCTTGCACAGGATAGGGACCGCTGGCGGGCTTATGTGAGGGCGGCAATGAACCTTCGGGTTCCTTAATAGCCATTTGTAAGTAAGTAAGTAAGTAAGTAAGTAAATGGTAGGTACAGAATCATAATGAAAAAAAAACAATGGAGAAGGAAATAAAAGAAATAACACAATTATAAATAATTGAAGACGACTAAACAAAAGATCATTAATTCCAGAAGAAACATAAAATTTCCTAGTACGGTATCCATTTGCTATCAGGTGATCACAGTCGTCTATTTAGCACTGGTTGCAAGACCCAACTTAAGTGAGCAGATCGCCATAGGAAAGAGATCAATCTATTTAAGTATAGAGATGGTTTCTTAGGGTTTTTATAGATCCCTTCATTGCAGACAGAGATACTTCAGTCACAAGAGTTTGTCCTAGACCAAACTGCTTGCAAAAATGCGCGAATATTTCTGTGATGGTTCCTCTAGCCCCAATCAGTAATCCAACAACTTCGATCAACATTAGATGATATTTTTCCTTATAATATGGTATAGCGGGGTCGTATATGTCGCATTTTTCCTGATGTACGTACCTCAGTAGGTTGATTTTCGTACGTTTCCATGCTTACAGTTGGGTCAATTATAAATCCAGTTATTGATATTGTCGGGATAGCGATTATATCAATGCGCCTTGTAGATCCATTTGTGGACAAATAGTGTAGTATAATATAATATAATATAATATAATATAATATAATATAATATAATATAATATAATATAATATAATATAATATAGTGTAGTGTAGTGTAGTGTAGTGTAGTGTAGTATAGTGTAGTATTAGTACATTATGCAACGAGCCTATAATGGTAGTAATTAAGACGCAAGTATTATTGTTTATGAAACGAGCGCAAGCTCGTTTCATAATTTTCATACGAGCGTCTTAATTACCATTATATAGGCAAGTTTCATACGACTTTTTATGCTCGACCATATTTCTAACTTGAAATTATTCAAAATTATGGTTATGTGCGAACTGACCTGAATTGTGAGATGTGCGCAGACGCGAAAGTATTGATTTTTTCCGAGGCCGAATTTCATTGACCTTGGCACAGAATAAGATTAACATTACTCTGATATAACCTGAAAATTGATTTAGAATTGAAAAAGAGATGTCAAATTGAATTTATTTGAATATTATTTACAATTAACTCTAATTATTATACTAACAGAACACAACCTTCTGCGACAGTATTGGATTTCCAGCCTCAGTGACTTTTCGCTAATTCTCTTTCGATTGCATATCCGAGAATAATCGATACTTGCGGTTTTATAACGGTACAAAGCTGACTTGTCATTGGCTGAACACCTGTACTTTAATGAGTAGGTGTACTTTAATGACATGCATTAAAGGACTGCTACCAGGTGTATAATTACTAAATTTCGGCAAGGTCGAGCAGAAAATATAATATAATATGATGTAATATAATATAATATAATACAATATATAATACAATTGAATATATAATATAATATAATATATGTAATATAAGAAAATTTATTTTAGAAGTTCAGTCGAAATGACTTATCAATACTTAAAAAACAACAACAACAGATATTTATAAATATAAATAATTCATTGAATTTAAAAGATTTCATGCTAACGTTTTCACTTATTTGGCATCTTCAGGAATATATACGAAATATCTCACGTGGTACATTAATTTTATTGTAATTAGAATAACCATTAAATATATACATAAACAATCTTAAAATGAACATATTAAGAAGTATACATACAAATTAAATAAAAATAATAAACAAATAAATTACAGTTGACTTAGTTATTGTTTTTAATTTATTTACTTTGTGATGGTTAAAACCAAATCAATATTCATATCTACTTCCATTTATAACAATAATTAAAACAACTATTAACACACAAAGAAAGTTAAGAATTATGGACATTAAAACAGGTTCAAATTATATAAATATTACAGTAAGATAAAATTACTTCTGAATATATGTTATTAATGTTTTACATATCATCGTGTATGTGTTTTACAAATTAACGGTTTGTGTGATTTTGTGTCTTACTATGTCAAGCATTTATTTTATTAAAATTATAACTATAGCCAAATGATAAGATCTTGCAGTGCATGTTAATTCCAATATTAAACTTTATTTATTAGTCGACGTCGAAATGTTTGGAATGGGTCCTTCAACTTAAGTTGCAAAGTAGATTGTAAATATACATTTTTTGATAACTTTAAGTTGAGCCAGTCAAGATTCATTTCATTCTGTAATACACGTATATCGTAAGATATAGAAATATAGTAAATGTTGTTGAATAATTTATTAAAAATACTCGCGTTTAAATTCAAGTTACTAAAGTTGTTTGTAGAATTATGGGTTAAGACAGCCTTGTGTTTTTAAGCGTTGAGTCGTATACGTATCCAGTGATCAATTTAGATTTGAATAAGTCTTTCTGTAATGAAAGTTGTTACGTATTGTAAGTGGGAATGTTATTTAGTACCTAATCTATGAAGGATGTGTAGATATACTTACGGAAATGTTGCAGATGGCGCCATGACGACTGATTTCAGTGTGAGTGACCTGAAATTATTTAAGTTGCTTTATTAAATTGATTACTAGTAATAATATAACTTATCGCAATGAATTTCTTTTGTACACCAGCATTGTAAACGGTCAAAACCGTTCAGAATATGTGACGTTATTGCTCTAGTGCCGTAAGATATTATCATGCCAATTAAAAGGTAATTTTTGCCATAAAATTATTGAGAATTCCATATTAAGAAAATAACATTAGACATAATCTGGCTATTCCATGAAATAATCATTTTTCAAAGAAACGCCTAACTACCATAGAGCCTCTACTGCAGGCCTAGGCGTTATTAACTGGATTGAGTTTCTGCAGAATACCACTTAACTCCCCAATCCACCATCCCCGGCAGAGACAGTTATGTTTCAGACCGATACGAGTACACACGTAGGCAAGTATTGCTGAGTGACGTATTGTAAAAGGTAGACATCATAACTCTCGGGTTTCGCTGGTAGTCTAAAATCCACCACTGATGCACAGTGCCTGACTTTGTGTTTGTTTCTAAAGCGGAGTAAGCGAAAAGGACACGGGCGGCGGTATCTCCTTTCCTTTTCCATTCCCCTTTACGACCAGCCTGTTCTGCGGTGTACTAGACAAGTCCCATAAAACTGTATTAGATGATTTTATGTCCAATAATATTTGCTGTCATAGCAAATCATTCATCATAGACCATTATTTTAATTTACCCAACATTAGAAATTTCATATGCTATTTCGGTATTATTATTTTATAAACATGTCATACAAAAATGGCTTATGAAACGCGTTTATAATGTCACAAAGTTATTGTATTCTTCAAAATTAGGGAGCGAGCGAACATAAGAAAATACACATTTTCGCAAAACTTCATGCTAAATATTAAACATTTCGTTCATTCTGATTCTTTCGCATACGGATAAATTCCTAGGTTGCAAATACGAAAATTATCAACAGTAATCTCACTAGAGGTTCTGATTTATCTAGACAAAATCAAAACTCGAGTAGGATTTAATTGTTAATTTGTTAATTTAGAAATCTTCTCACTATTCGTGAGCTGCCACAAGGGACAAAGAGTACTTAACCATATAAATGTTTACAAGTTCAGTGAACCATTAATTTTGTTTTGACAATGAAACTCCTACAAGTACATAGCTGCAAATACATTTTGTGATTGGTGGAAATATACCTAGTTTTAGAGAGGCAAGTGTTACAAAAAAGTAAAGAATGCTAATGAACTTGGTTTCATTTCGAATATAGGTGATGCTTCAGGACAGCAATTGATCCTTTCAATGCAGCTAAAGTTACAATCGGAATAATAGATGTAGGTATTCCAAGCCTCTTAAACACATCTTTCATGAAGAGAGTAGCGGTACCTCTTGCGCCAACCAGAAGTCCGATTACTTCAAGCTCTTCTAGCTGGTACTTTTGGAGGTAATTTGGAATGGTAAGATTGTAGATATTTTTTTTTCCTTATCCACTTCTGCTGGCTGTTCCTCATTAGTTTCGAAACGCACAGTGGGATCAATTATGAATCCAGATCTTGTAGATTCCTTGAAAGCTATTATATCTATGCGCCGTGTACTGCCAGTGACGGAGAGACCATGTACTTCTTCAAAGGTGTTGTAATCGGCATCTTTAAGGGCAGTGGCTATAATTGATCGTACTTGGTGGTGCCTAGCGTTTCGCAGACCTTCGCCGTGCGGACAGGATCCTAGGACGTGTGCAAGAGTTTCAACCTCGTTATGGCAATGCCTGCAACGGTTGTCCTGAGATCTTCCCAGCACAGCACGTACTGCAGCAACATTTCCAACCATTTTAATGCCATCGCGCCATTCGCTGTTGGAGAGTCCTTCGTGTTTACAAATCCATTTGTTGGCACTAGGATATTGTTTAAATAAAATTACGCCTTTCCCTTTCTATGGATGACGACAGCAAATATCAAATTCTCTGTTCCTCAGAAGGTTACGAATCTTTGTAACATTTAAGAAATGTTCATTCTTATGAAATAAGGCATCTTCTGGAACAATGTTCAGAGATTGGGCACATCTAATGCTCTGCTCATGAACCTGACGTGTTTGTATGATGCATGGGTTTTGAGGTTTGTGTAAATATCGAAGGGCATTAATTTGTTGTAGTAGTGCTTCCCATTTTGTTCGAAAAATTCCTAGTCCTTTGTACTTCCTGGGACTATAGACCATTGCATGAGGGATGTCTGTAGGCAGATTCAGTACCTCTTTCAATGCACTTTTTATTAATTTGTCGGCGTCATCCAAGAACGTTTTGGTATAAGTTCAGAAGGGATGGTTTGAAATTGATATATTAAGGATTGACAGATGGAAGTATTTAGAACACAATATTTCTGGTCTGCATGATGAAAAGGTGACGAGGTAAGAGTTTCAAGTTTATTATTTAGATGTTTTAAGGCCCATTCACAATGAAAATTAATCATAACCGTAACATAAACACAGAAGTTTGCGCCCAGGCTACCAAATGGGATCATTCACATTGATTCACATAAGCATTGACATAAACATTGTCGTAAGACGTTAACATGAAAGTTTGCAAACTCCAAACTTTCATGCTTATGCTTACGTGATTTGCAAACAGAACACAATCGTGGAGCGCTGAAGTATACGACAGAATATGAGGAAATGGCGTCGTTGTTATGTTTCCATGGTTACCAAGTAACTTTGCGGTTATGTTTATGTTCCCATCGTGAATGATGGTATGACTTCTTGATTTTACTGTAACGTTAAGTTAACGCTTACGTTATGTTTAATTTTCATTGTGAATGAGCCTTTAGTGTTGACTGGGGATTGAACACTATTGGGTCAGAGAAGTTTACTCCCAGATATCGAATAGAATCGTTTCTACCCATAGATTTAATTTCAAAATCAGGATACATACTGAGATTGTGTCCGACAAGCTTACCTTTGGAGATATTTATAATTACGCATTTATAAGGATTTAAGTTTAGCCCAATGTCTGTAAATCTTTGATAAGCCATTCTTGTCAGATGAATAGCGGAAACTTCATCTTTACCAATAATCACGGTATCGTCGGCAAAGCCGAGAACAGTTAAAGGAGGCAGTCCTGGTACAAGTTCAAATTCAAAAGTTGATGTTACTGTCTGCTCGCATAACTCGTTTAAAATATAATCTGTTGCTAAATTATATAAAGCTGGCGACAGAGGAGATCCTTGCATGACTCCTTTCTTTAGAACTGTTGGCTTAGTTTTTGTGTGACCCAATTCAATTCGTGTTCTTTCCCTCCTGTAGAGCTATCTCAAGTTGGGTAAGTTGTGTTGGAGCAGGAGAACTTTCCAAAGTAGCTCCTATATGGTCAGGGCCAACACTATCAAAAGCTTTCGTGATGTCCAGAAAGACAATTGTTACGTCAGTCTTTTTTGTTTTAGTAGCATGAAGAACTGATCGGAGAATTTAAGTATTTATTAGTGTTCCTGCTGTTTTAGAAAAACCAGTTTGGTAGTTATTAAATGATATGAAATTTCGTAATCTCTTGTCCAAAATGCGATCGATTACCCTAGGAAGTACAGATGAGATGGTTATTGGACGCCACTTAGATATCTCTTGACTATCCCCTGACTTGGAAAGCAAAACTGTCCTTGCTTTTTGAGGCTAGGGGGAACTATTCCTGACTGGAGCATTCGTGTTGCAATTAGGCTTATAACTTCATGTGCTAGAGTATCTTTGATTGCTCGTACGAGAACATGATCCAGTCCAGAAAGTACACGATTAGAAGAAAGTTCCATAAAGATCAGAAGAAATGAAGTATTCCATTACAATAAAATATTAATTGACTTACTAAAATTATATTTCACTAATGTTAGCTTAACCAAAGCGTTTGAACGGAGCCCTATTTTCAATTGACTATCTATGCAGTAAACAAATGACGATCACAAAGTATGTTTTATAGTACCGTAAAGAATTTGCAGTTTGAAATGTTGGCAAACACAGAAACAAATGGTAGGGAGATGATAAAACAGATGAAAGTAGACCTATATAAAGATTAGAAGAAATAAAGTATTCTATATATAATTTATTTCAAGAAATAGTGTGCCCAGGCATCCTGGGTTGCCAAAAACACAGAATAACACACATATAAGAATAGTAATGATTACAGTAAGATAGATGAGCCAAATTTAAATGTGAACTAGGAGCTTAAGTTTAAGAAATAATAAATTTGTACATATATTTGTAACAATCACACACTAACAAATAGAAAAGGGGGGTATTATGATATTCCGTATAAATGATTTTTCAGAATTGCCACAGACCCTTTAATGGTTGAAGTAATTATTTTTGGAATGATGTCATGGATTCCAAATGTTTTGATAGTGTTTACAGTTGATCGTGGGATGGTGCCCCTCGCTCCGATCATTAAACCATGTACTTCCCAGGTGCCTTCCATCTGATATTTTTCTCGAAAATATGGAATAGTAGGCTCATAAATTTGTTGTTTTTCTTTGTTGACCTCGGATGGTTGGGTCTGGCTCATCTCAAATCTAACAGTTGGGTCCAGTATAAAGCCTTTACTATTAGTCTTGTCTAGAGCCACGATGTCCGCTCTTCTAATTCCGCCGCCTTCAGACGCAACGCAGTGCACCTCTTCATGGACCTCGAAGATATTAATTGCCTTGCTAAAATTCTATTTCACTAATGTTAGTTCCACCAAAACGTTTGAACGAGCCGCAAATTTCAGTTGACTAGCTATGCGGGAAACAAATGACAGTCGCAAAGCATGTTTTATAGCACTGTAAAGAATTTGCAGTTTGAAATGTTGGCAAATAAAGAAACAAGTGATAGGGAAGTGATAAAATAAACAAAAGCTACGGAAGTGATAAAAATGTTAGGAAAGTGATAAAATTGTAGCGATAAACAGCAATGATTGGTTGAAACACATCCTTTCGTACCGTTTTATTTTTCAAAAATAGTATGACTAGTAAAAGTGTAATAGTTAAGTCCTGGTTGAGTGTAAGAGAAGGCCATATTGCCTTAACTCTGTCAGGCTAAGTAAAGCCATTATTATTATTATTATTATTATTATTATTATTATTATTATTATTATAATCATAAAATATCTTATCTAAAAACCTCTTTTTTTTTTTTTTTTTTTTGCAAATTTCCACAATTTGTGATATACCTTATTATTCAAAATTGCCGCAAAATATGTAGTCCTGCCTAGAAAATGAGCCCTTAAAGATAGGCGCTCATTTACCGGAAAGGATTCGTTCGGTGCGTACGGATTTTTGTTCTTTGTATTACTTTAAATGGAGCATCGCCACTTGATCGTATCGCTTTTGGCCGCATGACTCGATTCCGTCCGGAATTCTAAACAGATTTCCGTACTAGCCATGATTAAAATAAAATATAATGTCACGACAATAAGACGTATATTCAGCTGAAGGCCTCCAATCGCGGTAATATTGGAGTTATAGATGAAATGAATAAAGCGAAACTTATTTTGTTAACCCAACAGTATGAAGAGTTTCAGAATTTATAAAATTTGGATTATGAAAATGTAATATTAAAAAATTGGGAGAGATTGGGAAAATACAGAAGCAAGTACTCGTATGTTCTTCATAGTTTAAGTTACAGAGGTATTTATTTTATTTCCAGGTTCAGTCCAGAACACAACAAAATAATGCGCTCTAGCGGTAAATAACAATACTTCTTGATTATCAATACGGAAATGCGGATAAGTGAGCGATACTCTAATAAAAATCCAAACGCACCGAAAGAAAATATTTTCTGGTAAGTGAGCGGCTACCTTAATTCGTAATAGTAATATGCGTTACAAGAGCGGTATGTTGAAGTTTTCATTTTCGAGGAAAAGTTTGAAAAAGCGAATCGTAGTTGAAATTTTTCAATTTCCGAGAATTGAAAGAAAACATACCGCTCGCGCATCGTACATTATTTTGTGCGAAGATCGTTTATTTCATACCTGAAAGACGAATTTCTAATTAGTTGTAATGAAATCTCCATCTTGGTTTCTGTTCAATGACAGCAAATTTGCAAAACAAAAACATCTATCTTCAACATTGTTGCTTTAAAATGTTTTCTGTGTTTACTATACTCCAGCAGGGCATGATATACGTCTGTCTTTTTTTTTTTCCCAGTCTAAAATGCGAACTTAAAACAAACGGTAAGGTTATGTAATGATTTAGAGTTTACTTAATTTTTGCAAATATTTGAAAACAATAATTAAAAGTGCAATTTAGGTGAAGTTGCAATGGTAAGTTTCAATTTATAATTATTACTATATTTAACGTCTCTAAAAATAATATGTTAAAAGCCTAAAGCAATAAAATCAATATGTCACTTAAGCGGTAAGAAGAGGGAAATTGTTATGTGTGTTAGGTTGGGAATACTGAATGTGGAATTTTATACTTTCCGCGGATTGGTTTTGTGCGGAAACCAAGCAAATACGCACGATCTCGCACAAAATTAATTTTCCGTTATTGATTGATTCTACTTCAGATTAAATTCCGAATATTAAAAAAATACCGTAAGTAAAAAGTTGAATATGTAGTAAGTATTTCAGTTTAATATTATGACATTGTTCTTTCTGGGGAAACGATTCTGTAGGTGTAGACCTTTATACAAGTGAAATTTTCGTTCTATTGCAAACTGCTACCATATTGTTCATCTCGCACCTTCAGAGTTCAATCCAACAGATGACGCTAAGTTCCAGAAAAGATTTTTTTATGTCCATGTCGCGATTTTTGTTTTCCTTGTAAAACTACGACCTCGGATTTGGTGTCTCTTTCCTAGGCGTGGTCACATATTGAGGTACCATGCTGTAACAGTTCTGTTCGGGCACTCGGCCTTACGCGATTTTGATCGATTATTTTTGTCGACATCTGCGACCAGGTGCAGAAAGAGATAAAATAGCTTTAAGCCAAACTGATCCTTTTAAGATTTACTCAAATGCTGCGTTTTATCTATTTCACATTTGTTTTTTTTTTTTAACTATATGATCTAGCTCACTTTCTCAAAGCTCTTTCATTCACTACATTCTATACCGGTACGTATAATTAAAAAAAAAAAAAACTGATTGTGAATGTATTACTGGTGAACGCTCCTGTTCAAAATTTCATTACCCAATTTAATTCTGAATTTATGAGCCAGTAGATTGCTTCATGCGTTATTATATACGGTATTTACATAATAGTTATATACGTTACAAGAGCGGTATGTTGACGTTTTCATGTTCGAGGAAAAGATTCAAAAAGCAAAACGTAGTTGAGTTTTTTAATTTCCGAGAACATGAAAACAAACATACCGCTCGTGTATCGTACATTATTTTGTCCGAAGATCGTTTATTACATACTTGAAAGACGAATTTCTAATTAGTTGCAATGAAATCTCCATGTTGGTTTCTGTTTAATGACTACAACTTCGGAACACCAAAATATCTTTCTTCAACATTGTTGCTATAAAATGTTTTCTGTGTTTATTAAACTCCAGCAGGCCGTGATATACGTCGGTCTTTCCCCCCAGTCTTTAATGCGAAATTAAAACAAACGGTAAGGTTATGTAATGATTTATTTTTCATTTTAATATTTCAACAATATTATTTATATAACATATTGCAGTAATAACATCGGCATCTGGAATCTTGTCGATATTTTCACGTATTCTTTAATGTTACTTGTATCAGGAATGCAATAAGTTTCGTGGAGTAGTAGACTTTACTTAATTTTTGCAAATATTTGAAAACAATAATTAACATTGCAATTTAGGTGAAATTGCAGTGGTAAGTTTCAACTTATAATTATTACTATGTTAAACGTCTCTAAAAATAATATGTTAAAAGCCTAAAGCAGTAAAATGAATGTCGCGCTTAAGCGGTAAGAAGAGGGAAATTGTTATGTGTGTTACGTTGGGAATACTGCATGTGGTATTTCACACTTACCGCGTATTGGTTCTGTGCGGAAACCAAGCAAATACGCACGATCTCGCACAAAATATATTTCTTCACAATTTAATGCAACGAATTAGAAGGTACATTCGTAACGTATCAAAAGAAAAGTAATTTTCAAGAAACGGTTTGATATATTGTTGAAAGGGATGTTAACATGTAGCAACATTAGGTATATACAAATCTCGATGCAATTCTTTTTCATGTTTTATGTCTGATTTTGATGTTAAATGCCTGTTTTGACTGTTTAATTTAATATTTTTCATGTGCCTTTTGCTATTGCACTCCTTTTCAAAGAATCGAGTTGTATTTGTTATCATACATTTTTAACAATTTGTAAAATTCAGTGTTTTTTCCCCTTTAATAAGAAAATATTCATCTCCTAACTTCTCGTTCGTTCGTTCGTTCTGAAGGGAAAGCTTGGTGCTCTTAATTTTCGACATGTTCCTCAGCAGTATGATTTATAAAACAGCGAAATTAACACTAACACAAATATGCACGTATAAATAATCAAATAAATGAATGAAAAGAAGTAAAATATACTTGTTTACGCACAGGATCTCAAGTACGTGTGGTGATTGCAAGGATCCATGCCAAACAGGATTAGAAAGGCTATAATGTAAATTCTTACGAAACCAACTGTACTCTCACAGTGCCAGCCCATCCATGATTCATGTCGTTATATTATTTTATTTTATTGGGTTTCCTGAAATTAGAGGCGGCCATTAGACAAAGCGTACAAAACAATACGAGAACAAATAGATGATGTAAAATAACAGAGTAAGAAAAAAGTAAACAAGTACACAAACAAATAAACAATTGCAGTTTACAGAATAAAAAAGAAGTTACAAGTAAAGAAGCAATGAAAGCTAATAAGAGAAAGAAAAATGATAATGCTGCGTCAGTTTTTATAGTACACTGAATTAGAGTCCATATAGGTGATTCCGTAAAAGTTTGACTGATTCTCTAATTATGAGGAGGGCCAGTTCATTCAGAAAATATTTGTGCAGTCCTAGGGTCTTACAGAATTGAGAAGTTAGGTATCGTTCCTCTTGCTCCAAACATCAATCCTGTAACACTGATATCGTGAAGTTGGTATTTATCTTTATAATACGGGATGGTTGGAACGTAGATTGTTCGTTTTTCCTCATGTACGTCTTTGGCTGCCCTTTGTACGTTTCAAACCTGATGGTGGGGTCGATTATTATATCCTGAGACAGGGATTCGCTAATGGCGATTATGTCAATTCGTCTGTTACTGCCATTGTCGGCAGTTCCGTGGACTTCTTCATAGACGGTGTATTTTAGTTTTCTAAGGGCATCGGCAAGATTAGTTCTAATTGCATGGTGCCTATGTATACGCAATGTTTCGCCATAAAGGCAGGCACCCAGGACATGTCCAAGGTTTCATATCTCACTGAGGCATCGCCTGCAGTGGTTGTCCTGAGACCTACCGGGTATGGCTCTTACGTTGGCAGTCATCTTGATAGCCTCCTTCCATTCACCGCTAGTCATTCCATCGGGCTTAGTTATCCATTTGTTAGAGGGAGTGAATTCACTGTACAGAATAACTCCTTTTCCCTTTTGAGGTAAGTTGCACCATGCGTTGTACTCTCGCTGGCATAATTCGGTTCTAATTTTTCTGGTGTTTATTACTCCTCTAGTAGAAGTTAGGTGTGCAGTTCCATCGATTTGAAGGTTGTTCAACACAATGTTTAGCTTCCTCCATTAGACATCTAGTGTTGTTTATGTACATATTCAACTTCATGCAAGAGTTGACGTGTTGCAAGTAGGCTTCCCAACGTGTATTCCAAACTTAAGTATCGCGAATCGCTCTGATTGTCAGTCAGTAATCCCTTTCATTATAAACAACAGAGTTACATTGTCCGTCTTAAGAATTACAAAGAAATAGCATTTATTAAGTTGATGTTTCTATTCTACAGGGACATCATTTTATTTTTACTTCAATTTTTATTGTACCTGACTTTTTGAACGTACTTCACTCCCACCCCTTCTACTAATGAAGTTCAACCGTCCTCCACAAAGATCCAAGACTGCATATACAGCAAGAGGAGTAGATGATATACAGTCATAGTAGCCTTACGGTCATAGTGAACAATACGTTCCAAAAATATGTTTGTGTTTTCCAGTGACGAAAGAGCTTTCAATACTGAATCATTTTCGCACAGGTACTGTCGTCCATTTGCCTACGTCGTATCCCGGTTTCCTTCACCAGCTTTTAATCGCCAGCTAGTGGCTGGGCTGTCTTAGCTCTTTTCTGAAAACATTAATTTCTGTTAGGAGTCAATTGGACGTCTACGTAATATTATACTACTATTTAAAATAACTTAAACAAGAGGGCCTCGTTAAGTAATTAACTGTCACATGATTTCCTCCCTTTCTACGACCCTACGACATAACCACTTGGATGGATAGTAGATAATATGTCTGAGTAATTTTATCTTTTCGGAACGGGCAGAAGTGAAGATTGAATTTACAGTGCGTAAGGTACTCTTTTATAGAGTAGGTACAGAATTATTTCAACATGAGTTACTTAGTACGAAGGACGAAACTGATAATTGGAATTAGGTACAATAGTCTATAGTGCGATAATATGCACATTAGAACTGAAGCTTGTACCGAAATGAATGGTCCCATTTAAAAAAAATGTGTTTAAATATCCATATTATGATTATTTTTCAATTTAACTTCATTCTCTATATATTGTACGCTAATGTGCTGTAGGCAGTATAATATACACTGCATAATGAATACGTCCACATGGATAGCTCAGTTCGTGAGTAAAAACACTCATTGTTAATACTGTACTGTATTTTGATTAAATAAAAACTTAATGAAAATGATGAAACTCAAAATCGAGATATTTCCTAGTTTACGTAAATGGATTAACTATTTTTCTTCCCTTCTGTACCTAGTAAAGTGATTTGTTTGTACATTACGCCAGTATCCTCGAACTCCAGTCGTGGAAAGGGGTAGCAAACGGCGTTGATCCAAAGGTATAGCCAGGTTAATATTAAAAATGTTAGTAAAAATAAAATGATGTCCCTGTATTTTATAATTTTTATATGAATAAATTTGACAAATATTCTGACCCGCGTAAAATGAAAGCCGAGTCAATTACACTCTCGAGTCGCCCTTCGTTTCTGCAAGGAATGTGTTGATGTCATTATCCTTTTAACTTCCGAAAAGAGAATTAGATATGGAAAATAATATGTAATTATAAATTTGATAAGACCTGTCGATCTCCAAGTAATGTTATACTGTATATACGTCAGGTTGCGCAGATTAAAGCTGATGCAGTAAAACCTGTCATTTCATTAACTTGCCCGCAATCCTGAGTTTGAAAGACGTCGTTAGCTCGGTACAGAACTTCCTCCTTCAGCTGTCGACTGTCTTTTCTTCTTAAAATGCCGTGAAATAATTTTCAGATACTCTCAGACCAGCTGACTTCTGTACTTTTATAATTATACGACAGTCTTTTGAGGCGGAGAGTGCAGAAGAGAAAAATAATTTCTTGGATGACGGAGATGACGGCATAACTTTAGGGTCCGAGAGAGAAAGACGCTTTTGGAAGACGAAGTTAAACTCCGCGGCAATTGCTTTTGAAAAGTTTTTGTTACTGCACAGCCAAATACTTAAAATATATTAACTTAATTAACAAAAGATCAGTTTTAAATATATGAATGATCTAGTAAATACACTAGTGAGGCAGAATCGCCTGGTGAACAGCGATCGTGATCATCAACAAGCGGTCCTCATTCAAATTTCAGGCTTGGACATACATTTAGCTCCATTTCACGAGAGTGATTGTTTTCCGTTTGTCTTATATGCGTAATATGTCGTGTCCGCTGTGACTTTGCATTGTGATGACCACACGTGATAGTAATAAAGGAGGCCTGAAACTTTCCATCAATATGCAGTTACATTAAGTCGCTTATTTGAACTAACAAACTAATTATTCCCCTAATGCAATGATGACTAACACGACTACAATGACATGGCTAACACGGCTGCTATGACATGGCTAACTCGACTACAATGACATGACTAAGACGACTAAAATGACATGACTAACACGACTACAAGGACAAACTAAAAACGCTACTGCAATGGCTGACTAAAATGACTGCAATAACATGACTAACTCGACTGCAATAACATGACTAACTCGATTACAATGACATGACTAACACAACTACAATAACATGACAAACACGACTACAATGACATGACTAACACGACTACAATGACATGACTAACACGACTACAATGACATGACTAACACGACTACAGTAACATGACTAACACGACTACAATGACATGGCTAACACGACTACAATGACGACTAACTCGACTACAATGACATGACTAAAACGACTAAAATGACATGACTAAGACGACTAAAGTGCCATGACTAACTCGACTACAATGACATGACTAACACGACTACAATGACATGACTAACACGACTACAAGGACAAGACTAAAAACACTACTGCAAAGCTGACTAAAATGACTGCATTAACATGACTAACTCGACTGCAATAACATGACTAACTCGATTACAATGACATGACTAACACAACTACAATAACATGACAAACACGACTACAAAGACATGACTAACACGACTACAATGACATGACTAACACGACTACAATGACATGACTAACACGACTACAGTAACATGACTAACACGACTACAATGACATGGCTAACACGACTACAATGACAAGACTAAGTCGACTACAATGACATGACTAACACAACTACAATGCATGACTAACTCGACTACAATATCATGACTAACACGACTACAATGACATGACTAACACGACTACAGTAACATGACTAACACGACTACAATGACATAACTAACACGACTACAGTAACATGACTAACACGACTACAGTAACATGACTAACACGACTACAATGAAATGACTAACACAACTACAATATTATGACTAACACGACTACAATGACAAGACTAACACGACTACAATATCATGACTAACACGACTACAATGACATGACTAACACGACTACAATGACATGACTAACACGACTAAAATGACATTACTAACACGACTACAAGGACAAGACTAACACGACTACAATGACATGACTAACACGACTACAATGACAAGTCTAACTCGACTACAATATCATGACTAACACGACTACAATGACAAGACTAACACGACTACAGTGACATGACTAACACGACTACAATGACAAGACTAACTCGACTACAATATCATGACTAACACGACTACAACGACATGACTAACACGACTACAATGACATGACTAACACGACTACAATGACAAGACTAACTCGACTACAATATCATGACTAACACGACTACAACGACATGACTAACACGACTACAATGACATGACTAACACGACTACAAGGACAAGACTAAAAACACTACTGCAATGGCTGACTAAAATGACTGCAATAACATGACTAACTCGACTGCAATAACATGACTAACTCGATTACAATGACATGACTAACACGACTACAATATCATGACTAACACGACTACAACGACATGACTAACACGACTACAATATCATGACTAACACGACTACAACGACATGACTAACACGACTACAATGACAAGACTAACAACACTACTGCAATGGCTGGCTAATGCGACTGCAATGGTGTGACTAACACGACTGGAATGGGCAAGTCTAATGCTAATAAGAGCGCAATGTCATGGCTAACACGACTGCAATGGCATGACTAACACGCTACAATTGCATGACCACAGAAGTACGGGACATGACTAATACTACTGCGATGGCATGGCGAAAGTGGCGATTATGGGGATGATGGAAGTTGTTGGTATGGTATGGGAAATATGAGCGAATGAAGAGGAACAGAATTTACGTGTAAATGCCACATATCTGTACCATGAAACTGATCTCATGGCGATGTCCGTTTGAACTGACGCATAAACACACTCGGGCGCACACACACACATACACACACACACACACACACACATTGTCTTAGAGCTTTCTTCTCTCGTGTTTTAAAGACGATTTCCTCTATGGACTGCACGTTGTCCCGCAAAGACTTGAAAACTGTTTATTGAAAGTAAAAGTATATTACACAAAAATGGGGCTATATAGGGTAGGTAAACGACGTTGTTCCCCCCACTCTCTCCTCTGCAGTTCTCGTTTAGGACTTAAGTGAGAGTCGCTGAAATTGGGTGTTGACTACATTTATTTTCCCTTATGCTGTTAGAAAGAGATTTATAAGGTAAAAGGACTTCGTGAAGTGATGAAACTACGGATAGTTTTCATGGATGGGTGTTGTAGATTTTTATAGTGGAATAAAATCGGGTATGGAGACGTGGTTTCTTTAAAGTTTTACTCCTAATATGCATCTCCAAGCAATCGTGAAAAAATTGAGTTTCTGTTGTGTTAAACAAAGCCTCAAAAGAATAAATTAGACTGTGCAAAAGGTTGATTCCAATATAATTCGGTGTTTATTTTGTCTGGCTCAACAAGAGCACTTAGGGTTATGAAATTCATGCCTGTAAAACATCTGTAAACTAATACAAGGGAGGAATGGAGTTTATTATTATTTGTAGAAAAATACTACATATGCTTTAAATATAATACAGGGACATCATTTTATTTTTACTTGAATTTTAATTGTACCTTCATTTCTGAATGTACTTCACTCCCACCCCTTCACTAATATCCTTGCTCCCGTCAGACACACAAACTTACGGCCGTTGTTGCGTTCGAAGTCTTCAAGCAGTGAAGTAAACACTGCAGTGTATAGTGTGTTTCAGAAATATGGTTGCGTTTTCTATAGAAGGAAGAACCTATATTAATAATATCGCACTAAAAATTATATTGAAGAAACGATAAATTCAATTTCTGAGAACATGCTTCAAAATGTTTTTAATAATATGCGTAAATAATTGAAGCCTGCATTGTAATGAACGGCAACCATTTTCAGCAACTTGTTTAAAAATTCAGATTAGCTTATTTTGAATTGAGGTGGCTAGAAGCAAAGGAATGCTAGTGACATTTGTAATAACATGAGTTAAGTGCATCCAGTGTAAGCAGAAGTATCTAAAATTTTAGTGGCAAAGGGATATTTTAATCGCATCACATATTAAAATTTAAATAAAAATTTCACCACTGATTTTACGAAAGCTTAAATATTTAAACCCCATTTTCTCAAAAGTAACTTAAGTACACTTACAGCCCTTTACTTATGAGCCCCTCAATTTAAATGCACTCTCTATATTGTATGCTAACATCAATAATTAATATGCTAAATAAAGTAGACATTACATAACGAACATAGCCGCCTGAAAATTTGAGTTTTTTTTTTTTTAAATTGTTACTATCCTACTGTATTTTGATAAATTCCGCAAAAGTGATCATCAAATTGAAAATCGTAATATCGTATTTCTTTACAACATAAATGGATACACTACTTTTCTCTCCTCCTATACCTAGTAAAATGATTTGTTTACATATTGCACTAGTAACATCAAACTCCTGTAATGGAAGGGGGCAACAGTATTTCCGAGTATAGCCAGGTTAATGTTAAAAATGTTGGTAAAAATAAAGTGATGTCCCTGTACAATATAACATATAATGAAAATAAATTGATGAATAAGAGAACAGTGGTTCAGTTGGGCCGTAACGAGTACTTTATTGATTACTAGCTGAAAGCACCCAGCGTTGCCCGGGTTTTCCTTTCTGCTTCTACTTTTAATTAAACTGGTTATTAAATTTTCGAAAATCACGGAAACCTAACTGTACACAACCAAAACGGATTGTCTTTACTAAGCTTTCCTCGCTCATAAAGATGAATCTTTACTTAACGTCACTTAGATGAATTAATGAACTCCTTAGCCAAATGCCTGTCAGTGCTAACTCAATTTAAAACAGTTGTAAATCAGTTACCGAAAAGAAAACATTTCATCATGTGCCTGACGTTAAACTCTTTTTTTAAATTTATTTATTTTTTTATTTATTTTTATTTACATATTTATTTGTTTTTATTTATTTATTTATTTATTTCTTTATTTCTTTATTTCTTTATTTCATTATTTATTTATTTACTTATTTACTTACTTATTTACTTACTTACTTACTTACTAACTTACTTACTTACTTACAAATGGCTTTTAAGGAACCCGAAGGTTCATTGCCGCCCTCACATAAGCCCGCCAGCGGTCCCTATCCTGTGCAAGATTAAACCAGTCTCTATTACTTACTTACTTACTTATTTATTTATTTATTTATTTATTTATTTATTTATTTATTTATTTATTTATTTATTGATTTCTTTCATTCTTTCTTTCTTTCTTTATTTATTTATTTATTTATTTATTTATTTATTTATTTATTTATTTCTATATTTCATTATTTATTTATTTATTTATTTATTTACTTATTTACTTACTTATTTACTTACTTACTTACTTATTTACTTACTTACTTACTTACTAACTTACTTACTTATTTATTTATTTATTTATTTATTTATTTATTTATTTATTTATTTCTTTATTTCTTTATTTCTTTATTTCTTTATTTCTTTCTTTATTTATTTATTTCTTTATTTCTTTATTTCTTTATTTATTTATTTATTTATTTATTTATTTATTTATTTATTTCATTATTTCTTTATTTATTTATTTATTTATTTACTTATTTACTTACTTACTTATTTACTTACTTACTTATTTATTTATTTATTTACTTATTTACTTACTTATTTACTTACTTACTAACTTACTTACTTATTTATTTATTAATTTACTTATTTATTTATTTATTTCTTTCTTTATTTATCTATTTCTTTATTTATTTATTTCTTTATTTATTTATTTCTTTCTTTATTTATTTATTTATTTATCTATTTATTTATTTATTTATTTCATTATTTATTTATTTATTTATGTATTTATTTATTTATTTATTTACTTATTTACTTATTTACTTACTTACTAACTAACTTACTTACTTACTTATTTATTTATTTATTTATTTATTTATTAATTTCTTTATTTATTTCTTTCTTTATTTCTTTATTTCTTTATTTCATTATTTATTTATTTAATTATTTATTTATTTATTTACTTATTTACTTACTTATTTACTTACTTACTAACTTACTTACTTAGTTATTTATTTATTTATTTACTTATTTACTTACTTACTTATTTACTTACTTACTAACTAACTTATTTATTTATTTATTTATTTATTTATTTATTTTTTTATTTATTTATTTATTTATTTATTTATTTCATTATTTATTTATTTATTTATTTATTTATTTACTTACTTACTTATTTACTTACTTACTTACTAACTTACTTACTTACTAACTTATTTATTTATTTATTTATTTATTTATTTATTTATTTATTTATTTACTTACTTACTTACTTATTTACTTACTTACTAACTTATTTATTTATTTATTTATTTATTTATTTATTTATTTATTTATTTATTTATTTATTCCTGTGTAGTTAAGGCCATTAGGCCTTCTCTTCCACACACCAGAAATACAAATAAAGTAATAGAAAAATCAAACTATAAACAAAGTAAAACCCAACGAAAATATAATCCTTCTCCCCTTTCTCATTAGTTTCAGCATCGAATCAATATATACATATATAATTTAATTTATATTGGAAGATTGTTTACCTCTTGACCATTGTACACCCACTTATATCATACCCAGTTCTTTTTAATATAACTTGAAACTATATCTCATAAATTCAGAGCATATTGTATTAATTCTAATTTCACACACAGAATACAGATACAATATAAACTCGCAATAAATCATTTTTAACATAAAGACTAATATTCTGAGAAACGTATAGGCCTACCGGTATTTTAGAAATTAAGAGATTTTTATTTCCACAACGCTTAACATACTAAATTTGCAACGTGATAATACAGATATAATTTCGTAGCAATACATTTTCGGACGTGAACAACAATAATTTGAGAATTAATACAATGTTATTTTCAGTGGGCTTATGTACATTCACATACTACATTAGCAACATGAAAAAAGTATCATTGAATTGCTTATTGATATGTGTAAAATCTTTTTTTTTTTTCCACTTCTTTGTATAAAATATAGTTGAGGATGTAAAAAACACGGAGTTTTTAAGTTAATGTCTGCAACTTTGAGCGACTGTCCTTGAGCTTCATTTTAATATGGTCATTACAAATGCTAGTGGCATTGAAATTGCAGCTGCTTAAAATTGAATGAGTATCCTAGCCATACGTGGAATAAAACATCTCCTTTTATTTTTGCAGTAATTTAACTTCCATTTGCACAATTTTAATGTAGCCTATGTTCTTCTCCTTGGTTTTGAAGGTTAAATGTGCAAACTTTGGCACATATCGGTTAAAGCGTATAGTTTTGTATGGAGAGCATACATACATACATACCCACATTCAATTTTATATATTAAGATATATACTGTTTTTTTATTCTATTGTTTTGCTGGAGGGACAACACAAGTATCCATGCGAGAGATCCCTAGTTGCCCGGATTACGGTTATATGGGAATGATTATGCACCGCACCTTGTCCATTAGACTCCAAGATTAATGCCCACGTGCATCAACGTCGGTTAGTGTAGCCACCGGTTAAAATTGTCACCTAACCCGTGGTTAAGCATTTTTACAGTGGATCGACCTCGGTTACGACTTAAATAGGAGGTTAACTACAGTAATCTCTAACCGGCCATATTTGAGTGGTTAACGAAGATAACCAGTGATTAGTAGAACAAGTAAAGCAAAATGGCGGCCAGAGCCACACATGTTTATTTCAAAGACGATTATTATTGTACAATACTTGAATTACTTGGATAAACCGTGAGCGTGAAGTTTCTTTAGTGGAAAGAGAGAATTCTTACGAGGAATTAGGTGACAGAAAATTTCAGGAGGGATTTCGTTTATCAAAATCTACAAATGGATCACTTGATATAACACAAAAACAGTCATATTTCTCCTATGGATCGGCTGATTATGTTACGATTCTATGTAACTATTATTTTCTGTATTTTAAGAGGGAATACTCGAATATCTCTTTCTCTATGTCACTGGCTGAAGAAAGAGAGGTTATGGCTGGATCTTAGGATAATGAACAAATCTCTGGTGTAAATGGGATCCTAGATCGTACACACTTTCCTACTCATCTTTTGCATCCTTTTCCTTCATGGATATTACTTCTTTTTTATATAATATATTTACATATAGTAAGTAAGTCTATCAATACTTCAACCTCACATTGGGATATAATCATTTTTGCATCCAATTTTCCATTTTGTACGATTTTAACCTAACAACACTGAAAAATAAAGAAATGCAACTCGTAAATATAACAGCCGAAAGGCAAACAAATGCAACGCGAAAATGTAGGACACGTTCATTTCGATGTAGAACGGAGTGAGCGCAGTCGTTTTTAGACGTTGACAATTATCTTTGCAGCAGTATGGATGCTTTCCTTTAGTCATTTTGTAGAAACAATGTACCATCATAGACTTTACTCTGGTTAAATGAGGTGTCAGCTAGCCATGTTTAAGTAATCGGTGATTGTGAATGGTGCACAGAAATTACATTTTAACCATGGTTACTGTTTAACCGTCGTTTCGTAATCTATGATTACTGCGTTTTTAACCGATGTTGATGCACTTTGCCATAAATATTACTGGACGCGTGTGTCTCTAGCAAGCGAAGTACTCGACCGATTGCTTACGCGACTCCTGTTTGGTGAAGTTGGGCAGAACAAAATATGGACCACTTCAACAATTACACTAATAATTAAATTTAAATTATTTACACTATATACGCTAGGATAAGGCCTTTTTAATATTTACACAGGGACATCATTTTATTTTTACTTCAATTTTTATTGTACCTGAGTTTTTTAATGTACTTTACTCCCACCCTTCTACTAGTAAATTCCAAGTGTCCTCCACACAGAACCGAGGCCGCGTATGCAGTACTGAGTTAGTGAGTATAGTACGATCCAGAAATATGTTCACGTTTTCCAATGACGAAAGAGCTTTGAATATTGAATCATATTTTCGCACAGGTACTGTCGTCCGTTTGCTTACGTCACATCCCTATTTCCCCCCACCTGCTTCTGTTCGCTCCTCTATAAAGTCTAGTAGCTGGGCTGTCTTAGCTCTTTTCTGAGAACATTAATTTCTGTTAGGAATTGGGCGTCTACGTAATATTATACAACTATTTAAAATAACTTAAAGAAAAGGGTCTCATTAAGTAATTAACTGTCACGTGATTCTCCCCCCTTTCTACCACCTTGCGACAAAACCACTTGGACGGACAGTAGATAGCATTTCTGAGTAATTTTATCTTTTCGGATCGGGCAGAAGTGAAGATTGAATTTACAGTACGTAAGGTACTCATTTATAGAGTAGGTATAGAATTATTTCAACACGAGTTACTAGTACGAAGGACGAAACTGGTAACTGGAATTAGGTACAATAGTCTATAGTGCGATAATATGCACAAAAGAACTGAAGCCTGTATCGAAATAAACGGCC
Organism: Periplaneta americana; assembly: GCA_025594305.2. NCBI lineage: Eukaryota > Metazoa > Arthropoda > Insecta > Blattodea > Blattidae > Periplaneta > Periplaneta americana. Next base: position 35,195,865 of record JAJSOF020000040.1, on the reverse strand, counting down.
ACCATTTTCAAAAATGTGTTTAAATATCCATATTATGTTTATTTTTCAATTTAACTTCATTCTCCATATTGTACGCTAATGTGCTGTAGACAGTATAATATACACTGCATAATGAATACGTCCGAATGGATAGCTTAGTTCGTGAGTAAAAACACTCATTGTTAATAATGTACTGTATTTTGATTAAACAAAAACCTAATGAAAATTATCAAACTCAAAAGCGCGATATTTCCTAGTTTACGTAAATGGATGAACTACTTTTCTTCCCTCTTATACCTAGTAAAGTGATTTGTTTCTATTTTACTCCAGTATCATCGAACTCCTGTCGTGGAAGGGGGAGCAAGTGGTGTTTCCGGTTCTAGACCTTTAATCCAAAGATATAGCCAGGTTAATATTAAAAATGTTTGTGAAAATAAAATGATGTCTCTGTACTATAATAAAGAATGTAGGCCTACATTGATCAAACATTATATACACAATTATGTACAGTGTCATCTATTGTAATACAAGGTATCTTATTTCATAATAGCCTACATAGTGTAAATATGTTTGATGAATGCAAATAATCATATTGTAAAGGGCTGTCAGATATTGACTAATTTCATAAGCCGATTATCAAAAAGACTGTTTCATCTCTGGAATATCTCTCTCTTCAAATATTACTACTGTAGAATATGATTTTCATTTTTCTTCATTATGTTAATCATTTCTTTGGTCAAAATTATCTTTATTTAACTGTAAACTGTAATTGTTTAGCTCTTAGAATTACATCTACCTAAACAATTGAGTTGCGCAGGGCATGAAGCACATATGGATGAATCCAGAAATGCATATAGAGTGTTAGTTGGGAGGCCGAAGGGAAAAAGACTTTGGGGAGGCCGAGACTTAGAAGGGAGGATAATATTAAAATGCATTTGAGGAAGGTGGGATATGTTTGTAGGGACTGGATTAATCTTGATCATGATAGGGACCGATGGCGGACTTATGTAGGGATCGGCAATGAACCTGTAGGTTCCTTAAAAGCCATTAAGTAAGTAGGTATACAGACCATCATATTCCCTAATTTAAACTTTTCTAAGATTTGTTTATATTAATTAGGTTATCTTATAGCTTCTGCTATATGATATTATGGGTAGTCACGTATCAGAGATTGTTTAATACTAAGATTAATTGAAAAACGTATGTCGTATGTCAAGTGACGTTGATTACTGGGATCCGGATAATTGAAGTGGAATGAAACTGTTTTAATAAAAATGAAACTGAATCAACAAGCCTTCTTGACTTAGTAACCGTCCACAGAGTTCAATGAAGATTCCATAGTTGGCACAACTGATAACAAGAAAAGTAGCTAATCTTCAGAGTCCGTGGATATCCACGGACTCTGCTATTCTTAACACACCACTGTCATCTAACGTAATATTTGTAATGTTGAGATGGTACAATAATACATTTGAAGACAGTGTATTTTCGTAAGCCAATTAATATTTTATTGTATTGGAGTACTTCGTTACTTCTAATCTTCATATAATTTCTTCTAATCGTGTAATACACGAAAGTAGGAGTACCTCAAGGCACCGTGCTTGGACCACTGCTTTTCTCCATTTATATTAATGACGTGACTACAAACTTACAGTACTGCAAGTATCACATTTACGCAGACGACTTACAACTCTACATACACTCACGACCAGACGAAATTGACGCAACTATTGGCAAAATTAATCATGACTTGAATCAAGTTTCTTCATGGGCGAAAAAGTTCAGACTTAGGTTAAATGCTAGAAAGTCACAAGCTATAATAATTGGACATAAGAGACTACTGAACACAATGAACGACAGACATATCCCAATTATTACAGTGAATAATGCCACTATTCCGTACCATTCCGTCGTCAGAAATCTCGGCATTTTCTTGGACGAAAATTTAAATTGGGAATGCCAAATAAAGGAAATATCCAACAGAGTGTGCTATACCATGCATTCTCTTAACCCATTCAGAAACTTCCTCCCGCCAGAATTAAAACAGACTTTAGTGCAAACCCTCGTACTACCACTGTTTGACTATTGCGACGTAATATTTACAGACTTGACAACTGACCTTTTGAACAAGCTGCAGCGTGTGCACAATATGTGTGTCAGATTCATCAGCAATGCTCACAAATTTGACCACATTACACCCTCGTTCAAATCTTTATCCTGGCTGCAACTTAGTAACCGTAGAACACTTCATTCGCTCTCTCTTCTGTTTCGAGTTCTCCACAGTTCTACTCCAAATTATCTTCGTTCCCGCTTTAACTACTTATCCTCCAATCACAATCTCAACACCAGGTCACAGGAGAGCCAAATCCTAGCAATCCCTGCCCATAGAACATCCCACTATTCATCCTCTTTCACTGTCTCAGTTCCCCGTGAATGGAATTCTCTACCTCAGAAGATTAGGGGCTGCCAGACAATAACCACTTTCAAGAAAAGGCTGAACGATTTCTTACGGGCGCAGTCAAATTGAAATTATACTTGTGATCGAGCTTAATAATTTAATTTAATTTAGATATGACTATCTTTACTATTATTATTATTATTGTTATTATTATTATTATTTTTATTATTATTATTATTATTATTATTATTATTATATAATTATTTTATTGGTGTTGTGAAAACGAAAAGAATTGTCATTGTATTATATTAATTATGTATTATATTGTCTTGTATTTGTAGTATTGTATTGCTTTGAATTGTATTGTATTCATTATGTTATATTCATAGCAATGTAGTAATTTTTTATCATACTGTTTGAGTGGAAGAGAAGGCCGAATGGCCTTAACTCTGCCAGTTAAAATGAACCATTATTATTATTATTATTATTATTATTATTATTATTATTATTATTATTATTATTATTATTATTATAGTCAATTAAATCCCACTCGAGTTTTGATTTTGTCTAGATAAATCAAAACCTCTAGAGAGCTTACTGTTGAAAATAATTTGAGCAATTGTTATATCAAACAAACTGAAACTATTGTAAACAATTCCAAAATATTATACATTTAAAAACGCTGTTGTACTATCTACTAAATGGGTTTCCGTTTACAAGCTCTAAGTTGCATTTTCGGTATTTGTAAATGGAATTCTTGTGGATCTAAATTACAATTAACAGGATTAATTTATTAACAATTATAATTTTTCGAACTATAAATTTTGTCATAAAAACTGTAACTGATGCTAGTGAGGTAAATGATGTTAAATCAATGATAATCCAGCTCTCTGTTAAAGAAGTGTAAAACTATATCAATCTATATGGATAAAATTGTACGCGTGATTCTTGCCTGCTTGCAAAGAGACTTGTGGGCTGATTGAAATAGCTTCGAGACGGTACAGAAAGCCTTAAAAGTCGAACTTATAGACCGAAGACTTACGACGACGACCACGACGACGACGACGTCACTGTATGTTAGCTCTCTTCCTGCGTTATTCACTTCCTACTGAAAGGACTTATAGAATTCATAAGGCACAGAAAAGAATTTCTTTTTTATTTATTTTTGCTGGACAAGTTTTAATTATCCTCACGTCTAATACGATGTTAAAAATCTACTAGGTAATCTTCAAAATATTTATCGGAAAATGACCATTTTGATATCAAATACTACTAGTACTTCTCCTGGAGCTTACGGTTGGTTTAACTCCATTGTAGACTCTTCTTGGCTCGATGCTAGACTATCCCATGTTGAGAGTTCAATAATATGAGGTGGACACAGAGGATAATATATAATCATATTTGATATTAGTAGCATTAATAGATCTTTACTTTTAAATTTAACTCTTAGAATATGCCATTAGGAAAGTTCAGGATAACAGATAGGGTTTGGAATAAAACGGGTTACATGAGCTTCTTGTCTATGCGGATGACGTGACTATGTTCGGAAAAATCCACAAACTATTAGGGAAAACACGGAAATTTTACTTGAAGCAAGTAAAGCGACAGGTTTGGAAGTAAATCCCGAAAAGACAAAATACCGCATATGACTGTCTCGTGACCAGCATATTGTACGATATGGAAGTAGGCCTATAGAAATTGGAGATTTATCCTTCCATGAAATGGAAAAATTCAACTATTTTGGAGCAAAAAGTAACGAATATAAATGACACTCGGGAGGATGTTAAACGCATTATGGGAAATGCCTCCTATTATTCGGTTGAGAAGCTTTTATCATCTAGTCTGCTGTCAAAAAATCTGAAAGTTAGAATTTATAAAGCAGTTATATTAACGGTTGTTCTGTATAGTTGTGAAACTTGGACTCTCACTTTGAGAGAGGAACAGAGATTAAGGGTGTTTGAGAATAAGGTTCTTAGGAAAATATTTGGGACTAAGAGGGATGAAGTTGCAGGAGAATGGAGGAAGTTACACAACGCAGAACTGCACGCATTGTTAGGAACATTAAATCCAGACGTTTGAGATGGGCAGGGTAGGTAGCACGTATGGGCGAATCCAGAAACACATATAGAGTGTTAGTTGGGAGACCGGGGAGTAAAAGACCTTTGGGGAGGCCGAGACGTAAATGGGAGAATGATTTTAAAATGGATTTGAGGGAGGTGGGATATGATGATAGAGACTGGAATAATCTTGCTCAGGATAGGGACCGATGGCTGGCTTATGTGAGGGCTGCAATGAACCTACGGGTTCCATAAAAGCCATTTGTAAGTAAGTAAGTAACATTAATATCTTATACAGGATTCAAACTCACGAAAGTGAATATGAAATCGGAATTTTCCCACCTATTGTAAAGTTAACGGAAATTATCTCATATACGTGGTGACTGAGTCACAATGAACCCGATCTCAACCAAGGAGGTTTTTTCCTTCTTTGTAGCTGAGTTAAACGTCTGTTCGGAGTTTTGTCCGTCTATTCATGCCAATGTGTCGATGCATAAGATGCCAACTTACACTAAGTGGCCACAGTTGTGAACAGATTAACTGTACGGCACAGGAAAATATTTTCGTTGGGAAGAATACAGGGTGAGTCGCGAGAAAAGGTACGTGGTGCGAGGGATGACAATATTGGTGATTCTGAACAAAAATGTTTCTATGAACATATGCCCTCTTCTTAACAGAATCTGACCTACAGCTGTTTGAAAATCACTGTCGTCAGTCTCATGTCCTTGATCAACACTCATATGCGGACACAACCAAAACGACATTAGGCTGTAGTAGGATCAATGAACCATCCTGGTCGTTGGATAGGTCGCGGTGGAGTCATTTCTTGGCCAGCGAGGTCACCCGACATTACTACATTGAATTACTGTGCGTGGAGTTAGCTTAAGAGTGAAGTCTATAAGCGCAAAGTAAAAACTTCTCGCTCGCATTTCACATGCTTTTGCTCAAGTAAAGGAATGTCCGAATCAGTTCAGATCAGCACCACAACAGCTGTCTACAAGAGCTGCAAAGTGCACTGAAGTTGACGGTGGACTTTTTGAATATGTTACGTAAAGAAAAGTACACAATTAAACATAATATAAGGTAACAGTGTTTTAATTTACTGTCACCTTCACTTTTTATGTTCCTCATTGTTTTCATTAGTTTTCTCCGAAACCGTTAGGAATAGGACATATGTTCATATAAACGTTTTTGTTCAGAATCACCAATATTATCACCCCTCAAACCATGTACCTTTCATCCTGACTTACCCACCCTGTATGTAACATGTCATAGAATCATCCCCAACTGTAAAGTTTACTGAAGAAAGACACTGTATAATAATAGTCACATTATTGATGATTAAGAGAAGAAACTTGAACTAATGAAAGTAAATACAGGACTACGACAAGTATGTGGCCTATCACCATATATATATAATGTATTAGTATTAGTATTTATTTAGTATTTATTTGTTTAACCCGGTAGAGATAAGGCCGTCAGGCCTTCTCTGCCCCTCTACCAGGGGATTACAACTATAATATGAACAATAAAATTACAATTAGTATTAAATTTACAATTACAATTACAATAAAAATTAAAGTACTACAAGATTACCTGATTAATGAAAGCTAGACATTTTATCATAGAAGTTAAGAACAAAGAATATTTTTGTATTTACTGAATTACAAATTAAACCTACAGTAACAAAAATCTATAGCAATGAAATTACCGGATATTGAACTATTTTGTGATAGATTAAGAGAACTATTTACAAGAAACCATGTCTGAACGAGTCTCAATTACTGGCCAAGGGCCTAGTAAGTTTGCGTTTGAATTCAATTTTATTTCGAAAGTCCCTGATGCTAGCAGGTAACGAATTCCAGAGTCTTGGCAGGGCTATTGTGAAAGAGGATGAGTATGAGGAGGTGCGATGGGATGGTATCGCACTGGCCGGAATGTGTCTTTTTCCATATTTGGTTTCCCAGAAAACAAAATACTGTTCAACACAATCTGGTAATTTTCTGTTTAGTGACATATGTTCATTGAAAGTTGTTGAAGATATCCTGGACGTTGGATCGGTAGAGGTGGACCAGTTGCAGACCTTCACGCTCACCTAATTTAAATTATTATGTAGGATTTATAATTTTGAGGTCATTTAATAGCACTGGTGTATTCGCTTTCTGTGGCAGATATTGCCTTGCTCCACAGTGAAATTGTAGCAGATTGTGAGACAATACAAAACAAGGCAAGCATTTGGGAGTGTCTTTGGGAAACCATGAGACGTCTATGTGTGGCCTATGTTGAGGCAGATGGTGCACGTTTTCAACATATCCTCTTGGCGAACTGTGAAGAATTATTGTCACATAAATATGCGGCAGATAAAGACATTCCGTTTAGGAGTGTTGTGAAAGTCCGTAACTCGGACACAAAGCATTTCTATATATATATATATATATATATATATATATATATATATATATATATATATATATATATATATATATAACTATTTTAATGTTGCACATGAGAATATATTCCAGAAATTTTACCGCTTATTTTTGGGACACTCTGTATGTATATGTTTGAATGTGTGTATGTATGTTTAAGTATATAGAGAATGAACCGTAAGTAATGTGAACTTCAAGGGATTATTCTTTGATATACTTACTTACTTACAAATGGCTTTTAAGGAACCCGAAGGTTCATTGTCGCCCTCACATAAGCCCGCCATCGGTCCCTATCCTGTGCAAGATTAAGCCAGTCTCTATCATCATACCCCACCTCCCTCAAATCCATTTTGATATTATCCTCCCATCTACGTCTCGGCCTCCCTAAAGGTCTTTTACCCTTCCGTCTCCCAACTAACATTCTATATGCATTTCTGGATTCGGCCATACGTGCTACATGCCCTGCCCATCTCAAACATCTGGATTTTAAGTTCCTAATTATGTCAGGTGAAGAATATAATGCGTGCAGTTCTGCGTTGTGTAACTTTCTCCATTCTCCTGTAACTTCATCCCGCTTAGCCCCAAATACCTTCCTACGCACCTTATTCTCAAACACCCTTAATCTCTGTTTCACTCTCAGAGTGAGAGTCCAAGTTTCACAACCATACAGAACAACCGGTAATATAACTTTTTTATAAATTCTAACTTTCAGATTTTTGGACAGCAGACTCGATGATAAGAGCTTCTCAACCGAATAATAACACGCATTTCCCATATTTATTCTGCGTTTAATTTCCTCCCGAGTGTCATTTACTTTGATATACTACTTCAAACAAAGATTTTAATAGGATTTTGCTCCTTTTTTGTTTCCTTAAAACAAAACAATAAAAGACATGATAAGAGAAAAATTGAAAGGAGACTGCTTCGAACAGCTAGAACTTGAGGAGGACACCAGATTGCCACGAAGCATGACGATATCGACCAAGAGCAACAAGAATAGTTGACAGACTCAGAAAGAGATGGAACGGGCCATCAGGTCAAAACCTTGAAGCTGAGGATGATGAAACCTTAACTCTATTTGATATAAACTACACACAAGTAATATTGAATGTCACTCAAATGTTATCCGTACTCTCGCTGCACATTTTATAACAATGGCCACTTCCAATATGTTATCAACAGTAATCTCACTAGAGGTTTTGATTTATCTAGAGAAAATCAAAACTCGAGTGGGATTTAATTGACTATTACACGATTAGAAGAAAGTAGGCTATGTAAAGATTAGAAGTAACAAAATGTACAATAAAATATTAATTGACTTACGAAAATACAACTGTCTTCAATTGTATTATTGTACCATCTCAACATTACGCTAGATGGCAGTAGTGTTTTATGGTGGTTTTCTTGTTATCGGTATCAGTTGTGCCAACTATGGAATCATCATTGAACTCTGTGGACTGTTACTAGTCAAGAAGGCTTTGTTGATTCAGTTTCATTTTTATTAAAACATTTGCATTCCATTTCAATCATCCGGATCCCAGTAATCAACGTCACTTGACAGATGATTTTCAATAAATCTTAGTATTAAAAAATCTCTGTTACGTGACTATCAATAATATATAGCAGAAGCTATAACAAACATAACCTAAATAATATAAACAAGGGAACAACTGGATAATACGCACGGCAGACCAATATCGATAGTCGACTCTACTCGCTGGCCACTAGTCACCGGGCCGTACCGAGCCGTATCAAACAAAATATAATCGAAATGGTGGTAGTCAAATTCGCGACTATATTCTTAAATAATTCACTCCATTAGTCTAGTTCAAGGTTTTATGTAGTACAACGGCGGTTTTTTGAATGCATTAAAAGAAAATGAAGATGTAATAAGATAATAAACTAGGTTATCACAAGGAAATTAACAGGAAAAAAGGTGTGTTTCACGGAATACAATTAAAATGACGGAAAGTAAATTTCCGGTTAATGTTCGCCAAAGCGTAAAGTACGTAATTATGACGGCGTTGCTGTTTTATTTCTGGTCTATCGAAAAATACCTAGCCTTTTACGAAAAAAATTTAAGCACCATGAAATTATTCACCGCTTTCATTATAGGCCTATTATTTTTTAACAATATTACGAATCAAAAACTGTCATATTATATAATTTTAACTACTACATGGACGAATCAAATCAAACTAACCTAACCAAAGCTAACCTAACCTAACCAAAGCTAACCAAAGCTAACCTAACCTAACCAAAGCTAAGCTAACCTAACCAAAACTAATCTAACCTAACCAAAGCTAATCTAATCTAATCTAACCTAACCTAAGCTAACCTAACCTAATCTAAGCTAACATAACATAACCTTCGTAAATGCAAGGCCTGTAACCGGAGCAAGAAGGGATCTCAATCATTTAATCTGCAAGTACACGCAAAAATAAATTCAAGTAAGGATCACGCTCCCACTGCATGAGAGGTCCGCGCATGCGCTACAGCAAAACTGTTTCTGTCCCGAGCCTCTCATCTAAGGCACTCGTCATAATTTACTCGCAATATTTACGCAAATACACATTGTCGCTAACAGTGGTGCTATCTCTCAATAATGTTCAGAACGAAGGAGGTAGACAGAGAGAGAAAAAATTTCTCCCGCCAACTACGCCACACACCAACGTCATGTTCTTATGTTGGTGACATTGTGTATTTACTTAAATTTGGTGGTAAACGTAACGGCACGGTTCAAAGTGGCCGTGCTAATTCTCCAGTATAGCGTAAACAAGTGTTAGAAAAGTTTTAAGTAGGGATGATGAAATAAACAAGAAACGTTTTAATTAACAATGATGAAATAAAAAATAAACATGGATAATTTTAACAGAGACAATTATTGAAAGTATAATTTTCAAATTTGAATGTTTTGGTGGTTCAGTTGATGTTATATTGGACGTGTGCGTAAAAGAAGTGAACTCGTTGGTGTACATGGTGTACCCCTCAACTCATTCAGGATTTCCGAATGGTGCTCTTCATATATGACCAATGATCTTTATTAATTCTTGTTCTTGAATGCCAAAATGCGAGTCATATTTAAAATTGATGTGCATCGACTGAAGTGGTTTGTAATTTTCTGTTTTTTGACGGCCAGACCAGTGCAGTTTGAAATGTTGGCAAACAAAGAAACAAATTCTAGGGTAGTGAAAAAAATAAACAAATGCTAGGGACGCGATAAAATTAAACAAATGCTAGGGACGCGATAAAATTGTGCGATAAGCAGCCATGATTGGTTGAAAGACGTCCTTTCGTACCGTTTTATTGGTCGAAAGTAGTGTGACGTTGTAAAAGTGTAATAGTCATCAATAATTTTAATAAAGTTGCGCATGTCGTGAATGATAAAATTTCATAAAAATGGTCAGTGACGCAGATTTTGCAGTTTGTAATACCCAAACGATTAGGAACACCTTCTCATTTCACCTTTTCATCAACGGCAGTAATGGTAAATCTATAGTGTACAGTTTCAGAAAAAAAAACACCTGACTCTTTTTGAGTTCAAGATTCAACCCATTGCGTATGTCCAGTGCTCCAAATCAGTGGTAAAATACGAGAACGTTTTGGCAATTAAGGCCCATTCACAATGAAAATTAAACATAACCGTAACATAAACACGTAAGTTTGCGCCCAGGCTACCAAATGGGATCATTCACAATGATTCACATAAGCATTGACATAAACATTACCGTAAGACGTTAACATGAAAGTTTGCAAACTCCAAACTTTCATGCTTATGCCTACGTGATTTGCAAACAGTACACAATCGTGGAGCGCTGAAGTATACGACAGAATATGAGGAAATGGCGTCATTGTTGTTATTGTCATACCAAGTATGATGAAAGAGTAATGGAACGGAGAAAAATTCTCTCCGGCGCCGGGATTTGAACCCGGGTTTTCAGCTCTACCTGCTGACGCTTTATCCATTAAGCCACACCGGATTCCACCCCGGCGTTGGAAGAATCGTCTCTGTTTTAAGTTCCAAATCTTGAGTTCCCTCTAGTGGCCGCCCTCTGCACTACGTCATAGATATCTATGAACCTAGGACCGAAGTCCACACATGTGCTGAGGTGCACTCGTAATGAGTGACTAGTTGGCCGGGATCCGACGGAATAAGCGCCGTCTTAAATCACGATGTGATTTACGCATATCATATATATATTATAATAATGTACCGAAGTACATATGATATATCCATGCAGATATTTTGCGTCATCATACGATAAAAGAGTAATGGAACGGAGAAAAATTCTCTCAGACTCCGGGGTGGAATCCGGTGTGGCTTAGTGGATAAAGCGTCAGCACGTAGAGCTGAAAACCCGGGTTCAAATCCCGGCGCCGGAGAGAATTTTTCTCCGTTCCATTACTCTTTCATCGTATGATGACGCAGAATATCTGCATGGAAATATCATATGTACTTCGGTACATTATAATAATATATATTACCAAGTATGTTTGCTGTCATGTTTATGTTCCCATCATGAATGATGGTACTACTTCTTGATTTTACCGTAACGTTTAAATTCTTAAGTTAACGCTTACGTTATGATTAATTTTCGTTGTGAATGAGCCTTTACTGAAACTAATTTTACGTCGATTGTACCATAATCCGAAAGGTATTTGAAATTATACGATAAAATTGATAAATCGTGCAGTGAAATAGAATGATAGTACACAAACTTAATCTATATAATTTATAATTAAAAATAAACACTTTCGTCAACGATATTCGAACCCTGAACTTTCTAGGATGCGAGAAAGCACGCTAGCACATAGTAGCCTCGTTTAATTATTAGGCATCGGCATTCCTTTTAAGATTTGTAGGTCTTTATTGCATGCACCGATAATAAAGTGAAAATGCGACGTTGTCACGTCTTGTTTGTTGCTGCTATATATTAATATAACATGGAACAAGACACACTGCTAAAATTTGCAACTCTGGTTTATATATACACTCCGCGTGGAGTATTGGAGCGGCCCTCAAAAGACTTGACGACAATGGACAGCGCGACATAATTAAAATTATTGAAACTACAAAGCTTCCGTCCTCTTTGACACCGCTAGCCTACTAATTGAACGTGGCTACTTTATCAGAATGCGTGCTATGAATCTATTGGCATAATCGGGTTATACTGTATCGTGTTTAACAGTGACGTTTAGTTATTAATTTGATTTATTTTTAGATTAATTTCCTGCTTTCTGCATTAGTTGTGAAATAACTTCTTGTAATACAATTCATATACAGGGACATAATTTTATTTTTACTTCAATTTTTATTGTACCTGAGTTTTTGAATGTACTTCACTCCCACCCCTTCTACTAATGAAATTCCAACTGTCCTCCAGACAGAATCAAGAATGCAGATAGTAAACAGCACTGAGTTTGTGAGTATATTACGTTCCAGAAATATGTTCGCGTTTTCCAGTGACGGAAGTTCTTTCAATATTGAACCATATTTTCGCACAGGTACTGTCGTTTGCCTACGTCGCATCCCGATTTCCCCCACCTGCTTCTGCACGCCTCTCTGTGAAAGTTGGGCTGTCTTAGCTCTCTTCTGAAAAGATTAATTTCTGTTAGGAATTGGACGTTTACGTAATATTATACAACTGTTTAAAATAACTTAAATAAAAGGGCCTCGTTAAGTAATTAACTGTCACATGATTTCCCCCCTTTCTACGACCCTACGACATAACCACTTGGACGGGCAGTAGATAGCATGTCTGAGTAATTTTATCTGTGCGGGTCGGGCAGAAGTGAAGATTGAATTTACAGTACGTAAAGTACTCTTTTATAGAGTAGGTACAGAATTATTTCAACATGAGTTACTAGTACGAAGGACGAAAGTGGCAATTAGAATTAGATGCAATAGTCTATAGTGCGATAATATGCACAAAAGAACTGAAGCCTATATCGAAATAAACGGCCACCATTTTCAAAAATGTGTTTAAATATCCATATTATGATTATTTTTCAATTTAACTTCATTCTCTATATTGTACGCTAATGTGCTGTAGATAGTATAATATACACTGCATAATGAATACGTTCGCATGGATAACTCAGTTCGTGAGTAAAAACACTTATTCTTAATACAGTACTGCATATTGATTAAACACAAACCTAATGAAAATTATCGAACTCAAAATTGCGATATTTCCTAGTTTACGTAAATGGACGAACTAATTTCCTTCCCTCATACCTAGTAAAGTGATTTGTTTGTGTTTGACGCCAGTATCATCGAACTCCAGTCGTGGAAGGGAGTAGCGAATGGTGTTTCCGGTTCTCTAAAGATACAGACAGGTTAATATTAAAAATGTTAGTAAATATAAAATGATGTCCCTGTATTACTTGGTTGAAAACCGTTGTCATATATTTGTGGTGTGAATCATGCTCTGTAAGGGACTTCGAGAGTCGGACCATTTTTGTTTTTGGGAATGTATTTATTGTGCGTTTGGACATATTACCTCATCTTGTGTTTCGAATAGTCATTAGTAGGCTACGTAATTCAGCTACCTATAAGCTGGAATGAAGTTGCTTGATTCGAAGTATATATGACGTCACAGCGCAGGTACAGGTATGTTCATATAGAAAATAGTTTTGCACGCTCTGCCTTCTCGCTGTAATAAGTCGAAGCCGGGACGCAGTCATAGTGAGTAGTCTTATCTATCACTGCTCTTACTTGTCGTATTGTTTAAATAACTACATCTTTGTGGCTGGTTGAAGGTTCATTGCAGAGGTAAAGTGCCTTAGGTACGACGCTCAAGCGTGTAATTTTGCAAGGCGTAGCTGGAGATATTTGAACTAATATTTTAATTTCAAATATAGACAACATTACATATCGTCGCCTGAATGCAAGAACTAGGTAACTCAAAATTTGCGTTTTTAGTTGCCTCTTTTATAGCATAGCAAAAATCGCACAAAATGTAATCCAGGATCCAGGTAACTGATCTAACGATACCAGCGACATCTATTTTCCAATATTACAAATAGGTAAAGGAAAACGAGACATATTCCTTAGTGCAATAAATAAGTAAATAGGCGATGTCACAAAATATGAAAAATCAAGTTACCTAGTTCTTGCATTCAGGCGACGATATACATTGTTTAAAATAAACTTAAAAGTGACAAAAAAGTGCACTGAAGGACATTACAATACGAAAAGGCACAGAAAGTGTGTTGAACTCAATCCAAAAGAACCAGTACTATAAAAATCTGAAAATTATGAAGATATTTAGCATGTATTTGTGTAGCCTACCATTATGTTCAATGCCAAAATCTCAATTAATAAATTATATAGTCTATATTTTAGGGAATGTTTAGAAAAGCACATAGGAAATTAGTGGGTTTTCAGTAATGGGCGACATATGCAATATTCTAATGAAACACGAAAAAATATCAGACAATAGGAATATCTTTTACCACATCAGGCACCAATAACGTCATGTGCTATTGAAAGAATTTCTTGCAATATAAATTTACTTTATGCTCGACCATGGCGAAATGTAGTAATTATACACCTGGTAGCAGTCCTTTAATGCATGTCATTGAAGTACACCTATTGATTAAAGTTCAGGTTTTCGATTATTCTCGGATATGCTGTCGAAAGACGAGGGAAACGTCACGGAGGCTGGAAATCCAATACTGTCGCAGAAGGTTATGGTCTGTTACTATAATAATTAGCGTTAATTGTAAATGATATTCAAAAATTCAAATTGTCATCTCGTTTTTCAATTCTAAATCAATTTCCAGGTTATACATTCTCTGCATTACATCAAGGTCAATGATATTATTGTTCCTCGGAAAAAATCAATACTTTCGCGTCTGCGCACATCTCACAATTCACGAGCTATGAACAAGGTCACTTCCGATCTTCTGTCAGATACAAATAAAATGAATATGTCTAAATAATTTCAAGTTAGAAATATGGTCGAGCATAAAAAGTCGTATGAAACTTGCCTATAATGGTAATTAAGACGCTCGTATGAAAATTATGAAACGAGCGCAAGCGAGTTTCATAAACAAACATACTTGCGTCTTAATTACTATCATTATAGTCTCGTTGCATAATGTACTATTAAGTTACATCCGCATATGTTCAAGTACCGTAATTTGCGAATGCATATTATTACTAACTTCAAGGATCACGACGAAAATGAATAACACGGCTCAAGCATATGTTTACTAGTAGAGCTTCAGAATGTCGGGAGTAGACTGTACTCCACGAACACGAAGCGAAGACCTGTTTCCTTACATCCTTATCCGTCGCATTACCCGTGTTCGGCGGCCTATATACCCAATATGTCTTTAACTTCAGTCTTTTGGTAGATAGAATACGAAGCCTAGTCATTAGTCATATAGATTTAAAAAACATTTGAAGACCAAGCAGAAAAAAGTTTCAAGTCCACTCTCGGTTCACAATAGAGTCCATTGATAACAATTGAATATAAGAGCTGAGGCAATGATCATACTCTTTGTGATTGATTGGATCCATCCATGATCTCCATTAACAATTAATAAATCTAGGTATAACCCGTCTGACGAAACATTGCAGTTTTCAGATGAGGGCGCTCGTGTGTCGTGAATGCGATTCTCTCAGTCTCGATGCATGGCGAGTCAGCTGGAGAAATGTTGGTACAGTGTGACAATAAAAACATCAACAGCTGTTATGAATATAAATACAATTACCAATACCATAGTTGAATTTACTTTTTCTGTCATGTACGGAATATACACTTACTTTATTCCAGAAGTAGCTGTATGCCCGAGGCAGATGTCTCAATTTCATCTGCACTATCAGTTGAACTGCCTTCGTCTGCTGTATCTGTACTGCTACCTGGCTTATCATAATCCATCTCATCTTCATTACTATTCACAATGCCTATGTTTATTACTATCCTTTCTATTTCCTCTTCCATTAACGCGTCACGACCCCAATATTCGTCCTCGATATGTTTAACAGATTGGCAGCATTTTATCCAGACTTCTTTGCTGATTTCGCTTATTGACTGTGCGGTCATTTGTTTCAAAACTGATAGCCTCCAGAATGTATATTTTCTGTCATTAAACCGTATCTGTTTCTTAACAGCATTCAGAAGCTTGCGTAGGGTCGAAATTTCTTTTTTTCTTCTCATGAAACTCCAAAATGTCCTGCGGATGACACATTTTTCAAAGTCATCAAGTACAGGGACATCATTTTATTTTTACTTGCATTTTAATTGTACCTGCATTTCTGAATGTACTTCATTCCCACCCCTTCACTAATGTCCTTGATCCCGTCAGACACACAAACTTACGGCTACTGTTACATTCGAAGTCTTCAAGCAGTGAAGTAAACACTGCAGTGTATAGTGTGTTTCAGAAATATGGTTGCGTTTTCTATAGAAGAAAGAACCTATATTAATAATATCGCACTAAAAAATTATATTCAAGAAACGAAAATTCAATTTCAGAGAATATGCTTCAAAATGTTTTTAATAATATGCGTAAAGAATTGAAGCCTGCATTGTAATGAACGGCAACCATTTTCAGCAACTTGTTTAAAAATTCAGATTAGCTTATTTTGAATTGAGGTGGCTAGAAGCAAAGGAATGCTAGTGACATTTGTAATAACATGAGTTAAGTGCATCCAGTGTAAGCTAAAGTATCTAAAATTTTAGTGGCAAAGGGATATTTTAATCGCATCACATATTAAAACTTAAATAAAAATTTCACCGATTTTACGAAAGCTTAAATATTTAAACCCCATTTTCTCAAAAGAAACTTAAGTGCACTTACAGCCCTTTCCTTATGAACCCCTCAATTTAAGTACACTCTCTATATTGTATGTTAACATCAATAATTAATATGCTAAATAAAGTAGACATTACATAACGAACATAGCCACCTGAAAAGTTGAGTTTTTGAAAAAATTGTTACTACTGTACTGTATTTTGATAAATTCCGTAAAAGTGATGATCAAACTGAAAATCGTAATATCGTATTTCCCTACAACATAAATGGATACATTACTTTTCTCTCCTCCTATACCTAGTAAAATGATTTGTTTACATATTGCACTAGTAACATCAAACTCCTGTAATGGAAGGGGGCAACAGTGTTTCCGAGTATAGCCAGGTTAATGTTAAAAATGTTGGTAAAATTAAAGTGATGTCCCTGTATAATTTTCTTTGGATGTGGGCGGCTTTCATCAGGAGTTGAAAATTGCCCTCCAATGCGCTTTCCTTCCTCATCTCCTTAGCTATAGTATGTTTTGTTCTTTCAATCTTCCCCACCGCCGTTGCTGTTCTTTTCACAGCGTTCGTTAATGGAATGATAAGACGTTTCTTTTTCTCTTCTTTACAAAATTTTTAGCACATTGTATATAATATTTCTGATTTGCGAGTGTAAGACTTCACGTGACGACTGTCTCGGCGGAGTTCCCATTCGCTCTTGTGTACACACACTTCCGATACCGACTAGCAGACTGAACTGAGGCATTTCTTTTCTGCAGCGCTGTGCATAGTACGTCAGAACAGGGTGACGTAATGCAGTATCGATCGCATGTTTATGTCCAAGCTTACTCTACCTGCCGTCTGCAATGATTCTTCAGACAGGTTATACACATACGTATACAAGTAAAAATAAATTGGGTCGATGAAGTAATATATCCCACATTATTAAACATAAGAATTTACCTACAGAGAGTACAAGGTTAGATATGCATAGAATGTTTGTTGTTGAAGGAGAGAGTGAGCGTATCTAGCAATGCAGGTGTATGGGTACCTGTTAGGGAACTCTGCCGTGGTATAAGCTGGGTGAGGTTGTGGTTAACCAATCAACGAATCGCAGTGCATTGTAAACAAACCAATATTGTCGGAGCACAACGTTGAACCCTACGCACGAGAAACGTATCCCTATTCAATTGCTGCGATACAAAACACATTTCAGTAGTAATCTGGCCATACCTCAGACTTTAAGTCATTCATGACGTAACGACAGTCTAAGCACAATTAACCTAATATCCTCATGTTGTGGTATAAATTCCTACCTTTACTAATTATTTATATCTAGACTCTATGAGAGTTGAGACGTTGAACCCAACAATAACTGAAATATGTAATCATTTTATAGCACTGGAAATGGGTAAAGAAATCTCCTATGAGAAGTAAAATTACAGGCCTATATTTGGTATACAGATAATAAACACATTTTACATAAAATTGTATTACATAATATTTTATAATAAAATTGAGGGGCTTATGTTCAAAACGATCCTTGTCCATTTCCATAACTTTGTGAGATATCACGAAAAACGTTTATGGTTCTAAAATTTCTTACGAGCTAGGTAAGAGACATTATGAAAGTAAAGATGTGGGGTGCATTTAGAATCAAATGGGGGCATGAGACTTTTATTCTAAAGCTGAAACTAATATTTTGTCGCTACTTTTACTGTTTGCAAGGATAAGTTTGATTCCATAAAAAAACATTTAACGAAAGATTTTAGTAGTTTAGAGGGCGTTCTGAAGCCGAATCATGGCAGTTGTATGTAAAATTGTATTGTAAGAATGCGTGGACACATAAAGCTCATTTTCGTCATCAGCTGGACAAGACACGTTTTGAAAATTAGCTCCTAAATTTATTGAATGTTATTGTCGTTTAGTCAACTGTCCGAAGACAGGTCTGAACCTCACAAGTGATACCAAAAAGGCACCACTTATGAGGCAATTAGGCCAGGAGATAATGGGGTAGGGTGGCCAGTTCTTTCCCCCTACATATTACACTAGTCAGACTTCAGATGCATACAAACAATTGTTTTTCCTATGACATATCGTCAAGTGAGATGTACTATAAGACATAACAATTATTATTACAGCTAGTTTATCACTGAGGATTAAGTAAAACCTTGTAACGTGTATTTACTAGAATCTAAGGGCCGTATTCATAGACATTCTTAGCGCGGGCTTCCGGTGGATGATCAGCGAACTAACGTCTTTCGTATACATAAACCAGTGTTAGTGGTATGATATGATATGAATCCTGTACAAGTAATCAGTCGATAGCCGGGGCTAGTTTAGCACGCTCGTAGCGCGGGCTAGCGAAATGCCTATGAATAGCACCCAAAGCCTTGTAAGTGCTTACTGTATTATGCAACAAGGTAGGTGATGTTAGGATCCTGTGTCATAATTCTTATATTAAATTTTTATCGAGGAACTCTAGTGCACAGGCGCTGATGCTGCCATCTAGTAGCTTAGCATGAAAACTATCACGTGCATAAAGCATGAAACGGAAAAATAATCCGAGTTGTACGATAAGCCGCTTTAAATGTTGACCGCCATAGGGAAATAGAATGCTTCACGCCCACGTAAACGGGAATTATCTCAGCACCATACAGATGTGACATGAAGCATTCTTCCCGCCGTACCTTCTTTTCTTATAAACTCACTAATGAGTAAAGTAATTCTTCACCATCAATTTGCTTGAAGGCAAGGGTAGATCTCACCTATCATGACAACTTTTCTTTGTAGAGTATTCAAGTTTTATCTCCAGCATAAAACGTTAAAAAAATTCTCCTTGTACGGCAAATGAACTACATTTCAGTAACAGAAAAATTCGTTCGTCAAGAGTACTTGCCTGGTTTACTGTGGTAGATTTTTCTTTTTATGATCGAATTTTAGTAATATTACGAACCAAATATCACGATAATTCTTTTATAACTTCTACCGATGAAACTCAAGCGCTGTAGATGATTTTCAGTCGATTTCAAGCGCTCTTTACACAGATGCGTCGAGAGGAATCTGTAATTCAGACAAGCATTTTTATGCCTCACTATTGCAAAAATTGCCAGTTAATTAACTCTTTAGCCGAGCGATGAGTTCGTTAGCTCTTTCACGAATTATAATGCTGTTGGATTATATAAAAGTTCATTAATCCCTGTTCCTGTTTTATTCTCCCTAAATAAAATGGCCCTATTTCCGTTGAAATTGAAGACGTTAAGGAAACATCCAGTGAGATCGTAAGCAAGATTTCAGTGGAACAGGAAATTCCACGCATTCACATTTGCTTTGCGTTATTAATCCAATTATCATTTTACTTCCAATTATTCCTCGTCATTGATGGTTTGTGTATGTTGATAAATTATGTCTTATGTTCGAAATATAGTATTAGTAGTATTTATTTATTTAACCTGGTAGAGATAAGGCCGTCAGGCCTTCTCTGCGCCTCTACCAGGAGATTCCAACTACAGTATCAACAATAAAATTACAATTACGTTAGTATTAAATTTACAATTACAATTGCAAATAATATTACAATTAGTATTAAATTTAAATTACAATAAAATCAAAGTACGAAAAGATTACCTGAATAATTAAAGCTAGATAATTTATCATAGAGAAACAAAGAATATTTTATATTTACTGAATTACAAATTAAATCTAGAATAACAATATTGTATAGTGATGAAATTACTGGATATTGAAATATTTTGTGATCGATTAAAGAAACTATTTACAAGTAATCAATTACTGACCAAGAGCCTAGTAAGTTTTCGTTTGAATTCAATTTTATTTCGACAGTCCCTGATGCTAGCAGGTAGCGAATTCCAGAGTCTTGGCAGGGCTATAGTGAAAGAAGATGAGTATGAGGAGGTGCGATGGGATGGTATTGTTAGTATTGTTTCATGACGAGAGCGTGTGTTCAGATTGTGGTGGGAAGAAAGGTAAGTGAAGCGAGACGACAGGTACGAAGGAATAGAAGAGTTCAAGATTTCGAAGAGAAAGAGAAGTGAATGTAAATTTCTTTTCTTATCTAGTTTAAGCCAACCTATTGCTTCCAGGGATGGGGTAATATGATCATATTTACGAACATTGCTTACAAAACGTACACACAAATTATGAGCATATATACATAGTGATTTAATAAAATTGTATCATTTATGTGGAGCAGTCATTAATTACACTTAATTTCGTAAGTTTTGTATCATCATCATCATCATCATCATCCTTGCATGTATTGGACCTAGTGGTCCGTTACGGTCTCTTGCCAACGCTTGAACGGTCTGCCCAAGGATCTCTTGCCCACAGGATGGTAATTTATAATTTGTCGTAGAATTCTAGAACGAGGCATTCTGATGACATGTGATCTCCAGGTTTGTCTGTATTTCTGTAGGTATTCCGTAATCGGTTCAATCTGCAGTTCTTTCATAATGTCAAAATTTTTAATGTGATCCATTCTCGTGTATCCCGCTATACGACTCATAAATCTCATTTCTGCCGCCGTTAATCTTTGCAAATCAATATTACGAATCGTCCAAGCTTCACTACCGAAACAGGGTATAGGTCTGGCCAATGTTTTATAAATTCTGGTGCGCGTGTGTTTTTGTACTAAGATTGATTTGAATATCCGGTTAATTATCCCCATTGCTCTGTTGAATTTAATAATTTTCTCTTTCAAATCTTTTTCTTCTTCATATGAAATTTGGTAACTGAGATAACTAAAATTTGTAATTTGTTCAGTGATCTTATTCTTGATGCAAATTTTGCTAGGACTGGTCCCTTTCCTAAAAAAAAAAAAGCCATCACTTTAGATTTGTCAGTTGAAATTTCCATATTGAAACTTTCTGCCATTTGATTAAAGTTGTAAACCAAACGTTGTAAATTATCTTCTGAAGTTGCCATATACACAATATCATCAGCAAATAATAATGTATCTATTTGGGACAAACGACTTACCGGTATACTTCCATGTGGTTTCAATCTCCATTCGTCAATAATGTGATTCATGTATATTATAAATAATAGAGGAGTTAAAATACAACCCTGTCTCACTCCTTGATTTATTCGTTTCCATTCTGAATATTCGTTTTCAATCCTAACGTGTATATGATTATTATTATAAATATTGTAAATAGCTGTTATCAATAAAATCTTGAAGTAAATGTTTTACTGCTTGTTTCTGTGATCACCGTTAACTGAACTGTTAGTTCTTGGGCTTTCTGCATGGAAATGGATATAAAATATTAGCTAGTTGAAATACAGATCATTCGCCGGGTTTCACTCAGGTAAATTACCGTCTCCTTTTATTGTATTAAATCAAACTTTATTACCGAGGAAATTGTAGGACCTATCTACATTTTCCTTTCAACGATGTTGGAAGGTTTTGTGTTGTGTATTACCGACACATTACAATATTATGTGAATAGATGTCTAGTTCAGAGCGTTTTATAGTGTACACTTGACTTTCATTCAGTGCATTTCAATTTACTTCGTGGCATTGCATTACTTATTATAATAGAAAATCATTTATGATGCTTATGTTACGAAGAGATCCAAAAAAAATGTGTCAGGCTAATGTATGCATTTATTCACACTCCAATGGGTATATACCCGGTGGCAGTGGTAACTAATTACACTCAATAATGACAATAATAAATTTATTAATTAAAATACAATTAATAATAATTAATACTAACAATAATTTATAATAATAATAATAATAATAATGATAATAATAATAATAAAAATAATAATAATAATAACAGCAACAGGGAATATCCTAAATTAAATGAAACGATCACTTAAAATAACACTTGAAATAAGTCTAATTTGTATCTTAAAACTAAGATCGAACTAAAACCCACGAGTATGATATGTTCATATCTGCACAAGTACCTTTCAACATTACACCCATTTCGCTGTCAACTCAGTCACTGCACTGGAACTACGACACATTTCACTGATTCTATCCTGATTTTACTAACACTTCCAAAACATTTCACTCTCCAAATACTTTGCACTGCCACTATAAACTATAAAGCTTCACTGACAGGAACACGTTTCACTTACACAGCACGCTTCACTGACACGACATAATTCTTCACTGATACAACACTTCAATAATAACATATCATTTACACCTTTAAATACTGTGTATAATTACCGTCTATTAGTAAGGTCCTTAAGCCTCTTTTTAAATACATTTTTGGTTGTTGGTAAAGCCTTTAGTAAGTCTGCAGGTAAAGCAATCCAGTCCCTGATAGTACGATGGAGAAAAGAAAACTTTCCAGTGTCAGTCCTCTGTCTTCTTTCCCTCAATTTATATGAGTGGTCGTTCCTTGAAGAGTAATTTGGCGGCTGCAACCTATTTTTATTTCTCTCCAGGCAGGCTCACCTCTGTATGTTTTGAACAGTGCGCATAATCGAATTCGCGTTCTCCTGTCCGTAAGTGTGTCCCATTTTAATGTTGAATTATTACGACAACGCTTGAGAGCCAGTTTTTGAATCTTTTCCAGTGTCTTAATATGTTCTAATCTGTAAGGATCCCAACATGCAGCACCAATATGTGTACGGAAATATCAAAATCTTCAACAATCATATGATTAAGTAATCCAGAATTTAGTGAAAGAAGTGCGAGAAATCGCCCTATTTCTATATGAAAATGAAGACACATAAATCTCGTTCTAAATTATGAAAATCTGAACAGCATTGCCTATAGGACAGAACAGTATTCCACGAAATCGTTAAGGAAGGCTTGGACTCGGAAAGCGACGAAATTGTTGAAACTGAAACCTTACAAGCAAAGAGTCGTTTATAAATTGAATGTAATGGATCATGTATCTAGATGTCTAGGGTTTAATTCTATCGATAGAGTCTAAGTCCAGCGTGTCTAGAAATATTTCCATAATTCGTGAAACTCGATGAGAGAGGATGGTCGACAGTTTCAGCACATATTGTTCGGTATGCCAATGAATGAAATCTGTAATATAATGTATAAGTTGCGAGATTTTATTACCGAAAGCTGACGCGATGAATCACGGCTAGCTCTCTGCTCTGTTTACAATTTGACTTCCCCGTCTCTAGTGTAGCCTATCTCCCAAACTTTGTTATCCATATTTAGAGAGAAAGAATACTCATAAAAAAGAATGTAGGGAAATTGATATTTTAATCGATTAATTCTATATACCTTAAATGACGCAGATAACGAATTGTAGCAGTATATAATTAGTTTCATCCTGATTACGTGTTATAGAAACTAAATTACTCGTACAGTTTACGGGGATCAATTACTAATGTTAACGAAACTGAATATTTACATATTAAAAAATATGACATTAATAACACATTCATTATATGCAATAACTTAAGTCTTTCACCAAAATTAGAAATAAATATTATACAGTGTGTTTCCGAGGTGGTGTTACAAACTTTCAGGTATGATGGCGAAGGGCACATGTAATAATTTGAGATCAGGAACCATGGTCCGGAAATGATAGAGTCGAAAGTTATAAGCAAAAACAGTTGTGTGGAAATGGAATTGTAATTTGGCACCACGTGCCCTCCTTCCCTTAACTTTTGGAACAATCGTGGAAAAATGGTATGGGCCGGATGTCTCCTACGTGGGTACTGGCCCGATACAATCTGTGAGCTTGTCTACTGTTCCCATTGGCTCATCTGTATTCGAAAATCAGGTCTGCTTATTCCGCTCTCGTGTACTCCTCCATTTCACTAGGACTGATCGACTGGACACTGCAACTTGTACACATACACTGCTGTCTACAGACGTGCATATCAGGACCGACCATGTCCGTTACACATTACGCTATCTGCATTGCTTTAGTGTAGTTTCCTGTCCCATCCCTCAGACAGCGCACTGAATGGAATACTATAAGTAGACAACGTAAACAACGTCAGATGAATACAGTATGTGTAAGATGTACAGATAAGTACACATAAATAAGGTTTCAGAGGAATGAAATTATTTCATTTCCACAGAACACTTTGTGTCAATATAACGAATATACTCTTTTCTTTATAACGAATTTTGGATTTCAGTTATTATTTGTAACAAATTGTTCAGAGAAATGGACCTTTTGTAGTAATTGGAACATTCCAGAAGGAAGGTTTATTAAGTTAGTTTTATCAACTTTAAGACAGTTATAAATAATATTAAAATCTTTAAGATTATTTCTTTTATTGCAATTACTTCATCAATAAATTTGCTGACGCAGGCTTTTGTACAGGTATGATTATTCATGAAATAGAGGCTCTCAAGGTATTCGTTTTTAGCTACTTGTAGGACATGTCCCTTAACTGTTTTTGTCTCTAAGCCGATTACAGTTATCTAACCCGCACTATCCAATTTACGTTGAGTTGGTGAGTTTTTGCTAGTTCTTGTCTAGTCATGTTTAAACAGAAGACAACACCATCTACAAGAGAAAAAATATAATGTTGACTATGGAATAAATAAGAGGAAAGTGTCGGAAGTGAATGGGATTTTAATTCAGACTCTTTTCCAATTTTATAAAAAAAAAAGGAGAGGAATAAAAGAAAAGTAGGCCTTTATGATTTGTGCCATAGATCCGAAGCGGAAAAATCGGGAAAATTTTCGAAGGAAAGAGCATGCCTGTCTATCGATGTATTTGGAAAAAGGCAGAAGAATGTTCCCATTATTCGCCCTCAGTCTGCAGCCAGCTTTACCTCCCGCGCGTGACTTCTAGTACCGGTTGTCTTAGACCTGCACGTTTTCTCGAAAGATAATGGTATCAAATCCACGGATCTTTAAGGAAAAGAGAAATGGGCTTTGTTCAGAGTACCCATTGTCTTAGACCTACCCGTTTTCTCGAAAGATAATGGTATCAAATACACGGATCTTTAAGGAAAAGAAAAATGGGCTTTGTTCAGACTACCGGTTGTCTGAGACCTAGCCGTTTTCTCGAAAGATAATGGTATCAAAAAAACGGATCTTTAAGGAAAGAAAAATGGGCTTTGTTCAGAGTACCGGTTGTCTTAGACCTACCCGTTTTCTCGAAAGATAATGGTATCAAATCCACGGATCTTTAAGGAAAAGAAAAATGGGCTTTATTCAGAGTACCGGTTGTCTGAGACCTTCCCGTTTTCTCGAAAGATAATGGTATCAAATCCACGGATCTTTAAGGAAAAGAAGAATGGGCTTTATTCAGAGTACCGGTTGTCTTAGACCTACCCGTTTTCTCGAAAGATAATGGTATCAAATCCACGGATCTTTAAGGAAAAGAAAAATGGGCTTAATTCAGAGTACCGGTTGTCTTAAACCTTCTCGTTTTCTCGTAAATATTGGTATCAAATCCACGGATCTTTAAGGAAAAGAAAAATGGGCTTTATTCAGAGTACCGGTTGTCTGAGACCTACCCGTTTTCTAGAAAGATAATGGTATCAAATCCACGGATCTTTAAGGAAAAGAAAAATGGGCTTTA
Source organism: Periplaneta americana (assembly GCA_025594305.2). Taxonomy (NCBI): domain Eukaryota; kingdom Metazoa; phylum Arthropoda; class Insecta; order Blattodea; family Blattidae; genus Periplaneta; species Periplaneta americana. The sequence goes on along the minus strand of JAJSOF020000040.1, from coordinate 35,169,756 downwards.
TTCAGAGTACCGGTTGTCTGAGACCTACCCGTTTTCTCGAAAGATAATGGTATCAAATCCACGGATCTTTAAGGAAAAGAAAAATGGGCTTTATTCAGAGTACCAGTTGTCTAAGACCTACCCGTTTTCTCGAAAGATAATGGTACCAAATCCACGGATCTTAAAAAAAAAAAAAAGAAGAATGGACTTTATTCAGAGTACCGGTTGTCTGAGACCTACCCGTTTTCTAGAAAGATAATGGTATCAAATCCACGGATCTTTAAGGAAAAGAAAAATGGGCTTTATTCAGAGTACCGGTTGTCTTAGACCTGCAAGATTTCTAGAAAGATAATGGAATCAAATCTACACATCTTTAAGGAAAATAAAAATGGGCTTTATTCAGAGTACCGGTTGTCTGAGACCTACCCGTTTTCTAGATAGATAATGGTATCAAATACACGGATCTTTAAGGAAAAGAAAAATGGTCTTAATTCAGAGTACCAGTTGTCTTAGACCTTCTCGTTTTCTCGTAAATATTGGTATCAAATCCACGGATCTTTAAGGAAAAGAAAATGGGTTTTATTCAGAGTACCGGTTGTCTGAGATCTACCCGTTTTCTAGAAAAATAATGTTAACAAATCTACGGATCTTTAAGGAAAAGAAGAATGGGCTTTATTCAGAGTACCGGTTGTCTTAGACTTACCGGTTTTCTCGAAAGATAAAGGTATTAAATACACGGATCTTTAAGGAAAAGAAAAATGGTCTTAATTCAGAGTACCGTTTGTCTGAGACCTTCTTGTTTTCTCGGAAGATAATGATATCAAATCTACGGATCTTTAAGGAAAAGAAAAATGGGCTTGATTCAGAGTACCGGTTGTCTGAGACCTTCTCGTTTTCGCGAAAAATAATGTATCAAATACAGGGATCTTTAAGGAAAAGAATAATTGACTTTATTCAGAGTACCGGTTGTCTGAGACCTACTCGTTTTCTCGAAAGATAATGGTACCAAATCCTCGGATCTTTAAGGAAAAGAAAAATAGGCTTTACTCAGAGTGGTTGCTTCTTGGAGAGAAAGAGATATGAACATTGCTTAGCAAGACAATGCTGCAGATGACGTCTGCAATGCCGATGGAACAGTAATGTTTTTCAGTCACATGCTTAACAGAACTGTATTGGGGCGGGTGAAGGCTGAAGAAGAATTAACTCCTTCCTTTTACTGTATGTGCCAATTTTCACTGGTATCTGTAATCTGTGGTTTTAAACGTGAATAAATTTGTAATTATGGATGTAATAAGAAAGTAAAATATATGACGCGATCGACATAATTCGAAGGCATGGATAGCGGACGACATACGGATGCTTGTAGAGATTGGAGTGGTAAATGAAGGCAAAAAGAGGAGTAAAAACTTCTTCCTAATCGCCAACTGTTCACAGAAAAATATCGCGGTATCTGGAGCATGGGAATGTTATTTTTCACTCCTTAACTACACATCTATTCTTCAGTCTTTGGACCAGGACATTATCCAGAGTACCAACTACCATCAAGTCCTCGTCTGGTGCTGCGAGTGTTGACAAATACTTCTATCGACCGCGACGTCAGCGTCAATATCTCGAAGGCCATCGCAATGATGTGAGTCGTGGAAGTGCCTCGAAGCATGAGCCTTTCAGAAATTGTTTCCGCAAAGCGGGTGTCGTGGTAGTAGATGTGGAGGATAGAGGCGATAAAGCATCGAGAGGAACTGTGACAAGCGTTCACAAATTTGTTGAAACTCTTTTGAGAGTAATTCGTGCTAGTAATGAATAGTAATATACGTTACAAGAGCGGTATGTTGACGTTTTCATGGTTGAGGAAAAGACTGAAAAAGCGAAACGTAGTTGAGCTTTTTTAATTTCCGAGAACATGAAAACAAACATACCGCTCGTGTATCGTACATTATTTTGTGCGAAGATCGTTTATTACATACCTGAAAAACTAATTTCTAATTAGTTTCAATTAAATCTCCATGTTGGTTTCTGTTTAATGACGGCAACGTCAGAAAACCAAAATATCTTTCTTCAACATTGTTGCTATAAAATGTTTTCTGTGTTTACTATACTCCAGCAGGCCGTGATTTACGTCTGTCTTTTTTTCCCCCAGTCTATAAATGGGAACTTAAAACAAACAGTAAGGTTTTGTAATGATTTATTTTTCATTTTAATATTTTAACAATATTATTTATATAACATATTGCAGTAATAACATCGGCATCTGGAATCTTGTTGATTTTTTCACGGCTTCCTTAATGTTACTTGTATCAGGAATGCAATAAGTTTCGTGGAGTAGTAGACTTTACTCAAGTTTTGTAAATATTTAAAAACAATAATTAACATTGGAATTTAGGTGAAATTGCAGTGGTAAGTTTCCAATTTATAATTATTGCTATGTTAAACGTCTCTAAAAATAATATGTTAGAAGCCTAAAGCAGTAAAATAAATGTCGCGCTTAAGCGGTAAGAAGAGGGAAATTGTTATGTGTGTTACGTTGGGAATACTGAATGTGGTATTTCACACTTACCGCGTATTGGTTCTGTGCGGAAAATAAGCAAATACGCACGATCTCGCCCAAAAGTCATTAGTACGAGAATGTCGACAAGGGAGATATTGTGGTAGAGATGATAATGGAGTAAGATCACTCTGTGGGAAATGGATTGAATGATTATGATGGCGAGTAGGAGGGATAGATGTAAGCTGTGAAATGTTCGCTTTGTTGAGAGACTTATTGTGAATCTTGCAAATTATATTTCAGAGAAATAGTTGATTTCCAGAAACAGAAGGATTTTATTAAAAAAGATCATTATAGTCACTCTAAAGAGAAGTAAATTGTTTACTATTTTATTTTAAAATATGCCGTATGAATGAAGAAATAATTATTTAAATATAAGTTATTGTAAATTGTATTCCTTATCCATTAATCACACCTCTACCTGATCCCTTTGATAGCTTGGTTGTTATTACATATTGCAGTAGCATCTCGGTAATTCGAAGTAATGGGGAGGCCATCTCGTTCCATTTGTATTTGTCTCTGACCTGCGAGTGGCGTATCGTCATAATGTCTCTCTCGAAACCTTGTACCTCTGCAAAATCGAAAGTTTCAAGTAGGAAGGGAGGACGCTTTTTTTTTTCTTTTGCTGCCAATATGATAAGAATATTAAATGTATGATTTCTTCACAAGTATTACGAGGAAAACGGTTGTATAACATAAAACGGCATTATACTACATGTCACTCATGAAACATTAAAATGTTAAGTGTTATTATTATTATTATTATTATTATTGTTATTATTATTACTATTATTATTATTATTATTATCTTCTTCAATCATTATCTCTGTACGTCTATCCTTTTTCAGCAGATGTACGAATAATGCGGTTTGATCTTCAATTTAAACGTATAGATTTTCAATGTGATGTTAAATGAAAGGTAGATGTAAGGACTTGACAGATGTTAACTTTTCAAATCTTTCCCAAATAATAAATATCCGAAGCTTCGTTCTTTCGCTTGCTCTGTTGAAGCCGTGTTCGCTACAACTTACGCTTGTGAAAAATTATTTCCTACAATGAAAATAGTAAAAACCAAATTCACGACTGATAGACAAATGCCTTCGTGATCAACTACGACTGGCAATACGTGACATAATTCCTGATTTTGAAACTCTGTCGCAGAGACATTCTGAAGACAGTTAATGGGTTGTAGTCCTATGTTTTCTTGTTCATTTCTTTCTTCGTTACACGTACTAATTATTAGTTTGTAACTTTATACTGTATAAACTTATATTTAAGTGCTTGACGTAAGGAAAATGAAAATCCGTTAGTACGTCAGACAGTTGCATCACTTCCCCTTCGGGTGTCCGCCTCCATCTATAGGTGCTATGCACGTTGCAGGTTACACAGTGGCTCGGCGCACGACCTAATTTTCGCCACGACTGACTTATAATATCCAACCTATTAATAAATAAAATATTTGATTTCATTTTCGAACTACACATAATTTGTTACGGCTTTCAATATCCAACCTGAAAATGAATAAGGTTATTTCATTTTTATAATAATAGTACATTATGCAACGAGCCTATAATGATAGTAATTAAGACGCGAGTATGTTTGTTTATGAAACGAGCGAAAGCGAGTTTCATAATATTCATACGAGCGTCTTAATTACCATTATAGGCAAGTTTCATACGACTTTTTATGCTCGGCCATATTTCTAACTTGAAATTATTCAGAAGTATTCATTTTATTTGTATCTGACAGAAGATCGGAAGTGACCTTGTTCATAGCTCGTAAATTGTGAGATGTGCGCAGACGCGAAAGTATTGATTTTTTCCGAGGAACAATAATGTCATTGACCTTGATGTAATGTAGAGAATAACATGAACTAATTTTGATTTAACCTGGAAATTGATTTAGAATTGAAAAACGAGATGACAAATTGAATTTATTTGAATATTATTTACAATTAATAATCATTATTGTAGTAACAGAACATAACCTTCTGCGACAGTATTGGATTTCCAGCCTCCGTGACGTTTCCCTCGTTGTCTTTTGATTGCATATCCGAGAATAATCGAAAACCTGAACTTTAATGGATAGTTGTAGTTTAATGATATGCATTAAAGTACTGCTACCAGGTGTATAATTACTACATTTCGGCATGGTCGAGCATAAACATGATAAACTTACAATATCCTACTTGTTAATTAATAGGAAAAAATAGGTTTCATTTTCACACTGTGCATAATTACAATTTATACAATCCATTCTACTAATGAAATTATAATATCCAAATGAATACATGAATGTTTTCAGTTTCATAATATTATACATAATTATAACATAGTATCCAGTCTGTTAAATAAAACAAATTATTTCATTTCCATACTATACATTATCGGTGTGTATGACAGCCACTATGTTCGGTTCATTTTGTCGAATATGGCGAAGTTCGATATTTTCCAATATTCGCTTTGCAGGAGGAGGCTTGTCATGTTTGTTCATCAGTATTATGAAAATATTTTCTGTCCTCCTCTTCCATCTCCTCATGCTTTAAACTAACGTCGTGCATTGCAGGCACTATGTTCTGTTCAAGTTTGTCAAGTATGGCGAAGTTCGATATTCGCCTATGTTCGCTCTGCAGAAGAAGGCCTTCGTATTTGTTCCACCTTGTTATAAAAAAATTCGCTGTCCTCCACTCTCATCCCATAATGTTTTAACTGCTTAAAGATGTATGTATGTATGTATGTATGTATGTATGTATGTATGTATGTATGTATGTATTTATTCACACTGCAATGGGTATATACCCGTGGCAGTGGTAACTAATTACACTCAATAAAGACAATAATAAACACAATTAATAAAAATACAATTAATAATAATATTAATAATTAATACTAACAATAATTAATAATAATAATAATAATAATAATAATAATAATAATAAGTAACGTCCTAAATTAAATGAAGCACGATCGGTTAACATAACATTTAAATAAATCTAATTTGTACCTTAAACCTATGTACGAACTAAAACTCACGAGTATGATATGTTCATAGCTGCACAAGTACCTTTCAACACTACACTCATTTCGCTGTCAACTCACTCACTGCACTGGAACTACGACACATTTCACTGATTCTATCCTGATTTCACTAACACTTCAAAAACATTTCACTGTTGAAATACTTTACACTGCCACTATAAACTATAAAGCTTCACTGACAGGAACACGTTTCACTTACACTACACACTTCACTGACACAACATAATTCTTCACTGATACAACACTTCAATAACAACATATTATTTACACCCTTTAAATAATGTGTATAATTACAAATCTATTAGTAAAGTCATTAAGCCTATTTTTAAATACATTTCTGGTTGTTGGTAAACCCTTTAGTAAGTCTGCAGGTAAAGCATTCCAGTCCCTGATAGTACGATTGAGAAGAGAAAACTTTCCAGTGTCCGTCCTCTGTCTTCTTTCCCTCAATTTATACGCAAACATCTTGCAATTAGTTTATAATAAGGCATATGACGAAGTTTGTAATGTTTTTGTTTCCTTCCTCATGTTTGAACATTGTACAATACTAGTTGTTAGAATGAACATTATGCGTTTTTTCTTTAATATATTTTGTTTGTTTATTTATACGCATATTTTTGAAGATGTTTAGTCATATTAATAACAACAAAATTACCTATACTCATCACGATGAGTAACTTCGCAAGATATGTCTCTGTCATCCACGCAGCTAAAGCCTGAAGGCGCAGGGAGAGGAGGGACTTTGGAGAAAGACACCGAACATATGTAAGGAAGGGAAAAGATTGAACAAACACAAAGGGAGCTTCGAGTCTACAGAGACTGGGCAAACTTGAACCAAACATAAGGCCTCTGACCGGTTTTCAACAGACTCGGTTATGTTAAGACTCGTCTCCACTATTAAACATTTAACAACAACATGTTAAATGTTAAATTCTTTACTGTTAACATCCCAACATGTTGATTGAACATGTTAATACTAATTTCATTTAACACTTTGTCCACACTGTTAAACATGTTAAACTTGACTTTCTTTGCAAAGTCAACCATAAACAGTCCACGAGATTTTAATGTAGGTAGTGTCTTATTTTCAAACCTTGGACAATGGACTCAGATGATGATTTGGCTTTTGTAATTGCCACTATTGCTTGTTACAAGGCCTTAAAAATGAAGAAAATGAGAATGTGGGTGCGACAATATCTAAGTAAAAAACACTATGCAGAAGACATTCTAAATGAGTTTAAAGTTGAAGATCGATTTGGATTCAGAAACTTACTGAGAATGTCAGAACACGATTTTAATATAGTGCTGCAAAAATACTTCCTGTTACATCAAAGAAAGACAATTTAAGAGCAGCCATTTCATCTGAATTAAAAAAAAAATTCAGCGCGATTGATTGACGGATTGACTATCATAGGACCTGCGACATGATAGATGTTAAAGGAGCGGGTAATATCGTATAATTATTCTTTCCGAAGTTTTACGAACGTTAACATACATCACCAAATACGACCATTACTGACGTCAACATAGCATTAACGTTTAGCGTACGATGAGAGTGCGAAAACTCTCTATTGTATTCTCGAGAACAGTTAAATAATATAATTCCAGTTCTCTAAAAAGTCGGCCTTCTTTGTTTTGTCTCTGTATTCTTTTGCAGACACATCCCACAAACAAGGTCTTTCCATCAAGGCATTAATTTTATTCTAATGTGTTTTCTTTCGTCCACTCCATTACTTCGAACAACTTACAGCCAACACCAAGGACCAATCTATACTAATAATAAATCTGTAAGCGAAATTTTTCTGGTAATTTTCGCTTTTCCAAAAATAATTAGTGTTAACATGTATAATTAATCATCCTGAAACCGAAAATCGCTTTTTTTTAATTTTTGTTTGTATGTCTGTCTGTCTGTCTGTCTGTATGTTTGTTACCTTTTCACACGATAATAGCTGAACCGATTTATATGAAAATAGGAATATAAATTAAGTTCGTTGGAACTTAGATTTTAGGCTATATGGCATTCAAAATAATTTATTTAAAAGGGGGGTTATAAGGGGGCCTGAATTAAATAAACCGAAATATTTCGCTTATTATTGATTTTTGTGAAAAATATTACATAACAAAAATTTCTTTAAAAACGATTTCCGATAAGTTTTATGCCAGGAAAAATTTTGATAGGACTGATATTTAAGTCTGTCTGTCTTTCTGGATGTTTGTTACCTTTTCACGCGATAATGGCTGAACGGATTTCATGAAAATTGGAATATAAATTAAGTTCTTTGTAACTTAGATTTTAGGCAATATAACATTCAAAATACTTTATTTAAAAGGGGGGTTATAAGGGGGCCTGAATTAAATAAACCGAAATATCTCGCTTATTATTGATTTTTGTGAAAAATTTACATATCAAAAGTTTCTTTAAGAATGATTTCCGATACGTTTTATTCCAGGAAAAATTTTGATAGGACTGATATTTAAGGATATACAAGAGTTTTAAAATAACAATACATTTCCACCGCCGCCTCAGATTATAGTGTCGTTGTTACGTAACTGCTATGTGCAAAATATTAATTTTTTTAGTAGGAAGAAAAAGAAATTTATTCATTCTATGGCAGTAGTGCATAGGAGATCGTGAATTCTTACATTTTTACACAATCAACTCTATTAATTTGGAGTGATTTATTAAAGGATGCATTCAAGACTGACTTAGAAAATTTTAAACTAATTCTATTTGCACCAAATGAGTGGTCTCTGGACCAAAATGATAGCATTTTAATTATTTAAGTACAATTTAAATTAAGTAGCATATTAAACGATTTATTCTTCTATCAAACACGAATGTTCCCTGGACCCAATGTTCTATTTTAATTATGTAATTACTTTGTATTTATTTCTAATAAGTGCATCGGAGCGCACGGGTACAGCTAATAATAGAATAAAAATGATCAAGATACGCGCCACAAAATCGGAAGTTAGTTGTTGCTATGGAAACTGTACGAACTTTGCCGAAATGTACCGACGCTGCACGAGCAAATGAATCGACTTGACATGTTTTCCATTGCTGCTGGAAAACACGCCAACATGTTAAAAGTGTTAACTTCAACATACTCAGTCAACATGTTAAGTCAATTGAGACTTGAAATGTCCATATACACGTTAAATTCAACATGTTATATCATGTTGTTGTTAAATGTTTAATAGTGGAGACGAGCCTTTAGTTTACATGCTTCATTTCATGTACTGCTGAATGCCTAAGGAGTAAGGCGAAGTTGGTAGTATCTTGATATCCTCTCTCATGTTCGAACATTGCACGACACTAACACACACACACACACACACACACACACACACACACACACACACTCCTTTGTTGAGTTACAATTACAATCTTAAACTTTCTCTCATACTTTCTCTCCTCTAACTTGTAAGGCCTACCGCTTTGTTGTTACCAGTGACCTAGCATACATTTCATCAACTAGCACTAGACTGTTACTACTTTGCGACAATGAATCAGATGCTGAAGTCTGATCTACTCGTACGTAATTCTGTGTATAAACACTCAATTTGTGTAGATATAGTTACAGCTTCTATCACTACTTGTAAATCTGACACTATGTAACTATTTTCCACGGCATGGCGCGTCCTCAGGTTGCGGATAGAGGAGACGGCCTCCAGATATGGAGGGTAGCTGCGAATATATTGAATAAGCAGTCGTGGACAGCCGATAAGGGGTGGTCCTCCAGCTTGGGGTTGGGCGAAGGGCCAACAACCCATCACCGTAGAAAAACAGCTTGTTACGAAACCTAACAGTAAGCCTCGGAATGGGATGGGCAGGACATGTAGCACGTATTGGCGAATCCAGGAATGCATATAGAGTGTTAGTTGGGAGGCCGGAGGGAAAAAGACCTTTGGGGAGGCCGAGACGTAGGTGGGAAGGTAATATTAAAATGGATTTGAGGGAGGTGGGATATGGTGGTAGAGACTGGATTAATCTTGCTCAGGATAGGGACCAATGGCGGGCTTATGTGAGGGCGGCAATGAACCTCCGGGTTCCTTAAAAGCCAGTAAGTAAGTAAGTAAGTGTAACTATTTTATCTCACTTTGAATTAGTTTTAAAACTTGACTTGTTAATTCTATTGCCAGGACCTCTCCTTTGAAATTTTTCAGGAAAAGAAACGAATTGTATCTACTGTAGCTTGCTATATAGGGCCTATTACTAATTATAGTGTGTCTTCATCGTGTCACATAAAGAATACTGTAAGATACAAACTAGCTCAGGCAACAGGAGTCTTTGACTGCTGAGTCAGAGCTGCGCTGGGGCTTGGGTTCAATTCCCGCTTGGGCTGATTTTCTGGTTGGAGTTTTTCCAAGGTTTTTCCAAATATAAGGCAATTCATAGCAAATCCTTGGCCTAATTCTACTAAATACCACCTCCCTATCAGCAACTGTATGCAATCTCCGAGGCGAATCCAGAAAGTAAGTTTCCCGATTTTTTCCCCTTGAAAGTAAACGTAATTAACCATGTCAATTGCGCATGCGTAATAGATCTATGACGTATCAATCATATGCCAGCCGAACAGGTCCCGCCTGGTGCCAGTAGCGTGGCAGCAGTGGTCCGAAATGGAAGCTCTTATTCCTTCTCCCGCCGCCTGCGAGGTTCGTTCGGTGATAAAGTTCTTTAATGCACAAAGCATTGCGCCAATTGAAATTCATCGACAGCTCTGTCAGGTCTATGGGCCGAACATCATGTGTAAGCAGATGGTGCGTCGCTAGTGTAGGCAGTTTTCCGATTGTCGTCAAAATGTCCATGATGAAGAGCGCAGTGGGCGACCGTCCCTCATCAATGATGATCGTGTTGAGCTGGTGCGGCAGTGCATCATGGAGAACCGTCGCTTCACGATTACGGACCTGAGCAGCCATTTTCCACAGATATCGCGATCCTTGTTGCATGAGATTGTCACTAAGCACCTGCTGTTCAAAAAAGTATTTGCCAGGTGGGTGCCGAAAAACCTGACACCCGAATACAAAATGCAACGTTTAGGAGCAGGACTGGCATTTCTGCAACGATATCACGATGACGGCGACGAGTTCCTCGACAGGATCGTCACAGGCGATGAGACTTGGATTTCGCACTTCACCCCGGAAACCAAGCAGCAGTCAATGCATTGGCGGCATAGTGGATCTCCGGTCAGGACGAAATTCAAACAGACGCTATCGGTACGGAAAGTGATGTGCATGGTGTTCTGGGACAGGAAGGGCATTCTGCTCATTGACTTCCTTCCAAGAGGTGAAACAGTGAACGCTGACCGTTACTGTGAAACACTGCGAAAATTGCGACGTGCCATTCAAAACAAGAGGCGTGGAATGCTTACTGCAGGTGTTGTGCTCCTCCATGACAATGCTCGTCCACATACGGCTCGGCGCACAGCAGCTGTTTTGACGGAATTTGGCTGGGAGTTGTTTGATCATCCACCCTACAGTCCTGATCATGCTCCCAGCGATTTTCACGTTTTCTTGCACCTCAAGAAATTCCTGTCCTCCGGTGAGCGTTTTGGCAACGAAGAAGAGCTGAAGACGTCTGTCACACTCTGGTTCCATTCACAGGCGGCAGAGTTCTACGACAGAGGGATACAAAAGTTGATCCCACGATACGACAAGTGTCTGAATTCTGATGGTGGTTATGTGGAAAAATAGCTGAAACATTGCTGTACCTGTTGCCAATAAATGTTTTCCTGAAAGTGTGTTCTCTTTTTTTAAATAGGGAAACTTACTTTCTGGATGCGCCTCGTAAATAACTTATTGCTAGTAGTTGATACACGACCCCAAGAATTCGTTCGATGATCGCCGAAACAGCTTAGATAAAATTAATGATCTAGTGTTCGAAGAAGTTCATGGACTGATAGGCAATGAAGAATAGACGAGATTGCCATCCCAACAACAAGAGTTACATCATCGATACCACCGTTAGAGCCCACAAAAGGGCAAACCAGAAGATGTTAATAAGAAAAAGCGACATCAGTGTACAGACCCAGAAACAAAATTCAGGCCACCTGAAATTCCAAGTTCCAGTTATAACATAGGTACTTGGGAAGTTCAGATGGTCCAAACACTGAGCATGCGCAGTATGTTATAACTGGAACTTGGAAATTTCAGGTGGCCCAAATTTTGTTTCTGAGTCTGTACCTACAGTTCCACATTGTATGAAAAATTACGGCCTACAACAAATTTATCCCTTAAATTTTCAATGTATCCTATAGGACACAACATCTATATATATAATTTGAACTGGTAATGGAAATTACGGGAAAACGGCTGGACGGATTTTAATAAATGACCCCTCATTTTGAAGCTTGGAACTCAAAGTTTTTTCGGAAAAATAGTAGTTTTTAGTGAAATGTCAATTTTTAAACAAATCTTCCTATTTTCCGAAATCCATCTGTCGTCAGTTTTGAGAACTAGCTAATAGCATTCACGGCCGACTTGATATATTCTTCGATTTTTTTGTACAGGAGAAACGAAGCGAGCATCAAGTCGGCCGTGTTGCATTTCAGATTAAAACAAAACACATACTAGAGTAAATAAAATTACACGAAGGCCATGATCTGCAAGAATGCTGACATACTTAGAGCTCAAAATAAATTGGTTATTAAAAACTTAACTTACTAAAAATAATTTACAGGTTCGATTCTGTGGTGTCTAATTTTCTGGATACAGCTGTGTATTGGATACTAAAACCACAAAACGTGAGGTGGTTTGATGACATTATTACCATTAGAAATGAAATATTATTGTAGTTAATGCCATGATGTGACTATTTTTCATTAATTATACATATTAATGCTATATTGATGATATGAAAGTGAAACGTTTTGGAGTTATATAAGTAGATGTAGAGAATAACTTAAATTAGATTTTGATTCCTATATTTTACTGAGTGGCGGCTATGTAGTATATATAGTATATGTTACTGAAAGCTATAAAACTTACGTAAGATAATAATATTATTAAAAATCAAATATTTTTATAATTATTAATGAAGTGGGGTTGGGTCTTTTTCATATATTTCATGGCGGTGTGGTGTAGATATTTATATGCGTGGTTCTCTTCAGTATTGGCTCGAGAGAGAGTATCTTTCATTGTTATGGAAGCAAATAACTTTCCGAATGTCTGGTATTCTTCGTTGAAAAAAAAATCTGAAAAATGTTTATTTGAACGTCTAATGAACTTAGTTTGCAGCATTTGCTGTACAAGCCACTAGTCTATATATAATTTCAACTGGTAATGGAAATTACGGGAAAACGGCTGAACGGATTTTAATGAGTGACCCCTCATTTTCATGCCTGGCATCCAATGTTTTTCCGGAAAAATAATAGTTTTCATTGAAATGTCAATTTTCCCACATAATTTTCCTATTTTCCAAAATCCATCTGTTGTCAGTTTTGAGAATTAATTTTATTGAATCACGGCCGACTTGATTGAATTTCAGAACAAAATACACAATACAATAAACAATAGGCTATTACATGATGGCCATGACCTGCAGGATTGCCGATATATTTAGAGCTCAATTCAATTTGTTATTAAAAACTGATTCTGCAGTGTAGGCCAATAATTTTCTGAGTACAGCTGTGTATTGGATATACAAATCTACGAAACTTGAGGTGGTTTGATGACATTATTACCATTAGAAATTAAATATTATTATAGTTAATATCATAATGCGTCTATTTTTCATTAATTATACATATTATTGATGCTATATTGATGACATGGAAGTGAAACGTTTTGAGGTTATGTCAGTAAATGTAGAGAATATCTTAATTTAGATCTTCATTTCTATAATTTACTGAGTGACTGCTATATATAACTACAAAACTTAACAAAGATAATAATATTGTTATTAAAAATATAATACTTTTAAACTTATTAACCCAGTGGGGTTCGGTCTTTTTCACATACTTAATGGCGGTGTAGTGTAGATATTGATATGTATCATTGTCTTCAGGATTGGCTCGAGAGAGCGCAAAAATTACAGATCCTAAGGAAAGATAAAAAGGTATTACTTACTGATGAAAGAAGAGGCGTAGAAAATTTTGTAGTCTCCAGATCATTTCAGCAAGATCTCTTAGTAGGATAAAATGATTTTACGCTCTACATTTCAAGTTCTACATGCAGCAGCTATACGAAAATGCTATTGTTCGAGAGCTTAGCAAACCTGACATTTTTTTTAACTCTTGCCTACAATCCACAATTACCTGAAATAGCTACTGCTATCGTCCTGACATTGATACTTGCGTTTTCGCGTTGAAACTCAAAAACTGAAGTTGGATAGGTTCAATAAAAAGTATTTGGCCTAAAAAAAATCCATTCAGAGGGAGTATGTTTCATTATTATGGAAGCAAATAACTATCAAAAAGACAAGTATTCTTCATTGAAAATAAATCTCAAAAATTTTTATTTGAACGTTTAACGAACATAGTTTGCAGCAGCATTTGCTGCACAAGCCACTAGTATGCTATAATTCTAATAAAATGGAAAAAAATTGGTAGGAAAATTAAAATTTCTCAATATTATAATATTGCTCAACATAATATAAAATATGGACATTGCGATAGTTGTTTTCTTTACAGTCCGACACGGTTTAATAAACTAGTATGAGAAATGAAATTTTGCCAAATTTAAGGGTGAAAATATATGGACCTTATGGTTGGAAAGCGCGGAACTATTCATAGTTTCTTCTTCCAAACCTGGCAACGTTTCTGCCTACAGAGGAAGACTATTGACATCGTTCTTCCAGATCTGAGGGGACGCATATTTATACCCCAATCATCTTTACGGTCGACAATTATCTTCAAATAACTAGTTAGTAATTATTTATTCAATAATTTCTTGTCATTGCTGGGTGACACTCTTAAACATTCTATTATTTGTACTTTCAACAGTTTACAATAATTATGTTCTTTGTGGCAGCTTCTTAATACAGGGAGCTGTTATCGTTTCGATAAATAAATAAATAAGTAAACAAACAAACAAAAAATAAATGATTAAATAAATAAACTAACTAACTGAACTGAAGTGAAGTGAAGTGATAAATAAATACCATTCAATCACTTAAGTAGAGTAGTCCATTCTCTTGGTTTCAGGGGTCCTGTTATTATGCCTTTATTCTAAAAACACACATTTCATTTAAATGTCGTTCAAAATAAAATAAATTGCAGAATGAAACATTTTTTTTACATTTAACAAGGCATAATAAACATATAGTTGGAAAATGTAATGTTCTAGGAGAAGCATTATACGGGGACATTATTTTATTCTTACTAACATCACTAATATTAACCTGGCTATACCTTATTGAGAACCGAAAACACCGTTTGCTACGACTGGAGTTCGATGATACTGGCGTAATATACAAACAAATCACTTTACTAGGTATAGGAGGGAAGAAAAGTAGTTCATCCATTTACGTAAACTAGGAAATATCACGCTTTTGAGTTTGATAATTTTCATTAGGTTTTTTTAATCAAAATACAGTACTGTATTAAGAATAAGTGTTTTTACTCACCAACTGAGTTATCCATTCGGACGTATTCATTATGCAGTGTATGTTATACTGTCTACAGCACATTAGCGTACAATTTAGAGAATGAAGTTAAATTGAAAATAATCATAATATAGATATTTAAACACATTTTTGAAAATGGTGACCGTTCATTTTGATACAGGCTTCAGTTCTTTTATGCATATTATCGCATTATTGTACCTAATTCGCATTATTGTACCTAATTCCAATTACCAGTTTCGTCCTTTATACCAGTAACTCACGTTGAAATAATTCTGTACCTACTCTATAAAAGAGTAGCCTACCTTACGTATTGTAAATTCAGTCTTCACTTCTATCCGACCTGAAAAGATAAAATTACTCAGACCTGCTATCTACTGTCCGTCCAAGTGCTTATGTCGCAGGGTCGTAGAAAGGAGGGGGGATCAGGCGACAGTTAATTACTTAACGAGGTCCTTTTATTTAACTTATTTTAAGCAGTTGTATGGATATAATTTTACGTATACGTCTAATTCCTAACAGAATTAATGCTCTCAGTAAAGAACTAAGACAACCCAGCCACTAGCCTTAACAGAGAGGCGAATAGAAGTAGGTGGGGGAAACTGGGATGCGACGTAGTCAAATGGACGACAGTACCTGTGAGAAAATGACTCAATATTGAAATCCCTTTCGTCACTGGAAAACGCGAACATATTTTTGGAACGTACTGTTTACTATGGTCGTATGGCTACTATGACTGTATATGCGGTCTTGGATCTGTGTGGAGGACGGTGAACTTCATTAGTAGAGGGGGTGGGAGTGAAGTACATTCAAAAACTCAGATACAATAAAAATTGAAGTAAAAACAAAATGATGTCCCTGTAGTAACATTGTTCATTTTAAAACACTTTTCTACTTTCTTTGGGATATAATTTTTCAAATATCGTGTTTTATGTTACTTTCCTAAACCTCTGATACAGGAACACTTAAAGGGTTTTATTGCATAATGCAATATTCTCGGAAGTTTAGCTATATACTCAGGATATTTGCATTTTTATTTCCATGTAATTCAAGTTTGCTTCTTATATGTTTTGATATACGTCCTTTATTTATAATAGAATCAGTGAAGTTTTTAATGGCTACATGTAACGAAATGTGCAATCTTACGAGAAGAAAATTTATGCTAAATTATTTGCATAGATGACAGAAGAATTCTTTATAAAGTCACTGTATAAGTGAAGCTTTTTAATTATTCAAGTTTTAACATAAGCCTCCCTTCTCTCCTTTCCCCTGTCTCCCCCCTTACTCCTAGTGAGCTCTTAGCCTACTTCATTAAGAGAAAAGGAGACAGCACTTTTCACTCTTCTTCTTTTCCATTAGTAATATTGTACCTGGCTATTCAGAACGCTGTGTCGTGTGTATAGTGACACGAAGTTGTTCCTTTCTTATTTCTGGGACGTCATTCTACTCGGTTGCAAGCTGTATTCCATTCTTATCGCGTGGCTCCTTTATAGTCCTTTATTCTATTATTCAGTTTTGAAGTGGTGAATGTAATCAGTACAGCTAGGCAGTTGGTACCAAAACTGTTAAGCTTCGACATATTATCTCTTACTTACTTACAAATGGCTTTTAAGGAACCCGAAGGTTCATTGTCGCTCTCACATAAGCCCGCCATCGGTCCCTATCCTGTGCAAGATTAAACCAGTCTCTATCATCATATCCCACTTCCCTCAAATCCATTTTAATATTATCCTCCCATCTACGTTCGGCCTCCCCAAAGGTCTTTTTTCCTTCCGGCCTTCCAACTAACGCTCTATATGCATTTCTAGATTCGCCCATACATGCTACATGCCCTGCCCATCTCAAACGTCTGGATTTAATGTTCCTAATTATGTTAGATGAAGAATTAAATGCGTGCAGTTCTGCGTTGTGTAACTTTTTCCGTTCTCCTGTAACTTCATCCCTCTTAGTCCCAAATATTTTCCTAAGAACCTTATTCTCAAACACTCTTAATCTCTGTTCCTCTCTGAGAGTGAGAGTCCAAGTTTCACAACCCTAAAAAAGGACCGGTAATATAACTGCTTCATAAATTCTGACTTTCAGATTTTTTGACAGCAGACTAGATGATAAATGCTTCTCAATCGAATAATAACAGGCATTTCCCATATTTATTCTGCGATTAATTTCCTCCCGAATATCATTTATATTTGTTATTGTTGCTCCAATATATTTCAATTTTTCCACCTCTTTGAAGGATAAATCTCCAAATTTTATATTTCCATTTCGAACAATATTCTCGTCACGAGACATAATCATATACTTTGTCTTTTCGGGATTTACTTCCAAACCGACCGCTTTACTTGCTTCAAGTAAAATTCCCGTGTTTTCCATATTCGTTTGTGGATTTTCTCTTAACATATTCACGTCATCCTCATAGACAAGTAGCTGATGTAACCTGTTCAATTCCAAACCCTCTCTGTTAACCTGAACTTTCCTAATAGCATATTCCAAAGCGAAGTTAAAAAGTAAAGGTGATAGTGCATCTCCCTGCTTTAGCCCGCAGTGAATTGGAAAAGCGTCAGATAGAAACTGGCCTATACGGTTTCTGCTGTACGTTTCACTGAGGCACATTTTAATTAATCGAAGTAGTTTGTTGGGAATACCAAATTCAATAAGAATATCATATAATACTTCCCTCTTAACCGAGTCATATGCCTTTTTGAAATCTATGAATAACTGATGTACAGACATATTATCTCTACCGAGTGAAAAATAATAAAGCGTCTGTCGGTGTCAGTGAAGGAGAACGACTAACATGTACAGCCTGGTGGTAATCGAACATGTGCTCCAATCATTCAGTCTCAGAACAAGGGAATAATATAAAAAAACAATAATTTGTAATTATAAAGTTCGTAAATCCCAATCTAAATTATTTTTACCCATGCATATAAAAAAACATACAAAGTATACAATTATGATTCTTGCCTCATTATAACAAATAACAATGCACATTTTCATTTTATCAAAAGAAATACTCATTTTAGGTTCAGAAAAAACAATATTTGTACTCTGAAAATATTCGTTCTACGTCACAAGACGTTACTGGAGCAAATCTGAAATATTCTACAGTATTTATTACTAGGGACCGGATTTTTATGCAATTACATATTATATTCCTTTCAACCTAACCGTATATAAATAACAAATCTTTGTGAATCTTGTAATTACCATATTTTACATATTTTTACATATTTACCCCACATTACATATTATGGTTTGGTATTACATAAATCTAAATATTTAGGGGTTTTATTCATTTTTACTTCTCTAAAAGGAAAAAAAAAAAAATTCTGCTGTGCAAGTTTACAATTTGAAATACACAGATTTAAAAAGTCTTTTACCTACCCAAGAAAGGCTATAGTTCGGGATGAAACATAACAATCTTATTCCAGGAAGTAATAGAGGCACTCACCCCATACCAATCACTGTAAATATGAGTGAACAAAGGGCAACCTTTCTCATACAACTCACTCAGAAAGTAGCGTTGCCTTCATGCGGTGGAGTGGGACGAGGACGACATGATTTGAGCCGTTCAGAGCAAAAGTGGTGTAAGTCAAGTTTGGGTAATGAGGTTTAAAGTAGACATTTTATAAAATACAGCGCAAAGTAGCAGTTAATATGTCCTTCGTGCTAGCCACTGACTAATAATAGTTCGATAATTTTTTTCTTCAGTCCTGTCATTGACACTTTCGTCAAGAATAATTCTGACTTAGTTGCTGAATAATAAAGTCCTGATAATCTTGAATTATTTTAACCACACCGGAAACAAACACTCGTAATAATCCGAAAAGTCAGCCTGTCAGTCCAGATCTGGAGTGATTTTATCTTCGTAATCTTGTTAGTCTCTTTTTATGCCCCCTCAAAGATAGCTTTAAACTGTCCTGAACGTGTCGGGCATTGAAATGAGTACAGTGGTTGCATAATCAGGTTAGCTACAGTGAGGAGTTCCGTGTCTAGGGGCAACAGAGATGTTGCTCCTTACCCGAGACAGGCTCCTCTTTGCAACTTTTTGTGTTTTTAACAGCACGTTTCCCCGTAGACGCTAATTACACTCAGAATGACAGTAATGAATAATGAAGAGGAAGCGCAGGGACTTGGTTCTGCTAGGAGCTGCAGTTAACTGTCTCTACGTCTGATCGCCTGAAGGTTTGTCTCAAAACTTCTGATTAAAGAATACAGGTTGTTTGGGGAAAAAGAGAGATGGAGCCCTAAGGGTCGTGGTTCAAAATCTAACATACAGTGTGAGCATAAATGATTGCCCTAGTTACGAAAATTATTTGTGGACTAACGATTTAACATAGAAAATATTTAGATATACAAGTAGATAGAGAAACTCTACAAGCTTTTTTAAACATACCTTATAGGTGCTCGATGTGTGACCCTGCAGACATCAAGCCGGTAGTCCAATTCGTCCCATACACGATGAAGTGTATCCATGTCGATTGCAGCGATGGCGTTGATGATGCGGTCGTGAAACTCTGGCAGATTTGCCGGTAATGGAGGTACAAAAACAGAGTCTTTAACATATCCCCACAGGTAAAAATCACAGGTTATGTCAGGGGAACGTGGAGGCCAGGACAATAGCTGCATATCGTCTCTGCTCGAACGACAAATCCGTTTGGCAATCTGTTGTTCAGGAATTGCCGGACTTCGTTGTGGAAGTGAGGATATAGGATATAATCTTGTCGATAGATAAAATCAACGTTCAACTGTTTCTTGTGGGATGCGAGGGCGACCAGGAGATTTTCCTTTACACAGACATCCTGTGGTCACTAATTGATTGTACCATGGTCTAATGGTCTTGGGGTCTGGTGGATCTTTATGGAATCTTGTTCGAAAATTTCGCTGCACTGTTATGACTGATCTGCTACAAATGCACGTTCAACACCAGTCGCTATTTCTGTAAACTCAGGTCCTCTACCGGTAAGAAGTGGAATTACGCCGCGCGGATAAATTCAAATAAAACTTTGAGAGATACCTTATTTGGTAATATCAGTACCATTGTTGTATCATTCACGGTTTGTCTATAAAAAATCCCCAAACTAGTGCAATCATTTATGCTCACCGTGTACTACTTCCATTGTGATGGTCTTACATAGGAATTGTCGTCTGCCCTGACCCAAAATATTTAAACGAAAATCGTGAATTTTCAACACAGCACTTGAACTGGTAATGGAAATTACGGGAAAACGGCTGAACGGATTTTAATAAATGACCCCTCATTTTGAAGCTTGGAACTCAAAATTTTTCAGAAAAATAGTAATTCTAAGTGAAATTTCAATTTTTCAACATAATTTTCCTATTTTCTAATATCCATCTGTCGTTACTAACTAATTGCATTTCAGAATAAAACAAAACACACACTACAGTAAACAGTATTACACGAAGGCCATGATTTGTAAGAATGCTGATATATTTAGAGCTCAAATTAAATTGGTTATTAAAAACTTTAAGACTTACTAAAAATAATTTACAGGTCTGATTGTGTGATGTGTAATTTTCTGAGTACAGCTGTGTACTGGATATTAAAAACTACAAAACTTGAGGTGGTTTGATGACATTATTACCATTAGAAATGAAATATTGTAGTTAATGCCATGCTGTGATTTTTTTCATTAATTATACGTAATATTAATGCTATATTGATGATATGGAAGTGAAAATTTTGGGGTTATACAAGTAGATGTAGAGAATATCTTAAATTAGATCTGGATTTCTATAACTTACTGAGTGGCGTGTACATAGTATATGTTACAGAAAACTATAAAACTTACGTAAGTTAATAATATTGTTATTAAAAATCAAATATTTTTTTAGTTATTTATCAACTGGGGTTGGGTCTTTTTCATATATTTAATGGCGGTGTGGTGTAGATATTTATATGCGTAATTCTCTTCAGTATTAGCTCGAGAGAGTGCAAAAATTACAGTTCCTAAGGAAAGACCAAAAGGTATTACTTACTGGTAAAATAAGAGGCCTACAAGATTTTGTAGTCTCCGATCATTTCAGCAAGATCTCTTAGCAGGATAAAATGATTTTACCCTCTTCATTTCAAGGTAGTTTACGAAACATGCAGCAGCTATTCCAAGATGCTATGTCTATTGTTCCAAAGCATAGCAAACCTGACTTTTTTTAACTTTCACCTACAATCCACAATGACCTGAAATAGCTACTGCTTTACTCCCACATGAAAAACCGACTGATCGTCCTGACATTGTTACTTGCGTTTTCGCTTAAGGTGTATAGGTTCAAGAAAAAGTATTTGGCATAAAAAAATCATCCAGAGGGAGTATGTTTCATTATTATGAGAGCAAATAACTTTCAGAATGTCTGGTTTTCTTCATTGAAAATATATCTGAAAAATATTTGTTTGAACGTCTAATGAACTCAGTTTGCAGCATTTGCAGCATATATATTTTCCTTCGACTGTTTCAACTAGAGTTGCTTACCAAATACCATAGGGAGAGAACACGGCAGCCAGGTTTATAGTTATTTGTAGAAGGAAAAAGCAAAGCTTAGACTACTCGGATTATAGGGCCATATCCATACACATTCTTACCGCGGGCTTCCGGTGGATGATCACCGAACTAAAGTTTTTCGTATTCATAAACCAGTGTTAGCGATATGATGTGATATGAAACCTGTACAAGTAATCACTCGATAGCCGGGGCTAGTTTAGCACGATCGTAGCGCGGGCTAGCGAAAGTCTATGCATAACACCCTAAAGGCTCATTCACAATGAAAATTAAACATAACGTAAACATTAACCTAAGCACATAAACATATGCCACAAACTTAAGTAGCCAAGGCCCATTCACAATGAAAATTAAACATAACGTAAACATAACACGTGTGTGGAAACAAACATACCGAATCAACAAAACTACAGAATCTATTACATAAAAATGGAGAATTGTACAATGACTGACGATGTAGCTATTCAATTTATGTTTCTAATAACTACAATGGCATCAGTATATGGCTTTCAATACTTGAAATCAAAGAACGGAGATGTAAAAAAATCAACTTTTCGTCATATGATTCCATGTTGCGCGCCTAGCTATCATCACGGCCAATAGATCAAAATATTGCCTGTAGGCAAAGGCCATGAGATGTTAAACAAAAAGTGAAAACACGCTTTCCGCTTGTGTACTGTTTCCAAATCGCATAAACATAAGCATGAAAGTTTGGAGTTTGCAAACTTTCATGTTAACGTCTTATGATTAAGATTAAGTTTATGCTTATGTAATTCATTGTGAATGCTTTCATTAAATAACATGGACACAAGGTTTTATGCTTACGTTATGTTTATGTTTAATATTCATTGTGAATGGGCCTTAAGAGTTCATCTCATTTTAATACTGCGAAACCAAATTAATATTTACCGGATATGACATTTACTAGCGTAGCGCAATTCGCTACTGATCCGGAGCTGTGCTGAGGTATAGGTTCGATTCTCGCTTAGGATGGCTGCCTGGTTGGTTTTTTCCGAGTTTTTTCCCCGAGTATAAGTCGGATGTCAGGTTCTTCACTGACGAACTCTCGACGTTATCTCGGGAAATAAATTTCGATTTCGCGAATTTCATGCTAAGTAAATTAGTAGTTGATGCAGCATCATTAAATAGTCGGCAAAGTTAATATTACCGAACATTTGGAAATGCAACTGACGAAGTAACATTTATTGAAGGAACAATACTAACACTGCGATTATATAAAGTGTTATTTTTTCCATTAAAAAGGAAAAAGGAATACAATATTATGAAGTAAGGGATTCTGAAATCAATAATGTTCTTGAAAGTAATGATGAAAATTATACGTTTGTTTAATTTCGGACTCTGATTGACAAGGGCATACTTCCTAACTAACCCATTGTCTTTACAAGTAGATGCAATAGTATTATAATAATGTTTAATAATTATAATAATAATAATAATAATAATAATAATAATAATAATAATATATTTATTTATTTTTATTTATTTAGTTATTTATTTAATTTGCTGTATAACAGCCAGTGGCCAATTACAGTTCAGCACAAATATAACAAAAACATAAAACAAAAATAATTATTACAAATAAATATAATTACAATTACAATAATGACGATGAATGGATAACTAAGAATACTATGAGACAATGTTAACTGAGTATAATGCCTAAAAGAATACATAAATGATAAATCGTTGCCAAGAGCAAACTAAGTCTATACATTGAAGGGATCGAATTCGCAGCCATGCATGTTGGCATTTTTAAGGCATCTGGAGACTGGTGAAAGAAATTTCGAATTTCTAATATAGAAAAGTTTGTGGGCTCTCATATCTTTTGTTGGAATACGTAAGGTAATATTGTTTAAGAAAGAGTCACAGGATATATCACCTTTGAGGACTTTACAAAAGAACAGATAATCTAGCTCATGGCGTCTAGCATATAGATTTTGACAATTAAAATATTCACATTTTCTCTCATAACTGTACCCGGAATTAATGGGCAGAAATCTGAATGAACATAAGGATATAAATTTTCTTTGTATATTTTCTAATTTAGCCGAGTCCGTAGTTGTAATCGAGTTCCAAACTACAGATGCATATTCTAGTTTCGATCGTACCAATGTATAGTATAGCATTAAAAGAGAATCGGGCGTGGAAAAAGAATAAGTTATTGACCGTATTATTCCTAGCATTCTGATTGCGTGATTGTAAATGTAATCAACGTGACTATGAAAATACAATTTACGGTCAAAGAATATTCCCAAATCTTTTACGCAATCCGTTCTGTTCATTAGTACATTATTGAGATAATAATTAAATTTCAGTGAAGAAGTTTTTCTAGAAAATGTTATTACATTAGTTTTGGATACGTTAATTTTCATACCATTGTCTTCCGACCATTTAGCGACTGAATTAATGTCACATTGAAGTGATTGACAGTCAGTACTACTTTTGATTGTACGAAAAATTTTTAAATCGTCTGCAAATAATAAACAGTCAGAACATAATAATAATAATAATATTAATAATAATAATAATATTCATTGCTAGAAAAATACACTACAAAGACATTTTATGTTTAGAAAATTCTATCACTTCCCTAAAAGAGAGTGCTGTCGTCCTCAGGGAGAATTCGATACATAATAAATTTACAGGCATAAATTACAATAAAATAACATCTATACGTAGTATTTTTATATTGAAGACGAATGGCTTTGTGCCAAGTGTCATGAACATGGGTGGGCAACTCGTGCTCTCAAAGTGTCAACACAATCCCAATGTAGGTAGAACGGACTCTGTACTAGCTGTACTTCTGTGTGCGGTTCTTTCAAGACACAAGTTCGATCGCGTCTGCAGTAAGTGGCGGCTCGTTTAAGTGAAAAACAATATAATTCCCAGATCATTTCCCTTTAGTTACGAGTAAAAAGAGAACGTTTTTAATTAAGAGGAGGGGTAAAGCTTGTATTCTATTACACTTTCTTACGCATGACATTTTATGTTACAAATAAACAGTGAAGATTTTACTGAAGAAATACTGTCTGCATCTGCTTTAGAACAGCTAAAGGTAAAAATGAGATATGAACAAGGTGAGACTGATATCAAATATCATTACCACGTTGTGCGTGCGAGTTACAGAATTGCACGACTTATGATCGACTAGCTAAGAGCATTTATGGATAAATTTGAAATGTGGTAGTATCATGTAGAACATAGACAACTTCACTTTCTTTGTCTATAAACTATCTTGAAGACTGATAATATCTTCCTATAAAATATAAGACCCTACTTCAGACCTACAGCAGAATTCACTGCTAAGTTTGGAGAAACAGTGACAATTGACAAGGAATCGAAATTTTTCTGAAATCTTTTTGGCTTACGCCGATAGAAAATCCTGAAAATTTATAGCTTGAATTAATAAATCTACAGAACAGCACACCACTCAGATTCGAGCAAAATCAGGAATCGAACTGTTCGTAATGTTGCCTAAGTCAGAATTTCCAAATAAACTCTTTGCTTCCATATATACTGTATGTGCTTGAGGCAGAGTTTAATACAAGAAAGAAGTGTAAAAGCTCTCGAATTAGAGAAGGAGCTCAGAAGTAAGTTTATTTCATCTGCCGTGACATGTAAAAATACGTCCTTTAATTTGTTATTGTTTACGAATACAGACTATTACCTTTCTGAGAACAGAGGAATACTCTTTAATGTATAAATAGTTGTAAATTCTAGCGTTCTACGTTTCAAATAAGGGATATAATAAGAAATATTAACAAATAGTGTAATAATAAATAAGTGTTGCAGCTATATTTGTTGTATCTTGTAAAGGTTGTATTCAGTTTGTGTTTCCAGTACTAAATTAATTTAGGAAGCTAGAAAATAATATAATTTTGTTATGTGTTCAGGTATAGTCTGTCTAAAATTACTATAATTATTGTACCATGCGTCATTCTGAAATTCAAACCGTGGAATAGATATCACGATCACCTGCATGAGCCGCCAGAGCGCACCGTGGCTTTTGCAGCGAAACTACAAACAACTTGTAACTGCTGCGGCTGGCTCCGGCTGCCTTTCTCTCTTTCAAGGATTTTTTTACACTTTGGGAGCACGAGTTGCCTATCCAGGGTCATGAATATTATAGGCCTATACATTTTAGTATTAAAGTGAGTAAATAAATAATATATATACATACTAGGTTCAAAAAGTTCCTGGAATTTGCTAGTATCATAGAAAAAACGTACCTTAAACACTATTCTACAGCATTCCCTTCAAAATAGTTGCCTTCCGCAACAACACACTTTTTCCAACGCGTGTAGAGTTCCTGGAAGCAGGCCTGGGAGCCATTTTGTGAAACCCGTCTTAGTGCTCTCGTCGCGTTTGCGATAACCTCTTCAGCATTGAATCTCCGTCCTTTCAGATGACTTTTCAGACGGAGAAACAGAAAGTAATCAGGTGGTGAGAGATCAGGAGAGTATGGTGGGTGATCCAAAGCAGTTATGTTGTGCTGGCAAGAAAATTCTTTACAATAATTGCGCGATGAGCAGGTGCATTGTCATGCATAAGGAACCAGTTCTTTCTACCCACTTTTCTGGACGTTTCCTTCTCACTGCGTCCCGGAGGCGACGGAGGATTTGTACGTAGAATTCTTTCGTTACAGTACGACCTTCTGGAATGAACTCGTGGTGGATAAGACCCTGAAAGTCGAAGAAAACTTCCAACATAACTTTGCCTTTGGAAGTGTCCCTAGGAAATTTTTGCTTCCGAGGAGATTTTTTCGATTTCCACTCAGATGACTGTCGTTTAGGGACTGGGTCGTACAAGTAGCACCAAGTTTAATCACCAGCAATAATTTTGTTTAAGAAATCACCATCTTCATCAGCCATACTGATCATGTCCCCAGCAAGAGTCATTCTTGTTTCTTTCTGTTCTGCCGACAACATTTTCGGAACTAACTTCTGAGACACGTAATGCATGTTGAGATGCTTGTGAAGAACATTGTGTACACTTCCGACGGATATTCCGACCTCGCTGCTATCTCTTTTATGGCTTTACGTGGGTCGTCCCTCACAACATTACGCACACGAGAAGCGATTGCTTCATTTGTTGCAGTTGTTGGTCGGCCGCTTCGTACGTCATTTTTGATGCTATCGCGGCCACCAGAAAAGCGTTTATGCCAGGCATACACTTGAGTTTTATTCATTGCTGCTTCGCCATATGCTTCTTCCAACAATCTTAATATCTCTGCAGGAGTTTTGTGTAACAAATACAGAACTTGATGTTTGTACGTTGCTCTGTGGACATAATTACAAAATGCGACGAACAAACAAAACACTATGATAAACAACTGCCTACAACTCAAAACCAACAATCGCCATTATCAACAAACTTTAAGGAAATGACATCATGAATGTTACCAACAAAACAAATGTATAATATCCCTTGTTATATACTAGTACGAAAAATGGTAGTAAAATTCCGGGAACTTTTTGAACCCAGTAGTATATATTTATATATACAGGTAGACAGGCATAGAGATTACCTAGCGGGTATACAGGATATTGGCATACAGAATGACTGAGGATTCACAGATAGACAGGCATACAGAATGTCAGTGAGTGGTGGATGCGCATTCAGATTGACAGACTAAATGATTGGCCAGAGACGGACAGAATTATTATTCTGGGATGTATACAGAAAAATTGTAAAAGTATCACTGGCGGATGTACGTATAAGAGGACGGAAATACAGAAAGACACATGAATAAATAGGCGGACGGAGAGACAAACCTGCAGAGAGACGTGCATTGTGGTATGTAGTTTAGTAGATAAATGTTTCTTTTGAATTTATTTAAAAAAATAATAATACAAGCTTTATTTGTTATTATATTGCTGTCCGATGTGTCTCGTGAGCTAATTTAAGGCAATGGGCTAATGGTGTTACTACCGAATGCATATCGACTAGGTTATCGCCTCTCGTGTAAGATATATGGGCCCTGAGCCATTTGTCTTGTGGTCCTTGTAATGAAATATTGGATTAAATTGGGTCGAAGGACTTGGCCCGAATTTAGTGCCTGAAAACAGAGAAGTGTTGACACCACAGATGGATTTTGAAGTAGAGTATTGTGTAACCCTGCTCCACCCCCTCGATATTCAACTGCAACCACGGTCCTCAACATCCACCCTCACTCCATTCGACAGAAACGCTCACACCGCCTCCTCTCGGTTCAAATGACATCACCCACTTTGTCGGGCCATATCGTGCATAGTGGCGCCCATATCGTCCGAATACCACCAGAAGCGTCTCGTCAGCGGCGGTTCTGCATGTAGGAAAACTAGAATCTGTACATGGTGGATTAATATATGTGGTTTTTTTAATTGGTGTAACGAATAGTCCAGGATAACGGTTAGGACTCAAGCTATTCTAGTGCGTAGGTTTCCACTTCTGTTTCACACATTTCTCGGTTGAGTTTCTACCGAGATTTTTTATAAATATCCCGGGAATAACAAGTATTGTCGTACCATCGGATCTATGCCCCTTCAGCGCTGTCGTCGTTCTTGGAAAAGTTAACCCCTCTACTCACCCCATTCCACCCGTTTCTCTCCCACTACGTCAAACAGCAGGCCACTAACCTTGCCGAATAGGGATGTTGCCAAACTTCCGTCAAACAGTGCCATGTCTCTTGAATATTGCTTATAATACTGTAAGGCTAATTATTACTTATTCATAATTTAATTTAAGTAGGTCTAATGACGCTGATTGACTTATGCAAAATGCTATTACTTGGGTAATAATATTTCTTTCACCACTCCTTGCTACAGTATTCATGTTGAGTTGACAACACGGGACTGCAAGTGCAAATAAACTGTCCCGCAAGAAGGCTCAAAATTGTGAGTAGTGGGGGAGAGAAAGTGAGAGGGATAGAAAAGAGAGAAATAGGAATACAGGGGGAGAAATGAATTGCCGAGACTGAAAAAGAATTAAGGTTCAGTTCCCATATCTTACGGGGGCACAGAACCGATGGTCGGACTATATTTCCATATCTAATTTCTTATCTCATGGAGAAAAAAAAACTTCGCTCTCAACAATGCCATTGATGCTAGATGATCATGCAGTTGATACAGCATCGATAGATAAAAGTTGAAAATTTTAAACAAATTATCTTATAATTCTGCTTTGAATGTTAAAATTATAATGAGGACAATATAATATATTTTTCCCATAAATAAATTTATTTGTGTGTGGGGTTTTTTAATGGACAGCATGTTCCATTACAAGGTTAGTAATACTACATGCCTTGTTGATCATTCAGTACAATTCTAAATGACTATTAGATAATCACTATTAGATAAATGTCACATACGGCTTCACTGTTCTTTGAGTCAGGTTCATAATTATCTAGTTCACTTCCCATTTATGTTTGTACTTAATACACTTCTATATCGCTAGTATTACTAAGAGATGAGTGTTATGTAGTGACACAATTTTCACTACGACTACTGTTTGCACTTGTGTTATGTTGTTATTACACTATATACACTAGTTACAACTCTGTTTCTTTCTTTGCTTTCTTCTTCTTTTTTTTTTTTGGAGTTATAGCATTTCTAAATTCACACATTGAACAAATTCTGTATATTGTTCCTTATATTTAAGTATTAGTTCACTCAATGTCTTAGTCCAGTGACCACCTAGTTTTAGGATGTTGTTTCTGAACGCACTTCTTTCTTTATCAAGAATGGCACACCGGAAGATTAGATGCTCAGCTGTCTGATCGCCCTTCCCACAAGGGCATTCGGGGCTGTCCAATATGTGGAAACGGTGGAAGTAGGCCCTTAATTTGCCGTGGCCGGTTAGGAATGTTGTAAGATTATTATTCAAGGGGATGTTGACCCGGAGTCGGTCCTTTGCACTGGGAAAATATGATTTGGTGACTGGTCCTTGAGTTGTTGTCTGCCAGTCCTTTTCCCATTGAGACATGCTTTCCTCTTGTAGTACTCGTAGCCACTCACTTTCAGGAATCCTCTCGTAGCACACTTCTAGGTCTTTATTCCTTGCGGCTCTCTTGGCTAATTTGTCTCTTAGTTCGTTGCCTGCAATACCGACATGCGCCTTGACCCGTGTGTGTGTGTGTGTGTGTGTGTGTGTGTGTGTGTGTCTCCTACACCATGTCCCAAAGAGAGTATTCCGAATCTCAGTGCTGAGTAATATGATGACATCACTGTGTTCCGAATTTCAACGATGACGTCACTGATGCTCCACATGTGTCGCACCGGTTTCATCAGCTTGCAGAGGTCGTGGCAGTCTCCATCAGCCGCCATCAGTCACTCTGATTGGTTCTTGTATAGGGCGGGAATTATCAGACGAATGACATCGTGCACTGTTGTGTCATGGCGGTGTGTTCTGCTGTATTGTTTGTAATGAGCACAACGTAAAAACAATATGTTAATGGCTTATGAGCGAACATGTCAACGGA
Source organism: Periplaneta americana (assembly GCA_025594305.2). Classification (NCBI taxonomy): domain Eukaryota; kingdom Metazoa; phylum Arthropoda; class Insecta; order Blattodea; family Blattidae; genus Periplaneta; species Periplaneta americana. Next base: position 35,139,641 of record JAJSOF020000040.1, on the reverse strand, counting down.
CCAGTTATTACTGCCGGTTCAAGAAATAAATTGTTTATGCTCTCTTTTCTTTGAACGAGAAGACAGTATAAAAAATTCGCAAAATCTTGCTAGCGTAGCACAGACAACACCTTGTACAGCCGCCATGATAGCCATCGAACTTTCCAGCAGTTTTGTTGCTATTTCGCTGCAGCGTGACGTCATTGTTGTCCACCGGTCCGGTGAGATTCGGAATACGCTGAAAATAATTGCTCCAGTTTTGCAAAATCTTACCTCTGTAACTATTAATGCAACAGCATCGCAACAAGTGCCACATATTGGCTCAGATCGATGGCATTTAATTATCCCTATTGTAACAGGCTCATATCAGTAGATTTACTGGAATCTAGAAGAACTACAGGACAAAATTCCGGCACACCGGCAATTGCGAGCATCCCTAAATAAATCGTAATTTACATGGAGGAAGAAGAAGAAGAAGAAGAAGAAGAAGAAGAAGAAGAGGAAGAAGAAGATTGAACTAACTTATCTTTCAGACAATGAAATGGAGGGATTGACGAAATAAACAGAAATCTCTGTATGAATAGACAAATGTCTGTGCAGGAAACGAAAAATCCTCAATTATTATTCTTATTTTGAATTGCCTCTACACATGCAAAGAACAAGGCATTCTCTGCCATCTAGCAAACTGCATATAGACTGTGTAGGAGGCCTATGGACTTATCTACATTTACCTAATCGAGAATCGAATCCGTGTAGCAACAATCAAAGAGCTAAGTGATTTGATGTGTCTGTGGTAACGGGCTCAAGACGAGACAAAGGCCGCACTGCTTGTGCCAACATTATTCGTGATTGAGGCTGTGCAATTCTGCCTCCATTACAAAATTGCAATTACAGATGCCTCAAACTAGCTAGCTGTCTCGTTCGCGCAGGCGCATAGAGCACTTCTCCCCTACCACTGTCCGCCTACTGCTGTGAACTGTGGACTAGAACGGTACAGCTCAGTTGCAATAACAGTTGAGAAGGTTATATTCTGTATAAGAACGCGGCTATGTGTGACTGTCGTTTGTGATAGAAGTATTTCTTCTATTATGATGAGTAGTACATTATCGGGCTAAGTTCTCCGTAGTCAAACGCTATAATCTATGATTTGGGCACATATAACTAGAATAATGATGGAATATGTAGGTCAGTAATATATTTTACTAATGAATATACCTTTGCAATTAGAAAATAAATCATTAACATCAATAACATTTAACGAATTATTATGTATTACAACACTGCTCAATATATTGTAACTTTTTATACAAAACAATAATGAAATTTTATTGTTTCAACAATAATTCCTTTCTACAATTTAATTTAAACACTCCCGTCAACAATGGGATTTGCCCTCCACACACCAACACAGTATTCGTTACTGCACTCCACAGGTGACAATGGAAATTCACTTGGATTATTGCGAACAATAATGTACTGCTAATCTTAACTAATGTTCACAGCACTATTTACAAAACAGAACTGTCAGTTCTCAGTTCACAGTTCGTTTGCCTTGGCTAGCTCTTCTAGCTCAGTTACTCGAGTTCACAGTATATCGAACCCCAGACCTTCAGAGACAGTCCACTGAACTTCGAACTCAGGTCCCCCAACTGCGGTCCACTGCACTCGAACTCGGGCTTCGGATGCTCACACAGCTGCGGACACACTCAAGTCGAACTCCGATCTCGAAGCTGGCTTCACTGCTACACAAGACTGGCTGGCTTGCTGTCCAATGATTACAGCAACAACTAACTAAACTGCTGCTCAAGTTCACTCGCGTGTCGTATTTATAACTGAACCATAGCTTCCGGAAAGTACGATCTCGCGAACAATCGACCGATGCCTAGAGGATGACGCCTATCCAGACCTCTCTGGATTTCTCCCTTCTGTCATCAGCTGCTTATTTCACCCTCTCTCCCGCGGCCCAACATGGCGCCGTTTCTCCTCTCCATGCCGCGCGCCGCCCCCCCCCCCAGTGCTCCGTGGAGCCCGTGTCGACTCCCGCGCGACTCTTGCGTGACGCGTGTTTGAGCCTCGATGTGGCTGTCACAATATTATAGGAAGGATGCAACTTGAATACATTGCCAGGAAGTCAACTTTTCAGATAATATGACTATACACAGGTATCTGAGCGTAGCTGGGCTCCCTTCTTTAACTATACTACCTCCCCTCTCCAGGCAGCTTCCTAGCTTGAGTTATCTGTACTCCTGTGCTAACCATACACCACTCCGTGCTTGGAAACTGATGAGTAGGCCTACATATATGAGTGTTGGGAACACAGGAATACAGAGTTAGCTTTTATTTTCAGGTGTGTAGCAAGAAGAACTAGTGATCGAGTAGCGCTATTAATGTTTGTATAAAATGTGGACCTAGTAGCATTGCAACAGCAGAAAAGGCTTCAACTTTCCAGGTCACCGTTTACTTACGCAGTTGATAACAAGTGCCGAAAAGTTACGACTTGTAAATCTCTGCGTAAGGTTTTCCTGCTGACGTTTGTATGAGGAAATTTCAGGTTGTTACAGAACGACTTAGGCCTACTTTATTTAGTGTAAGACGTATTTCGGTGACTCAGGAAATTACACTCCAATTTTGTGTCTGTTTACCTAGAGGCTTTTTTATTTTATTGTAAATGACTAGTATCCATACTGAGCGACTTGGCTCAGACAGTAATGGGCCACATACACGCTCAGTTAAACACTGCAGTTTATCATGTATGACGTCATACCTGACAGATTAACAGCGTAAGCTGTGTAGTTCGTACCAGACCTCAGACCTGAGCTATTGCAACTATTTTTGCGACCATAAACTGTGCAGTTCACACAGTTAACCTGTACGTTTCCTCAGTCAATGTTCCATGATTGAAACTGCTACCAAGAAAGAGGCAATACTCGTTTTTTTTTCAAACGTACGAAACTGATCGGTACCTAATTATGGAAAGTAGAACATCATCCACACTACAGTAACCAAATAAAAAAGTTAACCGCCTATGATTCAGCAGATGGTAATTGCATGAAACACTTACGTTTATTACTCTATATTTTTCTCTTTCTCTTCCACATATACACGAGAACACTTAAGGGTCATTCACAATGAAAATTAAACATAACCTAAGCGTTAACTGTAAACGTTACGGTAAAATCGAAAACATTCACGATGGGAGCATAAACATAACCGTTAAGACACTTGGTAACCATGGAAACATAACAACGACGCCATTTCCTCATATTCTGTCGTATACTTCAGGGCTCCACGATTGTGTTCTGTTTGCAAATCACGTAAGCATAACCCTGAAAGTTTGGAGTTTTCAAACTTTCATGTGAATGTCTTACGGTAATGTTTATGTCAATGCTTATGTGAATCATTGTGAATGATTCCATTCGCTAGCCTGGGCGCAAACTTCTGTCTTTATGTTACGGTTATGTTTAATTTTCATTGTGAATGGGCCTTTAGAATCGAACTGACAGAAAAACTGATGAATTTCATGGAAAAATATACAGCAGTTGTGCCCACACACGTCCAGTTCATTTTTTCTCTAAGTTCTTTTGCACGTTTAACTGTACAGATAAACTGACCGTGTATGGAGCCCTTAACGTTTGAAACTGGAATTCGGGTAGTCCCGAGTTCAAACCCCGTGGTCGGCCAATGTGACGGGGGTGTTTCATAGTTTCCTTCAGTCACGAAGGCAAATGATGGATTGAATATTTACATACCATGATTCATCACCGCCTCAATGACCAATATAATAAACATTAACTAAAATCTAAAATCAGTTACAGGATTACAAGTCATCTACAAGGTGCGGCAAAGGAATCGGACTGTTTTAAAAGGCCTTTTACTAAGCAACATGGATATCGATCGACCGTCGTTTGTTAGCATTTTGATGTCATTTTGTGTAATCATGGAAGTATGGAGCTCAGAGTATCGTACTTTCGTTATCGAGACATTTTTCAAGACTGGTGATTCTGTTGTGAAAACCCAATTTAATGTTGGCCGCCACGGAGGCGTTCCTGCTCCAAATACCATACATTCGAAGTGTACTAACGACAGATAACATTGAAGTGAGGAAGAGTGGCTGTTACGAGGAGTCCACATCGATCAGCTAGATGCAGGTTATAGCACTGCGACTTTTAGACTGTTTTATGCGCCGAATATTGGATTCAGATCTTAAGTTTCATCCATATCAACTTATGATTGTTCAGCAATTGAAATGAGACAAGCTGTGTCCAACGCAGGACACTCGTCCAGAGAATAATGGAAATTCTGGATGACGAAGTCGTTATGTTCATGAGTGACTAGGCAAATTTCCACTTAAATGGTTATGTTAATAAGCAGAACTTTAGAATGGGCCCCCGAAAATCCTAACGAACTACACGAGCGTTCGCTACACTGTACAAAGGTTACAGTTTGGTGTGCTGTGTCTAGACACTGCGTCATAGGCCCGTATTTTTTTTAGGAGAACGGGAACACTGTAACAGTGAATAGTGAACGCTACGTCGAAAGGCTGAGGACATTTCTTCAACCAGTACTGCGTAGGCGTCTACGTGGGATTGATAGACAAATTGTGTAGTTTCAGCAAGATGGTGCCATTGTTTATACAGCAGAAAATTCAATGACAGTTCTGCGCCGCATGTTTCCAGGGCACATCATTTCTCGGCGTGGCGACATTCCCTGGCCTCCCCGCTCGCCTGACCTTACCGTCCGCGACTACTTTCTGTGGGGTTACTGAAGTCCAAAGTGTACGTAAACAGGCCCCGAACAACTGATGACCTGAAGATTAACATTGCCCAGAAAATCGCCAACACGCAACTTCACGGAGAGACTTGAAGAATGCATAGAGAGAGACGGACATCATCTGAGGGACATAATTTTCAAGACAGTCTAAATGTATGTTAGCAAAATGCCATACATAGCCAGCTTTTTTGGCAGTAATAGATTTGTTCTAATAGACATAACTACTGAGTTATGTTCCTTCGTAAATCGTTCGATTCCTATGCCGCACCTCATATAAAACAAGAATAGAATCAGGAACGCAAGAATAGTAAAACCGACCTGCTGTTATACCCAAAAAATCCTACACACGCTATATGACCACAGATGTTAAAGCGTGTATAACTAAGAGTAAAAATATAAGTACAGGGACATCATTTTATTTTTACTTCAATTTTTATTGTACCTGACTTTTTGTATGTACTTCACTTCCACCCCGTCTACTAATGAAGATCAACCTTCCTGCACACAGATCTAAGACCGCATATACAGTCATAGTAGCCTTACGGTCATGGTAAACAGTACGTTCGAAAAATATGTTCGCGTTTTCCAGTGACGAAAGAGCTTTCAATATTGAATCATTTTCGTACAAGTACTGTCGTCCATTTGCCTACGTCGTATCCCGGTTTCCCCCACCAGCTTTTATTCGCCAGCTGGTGGCTGGGCTGTCTTACCTCTTTTCTCAGAACATTAATTTCTGTTAGGAATTGGACGTCTACGTAATATTATACAACTGTTTAAAACAACTTAAATAAAAGGGCCTCGTTAAGTAATTAACTGTCACGTGATTTCCTCCCTTTCTACGACGCTGCGACGTAGCCACTTGGACGGACAGTAGATAGCATGTCTGAGTAATTTTATCTTTTCGGATCGGGCGGAAGTGAAGATTAGATTTACAGTACGTAAGATTCTCTTTTATAGAATAAGTACAGAATTATTTTAACATGAGTTACTAGTTACGAAGGACGAAACTGGTAATTGGGATTAGGTACAATAGTCTATAGTGCGATAATATGCACATTAGAACTGAAGCCTGTATGGAAATGAACGGCCACCATTTTCAAAAATGTGTTTAAATATCCATATTATGATTATTTTTCAATTTAACTTCATTCTCTATATTGTACGCTAATGTGCTGTAGACAGTATAATATACACTGCATAATGAATACGTCCGAATGGATAGCTCAGTTCGTGAGTAAAGACACTTATTGTTAATAATGCACTGTATTTTGATTAAACAAAAACCTAATGAAAATTATCAAACTCAAAATTGCGATATTTCCTAGTTTACGTAAATGGATGAACTACTTTTCTTCCCTCCTATACCTAGCAAAGTGATTTGTTTGTATATTACGCCAGTATCATCGAACTCAATATTGGAAAGGGGTAGCAAACGGTGTTGATCCAAAGGTATAGTCAGGTTAATATCAAAAATGTTAGTAAGAAATAAAATGATGTCCCTCTAGTTCTAACTTGGGGAAATTATGAAAGCTTACGCACTCTCTTCTGTCAAACAAACAACAGAGAGTGATGAACAAAAAATAGAATACGGTACGAATTTAATGCATGTTACCTTTTAACAAGTTTTACTGGTAAGTAATTTGTAATTAATATCACTAATAAAAATGACAGGGATATTGTATAAATTAAATTGCATATTAAGGTAATAATATCGACCGACACTAAAAATGTAAGTGACTTGGTAATTTTTTTATTTTATAAATTAATACTAATAAATTAACTGAAGTATTTTGACCAATCACTCGCCGATTTACGACAGCCGAGGACAACGGAAGGATAATCAGTAATATGATGAAAGCAACCACAGAACTGTCAGTTAAAAGAACATCGTGCAGTGTTATAAAATCAGAGAAAAAACAGAATACTAAGGAATTGTGAAAAAAATTACAACGGACGCTGTCCAGGAAAAGAACTGAAAAACCAGATTATTCGTGTGACCTCTATCTAGGAGGCGGGTATGGGATCGAAGTGGCTCCCTCAGGAAGCTGTAGTGTATGTCCTATACAAGCGACGAGTATTATGTTGGCAATTTCCAAACACATGAAGATGTGGAACTACAGTCGCTAACGTAAATCATCAGAAAAAATACTAAATCAACCTATTCTAAAGCAGGAAAAAGCATGGACGCTTTTATAACAGCTGGTATTTTTCTGCCTCAAATGAAGAGCATTCCAAAGCCCAAGAAACATATAATGTCATATTATAATGTGACATGTACCGTAGATTCAGAAGTAATGCTATTAAGGTCTAGGGCCGGGCTTCCGGTGGATGATCAGCGTTTTCGTATTCATAAACCAGTGTTAGGGATAGCATATGATTTGAATTCTGTACAAGTAACCAGTGGATAGCCGGGGCTAGCTTAGTACGCTCGTAGCGCGTGTTGCGAAATGCCTATGAATACCACCCTAGTGTCTAACGATTTCAGGTGTATTACTCCAATTCTCGCTTTAAGATTCTCATCTACCTACGTTCTGGAGTTAGTATCACCTTCAATGTATGAGTTGCGACAAACTACGCTTACAGACTGAAGCACGAGAAAAAATTTCTGTTATTACCGTAGTGTCTTCATACATGAAACAGCATTGGATTTCGGCTAAACAAGCTAAACAATATCAGTTATTACTCTATTCATGCATGGAATAGCGTTGGCTATTTCGAGTCCTTCCACGCGACATTTCCGCCTAGCAGACTACAATGCATCACTGCTGGACAAAAGGTTAAACGAAATCACGGCACGGTTAGTTGATCCTTCAGTACGTTGTATTTACGATTAAGTTTTCATTGTGAAAGAAACCTTAAACGTAAACATGACGTTGCCGAAAAAGCTACGAACCATTTCATGTTATGCAGTCAGTCACATTGTGTGCAAGAAGACGCAAATGTGACGACGTAAAATTCAAACGTGGTGTTCAGAAACTTTTTAAATTTCCGGCAAAGAGAATGTTCCAGCCAATCACACCATTTGTGTTAATGGAAGATGTGTAATCATATCAGAGCATATGATAAACCTACAGTAGAATTTGGCGACGTTTTCAATCCATAAATTTGTGAGCAACACAGTAGCAAATTAATCTAACATGAGATAAATATTTTAAACAGCAACGTACCTTAAGGGTAGAGGATGGTATTTTTTGGTGAAAAATGAGTACATTAAAAAAAAAATCTTTAAAATACTCTGTGATATGTGTGGAATGCATAGCATAACATTTTGTGGGTATTTGTGCCCTTATCGGATGTTGAGTCGCCATTTTTGAACTTCCTGCGTTATGGATTTTTAAATCACTCGCCCACTTTTATTGTTATTTCCGGTAAATTAAATTTAAAAAAATGTTTTTCTTTAAAATACCCTTTGATATGTGTGGAATGCATTGCATAACATTTTGTTTGTATTTTTACCCTTATCGGATGTTGAGACGTCATTTTTAAACTTCCTGCGCTATGGATTTTAAATCACACGCCCGCTTTTATCGGTTTCCAGCAACTTCATTTGTTTACTACATTGCCAGACAAAAATGGATATCATTTCTGAACTATTAAAGATACATTCATGAAATTCAGAACACACATTCTTTTTTAGACTATTAGGAAACTTTTCTCTGTAACAGAATTTTGTTAATTGATTTCATTTAAAAAAATACGTCCGTTTGTTTACAAGAAAAGAAATCAGAAAATTGTTATTAAATTTTAATTGTTTATTTTACAAACGTAGGGACTAATATCAAAAGTCTGTTACAGACGTTTGTAGGACATGCGTTTGCAAATACATTGCAAAAAACTGTTTGAATCTATCTTTAAAAATGGTTTAGATATAAAGGTTTGAGTACATTCATGCATTGGATATATTTTTTTTTTCAAATTTGGGCCCCCAAATAATTTTTCTTTTCAAAATATTTTTATTTGGTTGAGTTGCCACAGCTATGAGCTCTCAACATACAAAAAATTAATGATTTACACCAAATAGGAAAAAATTGAAAAAAAAAATACAATTCTCTCCCCTTAAGAAGTTAATAATAATATAATAATAATAATAATAATAATAATAATAATAATAATAATAATAATAATAATAATAATAATAATCTGATATTTTATGTCCATCACAAGTGTTAGGATAATGCAGATAGCCAACCTGATAATAGGCATATATCTGAAGATTAAGATTATGTTACAATAACTGTAGTGCCAACAACGATTATGTAGATGCCAATCACTGATATGTTTTTCAGATTTTGTGTTTCGGCATAGAAATAAATTCAATATTTTTAATGAAAATGTTTCAAACCTATCATTATAATCCCTGAACTATTCCCAACAAATTCCAATAATTAAAATGAAAAATGACATCAGTTAATGAGGACAACAAATGAAAACTTAATGAAAATGTCTTAACGGTGCCAACGACTGTGCAGTTCTCCCTATCTTAAGTTACGAGTAACATTTAAAGACGCCTTCATTATATTTGCATTATTAATTAAATATAGGCCGACAAACTTATAGAGAATAAACAATGTACGCCACTGCATGTCGATTATTTGAACCACTACCGGATGCTATAATATGACTTCTACTTAAAGAGATAAGTTCCTAGCAAGTAGTAAAGAGAGACTCGCTTGAAACTGTGGTAAAATTATAGAGGGTTTAATTAAAGGAGTGGTATCTTGTAGACAATATTATAAATTAGTTCTGGGAGTCGGTACTATGGTACATCGCTTCCAAGAGCTATAACTTTCCACACAATATCAACATGTTACCTACAGGAAGATGGAGTATACTCAAGAGTTACCTCAACTTTAATGGGGATTTTCGTAATAAACCTTAGATTTTCTCAGCTTGAAGCGGTGTTGTGTGTCAAGTGAACGACTTTCATTAAAAGCAACAGCTTGAAAGAAAGCACACTTTATATACTTTAGTTTTCTTAACTTCAAATTACATGAATCTCGATAATGCATCATACCTTACTTTCCGTGGTGTTGTGTTGTGAGTTTCAGAAACATAACGGAGAATTATATGTATAGGTACGTATACAGGGTGTTAAATAAAGTATCCAATATTTTAGGAGGTGATAGTATGCATCAAATCAAGAAAATAATTTGTAATGAACATACGTCCTACGACACATACTTTCTGAGATCTGAACACTTGTTCATAGGAGGTTCTCAATGTGACGTCCATTCATGGCAATGCATTTCTCTATCCTACAATACAGCAGGCTACCAGATAATCATACTGTAGTTGACATCCCTAGCATGGAATAATGATACATCGCAAGGAATACCGACAACAAAAAGTCTGGTTGCGAATATAAGCGGGGTTCAGCAGAGATGGTGTTCTGAATTTTCGTAATCAGCATGTGTGGTCTGATAAAATCCCCAAGTAGTTGAAGAAACAAGGTGTCAGCACCGATTCTCAATCAACTTATGGGCAGGCGTTTTTGGTGATAGATTAATAGGGTCATACGTGCTACCAGAGAGATTAACTGGGGATCGTTATCAGGACTTTCTTATTAACGTATTAACGACAAATTTCAAAGAGTGCGCGATCCCTTACGCCGAGTGGTAGAGGAATTCATTATTATAGTATCGTCTTTAGAAAAGAAAAATCGCCATGAAGCTGAGGTGTAATGAATAACACGGCAGACCTCAGGCCAAATGGTAGTACGTTCGAGTCCCACCGTGGTACTCTTCTTCTAATCCAGTGGCCGGCAGATGCTGCAGTTGTGACGTAAGAGCCAGTCAGATCGCAAGAGCTTGGGAGAGCGAGCAGTTGAGTCGTATTAATGTTAGCACACACCAGCGCAGTGGCGTCAGTGCGGCAGTAGAACGGGACTGTTGAAAACAAAAAGGATCTATCTACATTTTATAGAAGATTTCCCCAGGCAAGATTCCCTCGATTGCATAGATTTGCTACTAGGATGTTGAGCATATTCGGATCTACGTATGTATGTGAACAGTTCTTTTCTTGTATGAAGATCTGCAAACCACAACATAGAAACCACCTGTCTGATCTGAACTTGAAACATATTCTTCGCTTGTGTGTTAGCCAGACTCTGACTCCAAATATTGCAAAAATAGTACACGAGAAAAGAGGAAAAAAAATCTCGACAAAGCGTTTAGCTTGGGCACGGTAGTGACACAAAGTGATGGTGTGTTTCAAAAGTTGAAATATACTTTGCATACTACTCACCAAGATAGGGCCTATAAAGTTTAATCTGTATATTATGTAGAAAAATGTGCGTTAAAAACACTTGAACTGTTTTCAAGTTTCCGAGTAGATAAAGTGTTGCAGTACTGCTTAAAGTATTTATTTATATGTTTGTATGTTTATAGCAGTTTCGGAATTTCATTTATATATGCAAACGCTTCTGCAAGTGGTTGTATTATGAGTTTCATATTATTGTAAGTACATTAAATTTGATTACAAAGCAAAATATTTTGTTACATTGATTTATCACGGATGTACAGTTTTGTTTTCGTACAAATGTATTGTAATTGTGCTGTTCCCATACTACCTCAGACGAATGGATCGCGCTCTGTCAGTGCATAGGCGCCGTACCGCCACTGTCAGTTAAATCTTCTCTCTACGCTGTGCTCAGTATGCAGAGATTGCCGAGCAAAGAGCAAGGCGGCTACGTCGTATGACGTCACAGAGCACGGAACATGCCGGTCACTGTTCTAATCCAAGTACTTCTTACTTTTTGATGAAAATACGAACTCTTTCTTTCCTGAATGAACGAAATATGTATTGTGTTATGTATTCATTATGCTTTCGGCAAGAATATATTCTGTACATTACTAGCATAATTGTTTCAGTACAGTTCACTTGGACTTCTGTGGAGCGCAGGTACAGGTAATTCTTCGAAATACACTGCCCTTTGGTTGTATAGGTGACAATTCCAGGACCTTTTTGTGTTTTGTGTTAATTTTTCCAAGCCTTTTTGTTCAATTTTATTGTTTAAGTTGTATGAAATTCGTAAATTGTCCAGAGTAATGGATTTGCGTTGCTCGAACTTCATTCTTTCTTCACTCTTCTAAAGAAAAAAATAATTATTGTCGTTATTGCGTAAATTACAAAATAACTAGACCAGACCTCTTAATGTTAAAACACAAGTTTAAAGTTACATGTCATACGAATAAATTAAAAAAAAAGTACGTGCTGAAGTTTGAACGTTCGACTCAACATCTGACAGAAACCATCTACTGCCTTTATCGATTGTGCCATAGACATAGCAATATTGTATCGGACACATTTCCAAATAACCACTATGCCACGTGCAGGTTCAATGATGGCGTGCTCGACCAAAACATATTTCATGCTATTATCGCAGAGATACTACAAGTTGAATTGCATAAGATATTTCAGCAGAACTTGATTATATAATGGACATTGATTTTGAATATTGAAGTCTGTTAAGAGACTTTTACAGGCAGAACTAAAATCATTACTCTACGTATCGACTTCAGATACTCGATACAAATGAATACATTGATTTTGTTGGTGGTTAAATGGCTTTCCGATTATTAGATTTTGGGTTCGGAATATTATGGATATTTTGGGTTGAATACAGTTAAAACATCACGTGCACAGTTACCACAAGAACAATGTCGTCTTTTTGTATTTCTCATTGTTGTCCTTTCCGTTCGCGTTCCCTTTCCGTCCTGTTGTTTGTCGTTCGTTCTTTTCGCAGTTTTTCTGTCGTCCTCCCAGTCGTATTTCTTATTGTCGTACTCCTACCAGACGTATTTCTCATCGTCGCACTCCGGTCTTGTCGCCATTTTAGGGTACGTACACGTTGGAGCAACGATAAACGGTAAAAGAAACGATCTAACGACGCTTTGGTATTATCAAAGAATCAAGTGTTCATATCGGAGCGACGAGGACGCGGGAAGCGAACATTTTGATTTATCAGTAGAAGATATTCTATACATCCACTTAATGAGAGAAGATATATAGGAAATATCAGCTACTTAGTTCAAGGTTAATATAACTTAAATAAGTACAAAATTAAACCAGTTTCTCATCCCAAAGATAGTATAAATTCGTTGTGTTGTGATTGGTTCTTGTGATCACATAACATATGACGAATAAATACACAACTGATCAATTTGTCAATATCTACAATAATTAATTTAATATGCCGAAATAATAATAAATCGATTAATATTAGGATATATTGACAAACCACCGATATTTATACAGATTAATATTATCTTAATCAGAGATCATATGAACGACAAGAGCGAAGAAAATGGAACTTTGGTTTTTCGTCGCTTTTATCGTGCATCTTCGCTTTTATCGTTACTCCAATATGCACACCTCAATGACAATGCATGCTTCAATTCTCTCTGATATAGCATCGCTGCTTCTTTTATCGTTTATCGTCGCTCCAACGTGTACGTACCCTTAGTCGTATATATCGTCGCAATTTTAGTCGTATGTATCGTCAGTTTCCTTTCGCATCGTCGTCGCCTTCCCCCTAGTCGTAGGATTCGTTGCTTTCTTTCTTCGTATGTGTCGAGTAGTTATTATTTTTGTGGGATTTTATATTTATACGAGTATATTTCTTACCTTATTTATATTTTGGGCCCACACCTGTGAAGTAACGGTCAGCGCGTCTGGCCGCGCAACCAGGTGGCCCGGGTTCGAATCCCGGTTGGGGCAAGTTACCTGGTTGAGGTTTTTTTCCGGGGTTTTCCTTCAATCCAATACGAGCAAATGCTGGGTAACTTTCGGTGCTGGACCCCGGACTCATTTCACCGGCATTATCACCTTCATTTCATTCAGACGCCAAATAACCTAGATGTTGATACAGCGTCGTAAAATAACCCAATAAAATAAAATCTATATTTTGGGAAACTATAAGTAATTAATTTCGATGCTACATAATTTATTTTGGTGTATTTGCATAAAGTCTCTTCCTAGTGGTATGTATCGTCGCCTTATACTGGGTGTTCATTTCGAAGTGTGTCATGACGTCACTGTTGTGAGTCAACGATTTGAAGCGAGTTTAAGCTTTTATGTCAGAGAAGTTGCCTATTAATCAAGGCGTTCAGTCTGAAGTTGAGAACGTGTAAGGTATAATTTGAACGTCGTAGCAACAGATGGCGGTCTGTACGGTCTGTGTGCTACCATAACCTCTTTCGAACTGTGTTTTGCGCGGGCAAGTCGTACGCGAGATATAGGCTAATTCACAAAATTAAACATAACGTAAGCGTTAACTTAAAAATGTAAACGTAACGGTAAAATCAAGAACATTCACGATGGGAACATAAACATACCCGCTAAGATACTTGGTAACTATAGAAACATAATAACGACGCCATTTCCTCATATTCTGTTGTATAAATGAGCGCTCTACGATTGTGTACTGTTTGCAAATCACGTAAGCATAAGCATGAAAGTATGGAGTTTGCAAACTTTCATGTTAACGTCTAACGGCAATGTGTATGTCAATGTTTATGTGAATCATTGTGAATGATCTCATGTGATAACCTGGCCGCAAACTTCAGTGTTTGTGTTACGGTTATGTTTAATTTTCATTGTGAATGGGCCTTATTTGATATCATCGGTTGCGTACGGCAACATTCCACAACACAAATCAAATGCTCCGAGTCCATGTTGACCGTCCAAGTTAATGTCAACAAATACGTAAGTAATCGTCTTAACCTTTTCTCCATATCCCGACAGTAACAAAAAACTCATCTCAGTACGTGTTTCCAAACAGTTCACATTCCTGTCACTACCGGCGATACCATATGTATCGGTAAGTACTCTTCAGAATGAACGCCGTACTTGCTAGGCAACTTCTCTGACTCATAGGTAATCCACCTCTGCGGAAGTGTAGGAAGATTGAATTCTCTAGGCCCATCGGCTAGCCACATGACGACATACAGCGAACCATGACACACTTTGAATTGAACACGCAGTATTTGTTTATACTAAATGTTACGTTTTATTTAATGATGCTCGCAACTGTCGAGGTTATATCAGCGTCGCCGGTGTGCCGGAATTTTGTTCCGCAGGAGTTCTTTTACATGCAGTAAATCTACCGACATAAGCCTGTCACACTTAAGCACACTTAAATGCCATCAACCTGGCCCGGGATCGAACCTGCAACCTCGGGCATAGAAGGCCAGCGCTATACCAACTACGCCAACCGGACCGACTATTCGTTTATATCGCAGTCTTTCTCCTGGTAGTATAATATAGGATGTCTCAGAAATAAACAGACAATTTTTTTTATGTTCTTCAATTAAAAGTAATACACAAAAGCAAAAATTTTCAATCATCTAACTGAAATAGTTCTTGAAATATCAAATAAATGTAATTTGTGATTAGGCAGTGTGTTGGTGTACATTTTACGTGTTGGACATTTGTTAATTAACTGACATCAAATTGTTATACTTCTAACTTGTCGAGGCATCAGAGAACAGCTTCAGATATTCTGCCTAATCACTCTGAGTTAGGATGAGTTTGTATAACTTATTAAAATAGTGGAAATCGTTTGAACGAAAAGAAACCAAACATCAGAAATATCTTTCCTACAATTAACACATACTCTTTCCCATATTTAAGCCTTTCAGAGATTGCCTAGCTTTCATATTGTGTCTGGACTTTAGCAAATTCACAGAACAATAATTTGAAAAAATATTTGAAATAGAACTGTGGCACATTTATTTACTTTATGATTATTAACTATAATTTGTTCATCTGTGTTTGAGACACCCTGTATATCGTCTTCTATCGCATGCTGTCCTCGTATGTATTGTCGCTCTCCTCCTAGTCGTATGCATCTTCGCCTTCCTTCTATTGGTAGGCTATGTATCTCCTAGTCATATATATTCCTCGTCGTCCTCATAGTCGTATTTCTCATCGTCGTCATGGTCGTATTTCTCGACGTCGTTCTCTCACTCATGTTTCTCGTCGTCCTTTAGTCGTAATCTCTCAAGAGTCCTCCTAGTAGGACTTGTTCTCTTCGTCTTTTTAGTCGTACGTCGTCGTTGTCCATTTCTTTGTGGTCGTTTTCCTCGTCATTAATTACACTACTCAACAAATTTGAACTTTTTCCCATAACATTAACAAAATAGGCTGATCTTAACTAATTTGCATGAGCTGAACACGAAAATGACAATGAAAAGTTCGTAACACGTCACGTTTTTGTGTTATAGATACTTACTAGATACATTGAAAAATCAGGATTTTGACCTATTAATAATTATTTTGTTCTCGTTTTTTGTGTGAAAATTTCCAAGGGCAACTTAGATATGATAAAACTGATACATCAATAACTGATCAGCTATTAAGACTTATAAAAACCACTCTTCGTGCAATAAAATAGAGAAAGATAAAAAAGCCTTCATTTTTTCTCTTATGAGAACTGGAATCTTCTCTTTTTAAAAACTAGCAATAAACGCCTATCATCGCTGGACCCCATATTCCTTGATACAGTTGCTCCATTGTAGCAATGTCTTGGTGAAATCGCTCTCCGTGCTCATCACTTACAGTCCCCAAGTTCTCAGGAAAGACGTCAAAATGTGAATGTAAGAAGTGGATCTTCAGTGACATACTGCAGGCCATTTTTTTTTGTAGTTTCTTAGTAACATCTCTATTAATTGGCGATAATTTTCTGTCTTGTGATTCCCTAAAAGCCCTTTGATGTAAAAGATGTCCATGCTGGTAATTCTTTGGGGTTAAGTTTTTTCTCGAAAATGCTGTCCTTAAAAAGTTTTCTAATTTGTGAACCGACAAATATGCCTTCTTTTAATTTAGAATCACTGATTTTAGTGAACAGAGTCTGTAAGTGTTGAAAGGCTTCTCCACTCTTATCTAGAGCTTTCACAAAATTTTTCATAAGCCCTAGTTTTATATGTAGTGGAGAAAGAAGTACTTTTTCACGTAGCGCTAGCGGAGGATATTTGATATTATGTTCACCAGGAATATAACCTTGTGTGATAGGCCAGTTCTTCACCACATAATGCTTTGCTGTTGCTTGGCTGTCCCACAAACATAAAAAACAACATAACTTAGTCAACCCTCATTGTAATCCAAGCAACAAAGCTATTAGGCTTACTTTCAAATCTCCACAAATTGCCAAGCGATGTTCATTACAATTTACTGCATTCAATATTAGTGACATGTTTTCATAAGTTTCTTTCATAGTGACTGAATGAGCCACTGATGGAAGGTTTTGTATTGCCATTGTGCAATAAAACTGCTTTTAAGCTTAGTTTTGATGAATCCATGAACAGTCTCCATTCTTCTGAATAATATTGAATATCTAATTCATTCATAAGCCTGTTCACATTTTTGCAAGTACAAACAGAATTTTCCATTACAAAATAATTAGTCTGTTTATCGTTTCGTTTTCTGAACACGGAAATCTTTGGTATCTTTTGCTAATAAGTTCCATTCTTGTAATCTAGAACCTAATAGTTCAGGGTGTTGCTTGGAAAGACCTGAATCCCTAACTAGGTCATTAAGTTCTGCCTGTCGTATCAGATGTGTTGTTCTATGATGTTCGTGAATGTAGGTGGAATCAACGGAAGTTGAAGGGTAGTCTGAGGATTCTGATAGTTCGTGTTCCTCTGGAATGACATAATCTTCATCACTGGGGTGAGGGATAGGGATAGGAAGTTCAGGAGAATGTGGCACGGGTATTAAGACTGGTCGAAAATTAGGATACACAATTTTATCTTTAGTTTTCCTTGAAAATTCCTGTGGTTTGATAATGCAGAAGTAACAATCTTCCAGATGACTCGTGGGCTGTCGCCAAATCATTGGAACAGCAAAAGACATGTTGTTATTTTTCCCCCGCAACCACTCTGTTAACTTCACGTAACATGTTACACAACACATGTGTGGTGTCCAATTTTTGTCTTGTCTTGTTTATAGCCAAAATACAAGTAATATGTCTTTTTTACATTGTCTGTTATTTATCGACGTTGTGATTTCAAAGTTAATTCCCCACAAACATAGCAGAAACTATTTGGAAAATTGTTATAGGAATGACAATTGCTATCTATTTAACATTATCACAGAATAACTAGTGCCGCTCACAACACTTCCACAATCAGAACTAATCGCTAAATTATTCATTTCTTGTCTAAGGATACAACAGCGACCGTATTTCCTCCTTTCCCTTAGTGAGTTATAGAGCTGGGTCGATTCGTGAACGAGTCGTTCATTCGAACGACTAATAATAAAGAATCGTAAGAATCGATTCGTGGTATCAACGAATCGTCGTTCAAATGAATCGTAACGAATCGTCGTTCAAAAGAATAGTAACGAATTGACATGGTATCGTAAACCACGATTCAATTTACTTGTTTGATGTAACCTGTCAGCGGACATTTCCGAACCGTGCCGAATACTCCCGAGCGAGAGTGAAATCAAAATACTGCATTTGTTAAGTATGGAAAATAATGAACAGAAACCTGAAATTTGCATAGTTAAATAGATATGTAATGCAAAAATGTACTTCGTAATAAGGTTCAGTTGATAAATTATAATTTAGAAACATTATCTTGGGTAATTTTGTAGACTAATGGAGGTCATGCTGAATGGTTCCAGCCAATGAGAAAGAGACAATGCAATGTCTCGCCTCTTATGCCATCTATGCGAGAGATGAAGAACGTTTTTGTTCTACGCGTGGTTTGCAAAGGAAAGTGTCCTGTAAGTCGTTCGTTGACGAATCGTTTGGAATCGCAGAGTAGGAAGAATCGTGAACTCGTTGACGATTCGAAACAATAGTTGGAAACGTAGATTGAGAAGAATCGTGAACGAATCGTTAGAATCGATTCGTAATGTATGATTGAATCGTTGGAATCTAGTTCTGAAAAAGAATCGTGTTGCCCAACTCTAGTCAGTTATAGTCAGATGTAACCTACCCTCCGTGCAGCTGCATAATAAGGGAAATAAAACAATAAACCATCGCTAAGGGTAACACTCATTCAACCCACAAAAGTGAAAGTATGTTTCAAATGGTACCTTAAATGAACGAAAATGCTATGTAATTGTGTAAAAGATCGACGTTAAGGAAAAGAACCTCTTTCAAAGTGGCTAGGTTTTAACACATTTTTATACGATTCGCTAACTAAAAAATACAAGTTTCTGAAAAAATGTGACGTGTAGGCACTTTTTCAGTGCCATATTCGTAATCAGGACATACAAATTATATAAAAATTGTTATTCTTGTCCATGTTATGAAAACCTTGTTGAGTAGTGTTATTTATACGTTATTTTGCTTGTTATCCTTGTCATTTCCCTCCTCTTCAATTTTCTTCTTCCTGCTAGTTTTTGTTAACCTTTCCCTTTTCATTTTATGTAGTCCTTCACTTCGTATTTTCTGTTGTCTTGGGCGTAGTTAGCCGTTGTCGTTTCTCTCTTTCTCGTCTTTATCACCTTTCCTGTCTTATCAATCTCGATGTTCGTCGTTTTCCCCTCCTACATTCTTGTCGTTTTTGTGTTCTTCTTCCTCGTCGTTGTGTTATTCCGTTTTCTAGTCGTTTTCCGTACTGTTACCTTCCCATCGCTTTACTCTTTATCCCCTTCCTCGTTTTTATCTTCTCTCTCACTCTCCTTTCCTTCTTTGTCTTTTCAACAGTAATCTCACTAGACGTTTTGATTTATCTAGAGATAATCAAAACTCGAGTGGGATTTAATTGACTATTACACGGTTAGAAGAAAGTATATAAAGATTAGAAGTAACGAAGTACTCAATACAATAAAATATTAATTGACTTACGAAAATACAACTGTCTTCAAATGTATTATTGTACCATCTCAACATTACAAATATTACGCTAGATGCATGCTAGATAGCAGTAGTGTCTTTATACAGACACTGTAATGATTACTGTTCAATAAATCTTAATATTAAACAATCTCTGATACGTGACTATCCATAATATCATATAGCAGAAGTTCTTTTTATCCTCTCAGACCAGAAGCTATATCATAACCTAACTAATATACACAAGTGTTAGAAAAGTTTTAATTAACGACGATGACATAAAAATAAATATGAATAATTTTAAAAGGAATAATTATTGAATGTACAATTTTCAAATTTGAATGTGGTTGGTGGTTCAATTGATGTTATATTGGACGTGTGCGTAATAGAAGTGGAACTCGTTGATTTAGGCCTACATGGTGTATTCAACTTATTCAGAATTTCCGAATGAATAATTTTAAAAGGAATAATTATTGAATGTACAATTTTCAAATTTGAATGTGGTTGGTGGTTCAATTTATGTTATATTGGACGTGTGCATAATAGAAGTGATTTAGGCCTACATGGTGTATTCAACTTATTCAGGATTTCCGAATGGTGCTCTTCATTTATTTGTAAATCGGATTTTAGAAGATACATAGGTATGATCAGTGATTTTTATTAATTCTTGTTCTTGAATGCCAATGCGAGTCATATTTGAAACTGCTGTGCATCGACTGGAGTGGTTTGTAATTATATATATATATATATATATATATATATATATATATATATATATATATATATATTTTGACGTCCAGACCAGCGCAGTTTCAAATGTTGGCAAACGGAGAAAGAAATGCTAGGGACGCGATAAAATTAAACAAATGCTAGGGACGCGATAAAATTAAACAAATGCTAGGGACGCGATAAAATTGTGCGATAAGCAGCCATGATTGGTTGAAATACGTCCTTTCCTACCGTTTTATTGGTCAAAAGTAGTATGACGTAGTAAGAGTGTAATAGTCAACATAATTGTTGCCTTCGTCGCACTTCTCGTCTATTTTTTATCGTTTTCTCCTGTGTTGTCTTATCGTTCTCAATATATTTTGTTACTTTACTCGTGATCCTTGTTAGTTTTCGTCATTGTCAGATTCCTCCTCTCTCATGTCAGTTTGCTAGAGGTTCTTATCAATTTCATTATGGTCTTTTCCAGTTTCCTCGTTGCCCTTGTCTTCTCCCTCCCCGTCGTTGACAGTTTTTGCTTTCTTTTTTTTTTCGTTTTGCTTGTGTTCATAATGTTGTTGTTGTTTCATTGCTGTTACTGTTGTGTCATCGCAGCAATTGCTTTTTTATCTTCGACATTGTCATTTTATCTTTGAAATTGACGTTTCATTGTTCGAATTGTCGTTCCGTCGCTGCAACAGTCGTTTCTCGCTGTAATACTCGTTTGGTCGTTGCAGTAGTCGTTTCCTCGTTGCACCAGTCGTTTCGTCGATGCAGTAGTCGTTTCGCCGTTGCATTATTCGTTTCGTCGTTGCAGTAGTCGTTTGGTTGTTGCAGTAGTCGTTTGGTTGTTGCAGTAGTCGTTTGGTTGTTGCAGTAGTCGTTTCGTCGTTGGAGTAGTCGTTTCGTCGTTGCAGTAGTCGTTTCGTCGTTGGAGTAGTCCATTCGTCGTTGCAGTAATAGTTTGGTTGTTGCAGTAGTCGTTTGGTTGTTGCAGTAGTCGTTTGGTTGTTGCAGTAGTCGTTTGGTTGTTGCAGTAGTCGTTTCGTCGTTGCAGTAGTCGTTTGGTTGTTGCAGTAGTCGTTTGGTTGTTGCAGTAGTCGTTTGGTTGTTGCAGTAGTCGTTTGGTTGTTGCAGTAGTCGTTTGGTTGTTGCAGTAGTCGATTCGTCGTTGCAGTAGTCGTTTGGTTGTTGCAGTAGTCGTTTGGTTGTTGCAGTAGTCGTTTGGTTGTTGCAGTAGTCGTTTCGTCGTTGCAGTAGTCGTTTGGTTGTTGCAGTAGTCGTTTGGTCGTTGCAGTAGTCGTTTGGTTGTTGCAGTAGTCGATTCGTCGTTGCAGTAGTCGTTTGGTTGTTGCAGTAGTCGTTTGGTTGTTGCAGTAGTCGTTTGGTCGTTGCAGTAGTCGTTTGGTCGTTGCAGTAGTCGTTTGGTTGTTGCAGTAGTCGTTTGGTTATTGCAGTAGTCGATTCGTCGTTGCAGTAGTCGATTCGTCGTTGCAGTAGTCGTTTGGTTGTTGCAGTAGTCGTTTGGTTGTTGCAGTAGTCGATTCGTCGTTGCAGTAGTCGTTTGGTTGTTGCAGTAGTCGTTTGGTCGTTGCAGTAGTCGTTTGGTCGTTGCAGTAGTCGTTTGGTTGTTGCAGTAGTCGTTTGGTTGTTGCAGTAGTCGTTTGGTCGTTGCAGTAGTCGTTTGGTTGTTGCAGTAGTCGTTTGGTTGTTGCAGTAGTCGTTTGGTTGTTGCAGTAGTCGTTTGGTCGTTGCAGTAGTCGTTTCAACTTTGCAATTATTGTTGTTTTATCCTTCTTTCCGCCGTTTCGCCTTGCTTCCCATCGTTTAATCCCCCCTTTTTTATCGTGTTACAATCATTATCGTTCTATTCACTTCATTTTTGTCGTTTCATAATTGTTTCCTTTCTTTTCTTCTTTGCTTTTCTCCTTCATACCATCATTATTCTTCACCTCGTTGTTGTTATCGTTTCTCTTCTTATCGTTTTCGTCATCGTCGCTCTTGCCATTATATTCTTTGTAGGGCAAGTTGTCGTCCTCGTATATATGAAATATTTCTCACTTTCCATTCTCATTCTCTATCTTGTGATAATTTTTTTTTTTCAGAAATGTTTTGACCTTCTACCTACTTGGTCAGCATGATACTAAACACGAGTGAAACAACACGAAATATCACAGAACCGTTTGCATCCGCATTTCAGGTATTGAACAGATGGTGTTTGTAGCTAACACTGTTTCCGTTCAGACCACAACTCCATTCATGTAACTCGATTTTTTTACATTGATTGATGACAATTAACAGGAACAAGTATCGAGTCGTGTTGTGGGTTCGGTCCAGAAAACTGCAGTTCTTCTGTTTAATGATTTTATTTATATCATCACTTGCAGAGACATAGTTGTCAGCTGTTGTCTCTCTATTGATGAAAAGTAGGTCGAAGAGAGCATGTTGAAGCTAATGCGGCCGAGTTATGCTGAATAATTAACGGGATGAATGAGACCGTGGGGTGCATGCGATGTCTCTGCGTTTTATTACAGCAGTGTTCAATGAGATGCGCATCTCCAATCACTCGATCACACCTACGGGCAGTGATTAAACTCATATGCGGGCACAGTATTTGAATATTAGCGACAAACTTGCAGTCATGTTTTCCTTTCGACATAATTCACATGTTGCACGCGTACCATTTCTGTCACTTTCACCAATACTATTACTGGAGAACGTTTAATTAAGTGACGCGTACTCTCTCATAAAGTTATGTCAGTGATTATGATCATTGTTGTTCATCGTTTGGGGTTTTACGGTAAGTCAGTGTAAAAATTACTACTAGTTCATGCTACCTCGTTTATAGTTGTATGTATGTATTTATTCACACTGCAGTGGGTATATACCCGGTGGCAGTGGTAACTAATTACACTCAATAATGACAATAATAAGCTTACTAATTAAAATACAATTAATAATAATACTAATAATTAATACTAACAATAATTTATAATAATAATAATAATAATAATAATAATAATAATAATAATAATAATAATAATAATAATACTAATAATAATAACAGGGAACATCCTAAATTAAATGAAGCACGATCACTTAAAATAACATTTAAAGTAAATCTAATTTGTAGTCTATCTTAAACCTAAGTTCGAACTAAAACCCACGAGTATGATATGTTCATATCTGCACAAGTACCTTTCAACACTACACTCATTTCGCTGTCAACTCACTCACTGCACTGGAACTACGACACATTTCACTGATTCTATCCTGATTTCACTAACACTTCAAAAACATTTCACTGTTCAAATACTTTGCACTGCCACTATAAACTATGAAGCTTCACTGACAGGAACACGTTTCACTTACACAACACACTTCACTGACACAACATAATTCTTCACTGATACTACACTTCAATAACAAAATATCAATTACACCCTTTAAATACTGTGTATAATTACCGTCTATTAGTAAGGTCCTTAAGCCTATTTTTAAATACATTTTTGGTTGTTGGTAAAGCCTTTAGTAAGTCTGCAGGTAAAGCATTCTAGTCCCTGATAGTACGATAGAGAAAAGAAAACTTTCCAGTGTCCGTCCTCTGCCTTCTTTCCCTCAATTTATATGAGTGGTCGTTCCTTGAAGAGTAATTTGGCGGCTGCAACCTATTTTTTATTTCTCTCCAGGCAGGCTCACCTCTGTATGTTTTGAACAGTGCGCATAATCGAATTCGCGTGTTTACTTACTTTCTAAGGAATATCACATAAGATATACCGGGTGAGCTGTATATTACTAGAATTTTGATAGCTACCGTACTCTGTCCCACGAGGCTACAAGATTAAGTATTACTGGAGTCTTTAAGTGGACGACGAACGTCCATCTATCAAGCAAAGTAGATGATTGATGGCTCACGCGACTCTTGTTTCGTAAATTGGGGCAGAACAAAACTTGGACCTCTTTAACAATTTACTTTTTTAATTACTCATACTATGGACATTACAATACGCTATTTTTACTGATCACACTATAATAAAGATTGTAGACCTACATTATCAAACATTATTTACATTATTAAGCTTATGTACAGTGTTGTGTATTGTAATGCTAGGTACTTTATTTCATAATACCACAGTCTACTATATACAGTCACGAAGCTTGAGTTTTGAGGGTGCTAGAAACAATAGACTGTGACGGTACTATTTTACATTGCCTGTAATGAGGCGATATTAGCGATCCTAGTGGTGAGCAACTATCTAATGTTTGCATATTTACTACGTATTGAGCTTCGCGACTGTATATACTAGACTGTGATAATACTATAGCCACTTATTTTTAAACTGTATAAAACAGTGTAAATGGAGTGTGATCAATGTAAGCCTATTATTCTTTATGATAGTGTAAACGACTGTCAGACATTGATAACTTTCAAAAGCCGATTGTCAGAAAGACTGCTTTTCTTCTCTACAATACGACCTTCTTTCAAACATTAATTTTGTAGGATATTTCCTTTTATTTCTGTAGTGCTTGGGAAAAGTGACACAAGTCAGTTTCCACAAACCTTTTTGATAATTTATTGACAACTTACGGAACATCTGCTCGTTTAGAAAAAATACATAAGTATTCCTCCTATTACAATAATTCATACAGAAAAAAATCAAATCGACATAAACCAGTGTGAGTTGTCAATAAATTATCGAAAAGGTTTGTGGAAACTGACTTGTGTCACTTTCCCAAGCACTGCAGAATTTTCCTTCATTATGTTAATCATTCCTCAGCTTTCCTCCCACCTTACTCTTTCCTCCTAACTTACTCTTTCTTCCTCCCTTACTCTTTCTTCCTCACTTACTCTTTCTTCCTGCCTTACTTTCTTTCTTCTTCTGCCTTACTCTTTCTTCCTCCCTTACTCTTTCTTCCTCACTTACTCTTTCTTCCTGCCTTACTCTTTCTTCCTCCCTTACTCTTTCTTCCTGCCTTACTCTTTCTTCCTCCCTTACTCTTTCTTCCTCACTTACTCTTTCTTCTTCCTCCTTACTCTTTCTTCCTCACTTACTCTTTCTTCCTCCCTTACTTTTTCTTTCTTTCCTTTCTTCCTGCCTTACTCTTTCTTCCTCCCTTACTCTTTCTTCCTCACTTACTCTTTCTTCCTCCCTTACTCTTTCTTCCTCACTTACTCTTTCTTCCTCCCTTACTCTTTCTTCCTCCTTACTCTTTCTTCCTGCCTTACTCTTTCTTCCTCCTTACTCTTTCTTCCTCCTTACTCTTTCTTCCTCCTTACTCTTTCTTCCTCCTTACTCTTTCTTCCTCCTTACTCTTTCTTCCTCCCTTACTCTTTCTTCCTCCCTTACTCTTTCTTCCTCCTTACTCTTTTCTTCCTTACTCTTTCTTCCTCCTTACTCTTTCTTCCTCACTTACTCTTTCTTCCTCCTTACTCTTTCTCTTCTTCCTCCCTTACTCTTTCTTCCTGCCTTACTCTTTCTTCCTCCTTACTCTTTCTTCCTCACTTACTCTTTCTTCCTCCCTTACTACTCTTTCTTCCTCCCTCTTTCTTCCTCCCTTTCTTCCTCCCTTACTCTTTCTTCTTTACTCTTTCTTCTCCCTTACTCTTTCTTCCTCTCTTACTCTTTCTTCCTCCCTTACTTTTTCTTCTCTTACTCTTTCTTCCTCCCTTACTCTTTCTTCCTCCCTTACTCTTCTTCCTCCTTACTCTTTCTTCCTCCCTTACTCTTTCTTCCTCACTTACTCTTCCTCCTTACTCTTTCTTCCTCCTTACTCTTTCTTCCTCCTTACTCTTTCTTCCTCCCTTACTCTTTCTTCCTCACTTACTCTTTCTTCCTTCTTTTCTTCCTCCTTACTCTCTTTCCTTACTCTTTCTTCCTCCCTTACTCTTTCTTCCTGCCTTACTCTTTCTTCCTCCTTACTCTTTCTTCCTCACTTACTCTTTCTTCCTCCCTTACTCTTTCTTCCTCTCTTTCTTCCTGCCTTACTTTCTTTCTTCCTCCTTACTCTTTCTTCCTCCTTACTCTTTCTTCCTGCCTTACTCTTTCTTCCTCCTTACTCTTTCTTCCTTTACTCTTTCTTCCTCCCTTACTCTTTCTTCCTCCTTACTCTTTCTTCCTGCCTTACTCTTTCTTCCTCCCTTACTCTTTCTTCCTCACTTACTCTTTCTTCCTCCCTTACTCTTTCTTCCTCCTTACTCTTTCTTCCTCCCTTACTTTTTCTTCCTCTTACTCTTTCTTCCTGCCTTACTCTTTCTTCCTCCTTACTCTTTCTTCCTCACTTACTCTTTCTTCCTCCCTTACTCTTTCTTCCTCACTTACTCTTTCTTCCTCCTTACTCTTTCTTCCTCCTTACTCTTTCTTCCTCCCTTACTCTTTCTTCCTGCCTTACTCTTTCTTCCTCCTTACTCTTTCTTCCTCCTTACTCTTTCTTCCTCCCTTACTCTTTCTTCCTCACTTACTCTTTCTTCCTCCTTACTCTTTCTTCCTCTCTTACTCTTTCTTCCTGCCTTACTCTTTCTTCCTCCTTACTCTTTCTTCCTCACTTTTCTTCCTCCTTACTCTTTCTTCCTCACTTACTCTTTCTTCCTCCCTTACTTTTTTCTTCCTCTCTTACTCTTTCTTCCTCTCTTACTCTTTCTTCCTGCCTTACTCTTTCCTCCTCCCTTACTCTACTTTCTTACTCTTTTCTCCTTCTTTCCCTTTTCCTCTCTTCCCCCTTTCTAATTTCTTACTCTTTTCTCCTCCCTTTCCATTTTCTCCTCCCCTTACCCTCTTCTCCTTCCTTCACATTTTCTCCTGCTAACTTTTACTCCTCTCTAATTATTATTTCCTCCTACCTTACTCTACATTCGTACTCTTTTCTCCTCCCTTTCCCTTTTTTCATCCCATCCCTTTTCCTACTTTCTTACTCTTTTCTCCTCCCTTACCCTCTTCTCCTTCCTTCACATTTTCTCCTGCCTAACTTTTCCTCCTCTCTTATTATTTTCTACTATCTTACTCTACATTCGTACTCTTTTCTCTCTCTTTCCCTTTTTCATCCCATCCCCTTTCCTACTTTCTTACTCTTTTCTCCTCCCTTAATCCTATCTTCTTCCTTACCTTTTCCTCCTCTCTTATTCTTTTCTCCTACTTTACTCTACATTGGTACTCTTTTCTCCTCCCTTTTCCTTTCCTTCCTCTCTTACTCTTTCCTCCTCTCTTATTTATTTTTATTTTGATGTACCGAAGTACATATGATATTTCCATGCAGATATTCTGCTTTCTCAGATGATGAGAGAGATGGAACGGAGAGAATTTTCTCCGTTCCATCTCTCTCTCATCATCCTCTCTTATTGTTTTCTTCTCCCTCATTGTTTTCTCCTCTGTATTCTTTTCTTCTCCTTTATCCTTTTCTCCCTTACTCCTCTCTCTCCGTTACATTTTTCTCCTTATTTATTCTTTTGTCCTCCCTCGCTCTTTTCTCCTCTCTTTCCCTATTCTCCTCGCTTTCCCTTTTTGCTCTAAATTTCTCTTTCTCTCTTCTTTCCTCTCTCTCCCTTGCTTTCCATTTTCTCATCCATTTATCTCTTTCTTTACCTCTCTTTTCCGCTGACTTTCTCTTTTATTCTCGCTTTGTTTTTTTCTTCTCTGGGCCCACTTCATTTAAATCATTTTTGCTAGTTCCTTCATTTCTTCTTTTTATTCCTCTCTCCTTCGATTTACGCTCTCTTGCCTTCTGTTTTCGTTCTTTTTCCATCATCACTTTTACGTTCTTCTCTTGTTTCTGTCTCCTTTTTAACATTTCTTCCTATATTGTTTTATATACTCCATCTGTTATCTTATTTCTTCTTTTTTTCTTTCTTTTCCTGAAGTAGGCCTATTGTAAACGAATGAGGGTTAGTCTTTTGTGGGACTAGAATCCATTTCTTCGGTGAAATTCCAGAAAGAATTCGCATGTTTCGTGACGTCGCAGCTTAACATATACGCGGCGGAATGTCCTGAACATACATATGTCAGCCATGAATATTAAATATATACAAAGGGGGAGGACCTTTATTTACTGTCGCTCTGCATGGATAGGGTTAGGATAGCATTTCGCCCTCCCCACTCCCCTCTCCCATTTGATGCTTTAATGCGACAATTAATTAGTAAATGTACACAGTCCGTGGCATGTGGCACTCATTAAAACAATGCCACTCTTTTATGCGGCAGTCAACTTTTTAATTCTATTTTCTGCTTCATATTTTGTGTTTTGAATTAAAAAGATAATAGACTCATTGAAATATGAAGCATCCGAATTAATAATATGGAATTTTGTAAAGTAATCGGAGGGTAATATTTTGGTTTATAATTCATTTGACGCTTGTTCCTTTGCGATAGTTGTAATTCTGCATATGTGGCATTAATATAATTACGTAGAGTGAAACTGTATGACAATAGTACATTATGCAACGAGCCCATAATGATAGTAATTAAGACACGAGTATGTTTGTTTATGAAATGAGCGCAAGCGAGTTTCATAATTTTCATACTAGCGTCTTAATTACCATTATAGACAAGTTTCATACGACTTTTTATACTCGACCATATTTCTAACTTGAAATTATTCATAAGTATTCATTTTATTTGTATTTGACAGAAGATCGGAAGTGACCTTGTTCATAGCTCGTAAATTGTAGATGTGCGCCGACGCGAAAGTATTGATTTTTTCCGAGGAACAATAATGTCATTGATCTTGATGTAATGTAGTGAATAACATGAACTAAATTTGATATAACCTGGAAATTGATTTAGAATTGAAAAACGAGATGACAAATTGAATTTATTTGAATATTATTTACAATCAACGCTAATTATTGTAGTAACAGAACATAACCTTCTGCGACAGTATTGGATTTCCAGCCTCCGTGACGTTTCCCCTCGTTGTCTTTCGATTGCATACCCGAGAATAATCGAAAACCTGAACTTTAATGAATAGGTGTACTTTAATGACATGCATTAAAGGACTACTACCAGGTGTATAATTACTACATTTCAGCATGGTCGAGCATAAAGTACATTAAAGTACGCTTATTTAAATATATTTATTGAAACTGTGAGATCAGACATAATTCAGTCAATGTATGAAATTCTCTGTCTTCGATTGAGATATGATGATTTAATCTTCTTTCGCTAATTGTAAATGTTTGATGATGTTCATAATTCTTGCAAGGTGATGTGAAAAAGGACAAAATGCCCTGAATCCAAATTATTACTTATTGTAATTATGCAATGAAACAATATTAAAAAATATATTCTATATTTCCACATCAAATTCACATACAATTCTGTTTTGAGCGCTTAGGATTTTTCTGGAGCTTGAATTGGTATTTCATTTTTCTTCATGCTAATCTTTCCTTCTTTTTTGTTTATGCGATGTCGTTCTTCACTTCAAACGCACAGGTACACAATCCTATGTGCTTTCGTATACACATACTTGCAGGCATATAATACTTACAGGCTTATACATGCAATACACACATACTTAAGCATACATGGAAAAATATAGGCCACAAAATACTCGTTCGTTCCTTTTCGGGTATGACATGTCTGCCTGTTTACTCTTTTGTTTACTGCATTGAAATAAGAATATATATATATATATATATATATATATATATATATATATATATATATATATATATAAGGGTGTTTCAAAACTACGGGGCATAATTTCAGGTATGTATTTCCCACATGTAGACAGTCAAAATAGTTCATTACAACTTGTGTCCGGAAATGCTTTATTTCCGAGTTATGGCCTTCACAACATTGAAATTCACCGGAACCATATCTCATGTTTTATAAGACACTCCACTGATCAATCGTCAACACATTCACTTCTTGCATGATGGCGCTCCTGCACACTTCAGTCGTACGGCTCGCCGGGACTTGGATCGAAGGTTTCCTGATCGATGGATAGGTAGAGGTGGCCCAATTGCTTGGCCTCCACGCTCACCTGATCTGAACCCTCTTGAATTCTACTTGTGGGGCCATTTAAAATCATTGGTTTATTCGTCTCCGGTGCCTGATTTGTAATCCCTTCGGAATCGAATTGTGGCATGTTCTGAGGACATACGCAATACTCCTGGAGTTTGGGATCGTGTTCGCAGGTCAATGAGACATCGATGTGAGGTCTGTATTGAAGCAGGAGGTGGACATTTTGAACATCTTCTGTAATGACAACGACCTGCGGAAAGAAAAACGTTCCGGTGAATTTCAATGTTGTGAAGGCCATAACTCGGAAATGAAGCATGTTGTAATGAACTATTTTGATTGTCTACATGTGGGAAATACATTCCTGAAATTATGTCCCGTATTTTTGAAACATTCTGTATATATAAGCCTGTCCACCACTGTGGAGTAACGATTAGCCCAGATTCAAATCCTGGTTGGGACAAGTAACGTGGTTGGTTTTTGCGAGGTTTTCCTTCAGCCAATTGATGTATAATTCCTGTGTAACTTTCGACGTTGGACGTTGGACTCATTTCGCCGTCATTAATTCACATAATAATTATCTTAATCTTTACCATAGCCCGGGTCAAGTTCACTGTGTGACATGCTGTATTTGTACAAGAGCATTGACGATCATAAGTAATTTTATAGAGTAATATATCCAAATATACAAATAAGGATAGTAATTTTGTGTGTGTTTGTGCGCGAAGTTTCTTAAATAAAACTTGTGCAAGATGAAATAAGATATAGGCCTATAAGATATCAGAGTGTAAAGTGAATTCTCAAATTAAGAAGAAACGTTTCATAGATAAGTGCATAATTAGTAGATAATAGAGAAAATGTATTTGATGTATATGGTTTTAAATATTGTTCTGTGATCTATCTGGGATAGCAGATTGGTTTGAAAGCAAAAACTAACATTCTGTTACATACAATGTATTATTTTAAACCCACTGTTACATTATTACAATTAATTTGTCATAATTGTTACATTTTCATCACCAAAGAAACTGAATTATTAAACAACCAGATCACCTATTTCACACTCATGGTCAAACACATTTTCTTTTTCATTCACAGAAGAAATTTGGTTTTCATCCAAGCTTTCAGAGTGTTAACAATACGTGCATAGTAGGATAACGTTTCAAGTGATTTACAGTCATTGCCAAAATGTTTTGTCAGCAAAGCAGTTACATAATTTATTTTTAATTGTAACACTGACACACTCCTGCCAGCATAATGCTTGGTGATGCAATATTTGAAGCCTTGCAAACCCAAAAGAGCTAAGTGACAAAATTGTGTTTTTTGGGAAATATGTAAAAACTGATTCGTGCTTCAGGGTTTTAATGTAACATGTAGCAAAATATTATTAACATACTTTGAATCATGCTTTATTGACTACATGTGTTTTTTTTTTTTTGATTATAATTACTCATACACTTCACAAAAAAATATTTTAAATTGAGATATTTGGAAAGAAGCTAAGTGCAACCTGATATTTATATTGAACAGAGCTAAGTACCGTGCAATCTTTCGAAACCATGCAGATTAAAGTTTGGCTGGTATTAGAAAAAAGTGAAAAAATAAAGAAAAATTAATGTTATCAGTGCTACAGGATTGTTTTCGATCTCTGATAACGAATTTGAATGATATCATGTGCGTCAGGAGTCACACGACAACTGAACTGTGGCGCGAGATGACAGACCAGTAGTGAGTGATTTCGTAATTAGAGTGCACGGTGTATCACAGTAGCAATGCCCAAGAAAATCGAGCCTTTTTGAGAGGGTACATAACAACCTATTCCAGTTACTTGAAAATAAAAGAAACCTGCAATAAACGAAGTTTCGTTATTTCAAGAAAGACATCTTTTGTGTACTTAATAAGTTTGGTAAAGCTGTAATGGAACAATTTGTATCATCTTGTGGGGTGCAGCGATTGTGACGGGGGTGGATTTTGTTGCTTTTTCCAGTCTGGAATGAATGGTCTTGAGCCGTGCCTACTACCACGGCCGTTTACCTAGTACGTCACTTCATCCGTCAGAGCGCTCTCAGACGTCACGGAATAGATAGCGCTATCAATCCCTTCATTTGTTCTTTCCAAATAACCCTATTGTCCGGGTCATTACGTCTCACGAGGATAGAGGGGAGAGAGTTTACCTGTTTTAACGGAGATACACGGAACGTCACTTGGGTTCCTGTACGCGGCAGATACACTTAACAAAACTTAGGTTCTCATACGGGGGAGATATTCGGAAACAATTGGCTCAGATTCAAGTTCCCGTACGCGACAGAAACATTTAATAAGACTTAGCATTTTAGTACGCGGCAGATATAGACAACGTGACTCGGGCTTTGTACGTGCTGGAGATAGATCAGTGGAGTAGTTATATTGCGTCGTGTGTGTTTGGGATTTTAGTGGATCGTAGTTTGAAATATCGCTTGCTAGTGATACGTCTTGGGGGCAAGTTTTAGTATTTGCATCGAGTAATATATATTTGTGAGATATACGTGTTTGAGGTAAATTGTATTGGGAATTATATAATGATATATGATTTTAAATGTGAGTTCATGTTCCGAGACGGTTAGAGTGATAAGGCAGCGATTACGGTCTCACATATGGTTTTAGTGTTTTCCCTGCGCCATTTTGATTGTTGCTTTCCTTCGCCGCTATTTTCTTATCATGCGCGTCGAGTTTAGTTGCTATTTAAATGATCCTTGAAATTGGAATTATCGTCCGTTAGTTATTACGTGTATCTGTCTCCATCCCTCTCTCTCTCTCCGTTGGGTATTCATTTTGTAAAGTGCAGAGATTTGTGTTAGTGCTATTTGCACAGTTTATGTGAGCAATATGTGCAATGGGTAATGTATAGTGATCTGTCATGTAATGCCTTATGCTGGGTAGAGTTTGTCTCTTATTGAGTGTACATGTATTTTTAGTTTGGTTAGTCAGACTGAGTGGTATCTATGGTCGAATTGATCATGTATTAAGTTAATGTGCTGGCTGGGTGTTGTGTTCAGATTCATACTCAGATAGTTAATATATATATATATATATATATATATATATATATATATAAAAGAGTGGTTCATGTACATATGGTTAATAAGCTAGTCACTGATGGTCGAGAGACGGCCATATTAGATGGTCTAATCACTTATAAATGTGTAGGCCTCAGCCTTGTGATACTTACATGATTTATATATCCCGGGGATATCATTTCAGATTAGTTTGTCCTATTTTTACTCACCCACTTCATATTTATTGTTATTTCAGTTTTCATTTATGTACATTGTTATTTATTATTGTTAATTATATTTGTTTTACAAATTCACACTATTCATTCTAAAAGTCTTCCACTGCGCACACCCAATCCTTTCAATGTGCCGTCCACCTGGCGAAAGCAGCCAATATAAGAAAGATAAAGAGGAGGAGCGGATGATCGTACCACCGCCCTCACAGTCTAGATGGTCTCGCTTCTTCAATGCCTGTAACAACGTGTTCCAGAACTTGATTATTACTTGTAACCTTCCAACGTTGTTCTACTACAGCGAAATCACAATCTGCAGAACCAAAACTGTGACCTACCATGAGAAATTTGTGTTCCATCTTATCAATCATTCCCATGGCAACGAGATAAAGGTACAGAAATATCATCATGCGGTTTTTAAGCTGACCGCAACAGTTGTCACTCCAAATCACCATCTTCTTCTTGGACGTGATGAAATCCGTTGATTGCACGCAGTAAACACGATGCCATCTGATTTCCTCCACCAGAGACGCATGACATCATCTGAAGTATCTTGAATGTGGATCAATGAACCAGTAGATATAATAATATATGTGAAATATAAAATAAAGACATATCAAATAAATATAATATGAAATTATGTTGCCTGACCTTGCCTGTTTATTTGAAAGTGGGTTTTCTGGAATATGTTTACTACTTTCAGTTACATATGAGTTCCCACTCACACGTGCTTTGTGCATTAACTTCTTACGGGAAACTTTTATTTGTGTTTCGTCATTAAATGTAGCAGGTTCCTCGATCATTATTAGCAAAAAGTACGCCAAAAATACAACAAAACGGTCACTAGTCCGACTTCCACTGAATAGAATCAGCTGCACAAGGAAAATGCTCCATAGCTCCTTTGGAATTGCAAAGGGGTCTTGACATAAATCCTGTGTCATTTTTTGGTCACTGTTGGAACTACTAGAAACTGGTTAAGAACATATCTCTTTTAGCTGTGCATTGGTGCTGGTACATAGATTACACTTACTTACTTACTTACTTACTTGCTTACTTACTTACTTACTTACAAATGGCTTTTAAGGAACCCGAAGGTTCATTGCCGCCCTCACATAAGCCCGCCAGCTGTCCCTATCCTGTGCAAGATTAATCCAATCTCTATCATCATACCCCACCTCCCTCAAATCCATTTTAATATTATCCTCCCATCTACGTCTCGGACTCCCTAAGGGTCTTTTTTCCCTCCGGTCTCCCAACTAACACTCTATATGCATTTCTGGATTCGCCCATACAGTACGTGCTACATGCCCTGCCCATCTCAAACGTCTGGATTTAATGTTCCTAATTGTCAGGAGAAGAATACAATGCGTGCAGTTCTGTGTTGTGTAACTTTCTCCATTCTCCTGTAACTTCATCTCGCTTAGCCCCAAATATTTTCCTAAGCACCTTATTCTCAAACACCCTTAACCTATGTTCCTCTCTCAGAGCGAGAGTCCAAGTTTCACAGCCATACAGAAGAACCGGTAATATAACTGTTTTATAAATTTTAACTTTCAGATTTTTGGACAGCAGACTGGATGATAAGAGCTTCTCAACCGAATAATAACACGCATTTCCCATATTTATTCTGCGTTTAATTTCCTCCCGAGTGTCATTTATATTTGTTACTGTTGCTCCAAGATATTTGAATTTTTCCACCCCTTCGAAGGATAAATCTCCAATTTTTATATTTCCATTTCGTACAATATTCTGGTCACGAGACATAATCATATACTTTGTCTTTTCGGGATTTACTTCCAAACCGATCGCTTTACTTGCTTCCAGTAAAATTTCCGTGTTTTCCCTAATCGTTTGTGTATTTTCTCCTAACATATTCACGTCATCCGCATAGACAAGAAGCTAATGGCTGATAGATTACTCAGGTGTATAAAACTCAGGTCGAAAAATTTGTCAGTTTGATCCTTTGGGTTTGCAAGGCCTCAATTATTATTTTTCTGTTCTTCTGGCAAATGCTCTTGTATTGACCACATTCGCTTCTGTAGTGAACTTTATACTTCACCAGGACGTCATCCTTCTTTATGTTGGACTGAAAGAAAAATCTTTTAAATGGAAAGTGCCACTGAGCTGGTGGCCACACTGTATTGGAAACAGTTTTCCAGTCATATGTTTTATCTGACAAAGATATGATTGTTCCAAGATTAGAGAAAATATCTGTATACTCATTAGGGCTAATGATGATATCTTGCCGTTTTCATTGCAGCTATTTCTGCGACGGAAATCTACTGATCCGCAATGAACGTATACACAAATCCTTGATTTATCTGGATTTGGAAACAAACTGATATGACTTATCTGGATTTTCAACCAAAATTATTCTTTCATCATACAAATCCATGTGATGTATCTGGTTTTGGAGCGTAATAGTGCTTTAGCAGTTTTAGAATCATATGAAGATATGAATCATAACCATGGATGGGCAACTCGTGCTCCCAATGTTCTAAAAACCTTGAAAAGAGAAAGACAGACGGAGCCAGCCGCAGCAATTACAAATTGTTTGTAGTTTCGCTGCAAAAGCAGTTTACTGCCACGGTGCGCTCTGGCGGCTCATGCAGGTGGTCGTGATATCTATTCCATGATTTAGATTTCAAAATGACGCATGGTACAATAATTATCGTAATTTTAGACATACTGTACCTAAACACACATAACAAAATTATATTATTTCCTAGCTTTGTAAATTAGTTTAGTACAGGAAAAACAAACTGAAAACAACCTTTTCAAGATACAGCAAATACAGCTGCAACACTTAATTATTATTACACTATTTGTTAATATTTCTTATTATATGTCTTATTTGAAACGTAGAACGCTAGAATTTACAAGTTCTCAAAGAGTATTCCTCTGTTCTCAGAAAGGTAATATTCTGTATTCGCAAACAATAGCAAATTCAAGGAAGTCTATTTCTACATGTCACGGCAGATGAAATACCCTTACTTCTGAGCTCTTTCTTTACTTTGAGAGCTTTCATACTTCTTTCTTGTATTAAACTCTGCTTCAAGCACATACAGTATATATGGAAGCAAAGAGTATATTTGGAAATTCTGACTTAGGCAACATTACGAACAGTTCGATTCCTGATTTTGCTGGAATCTGAGTGGCGTGCTGTTCTGTAGATTTATTAATTCAAGCTATAAATTTTCAGGATTTTCTATCGGCGTAACCAAAAAGATTTCAGAAAAATTTCGATTCCTTGTCAATTGTCACTGTTTCTCCAAACTTAACAGTGAATTCTGCTGTAGATTTTGAAATAGGGTCTTATATTTGATAAGAAGATTTTCTTATCACTCTTCAAGATAGTTTATAGTCAAAGAAAGTGAAGTTGTCTATGTTCTACATGATACTATCACATTTCAAATTGATCCATAAATGTTCTTAGCTAGTCGATTATAAGTCTTGCAATTCTGTAACTCGCACACACACAACTTGCTAATGATATTTGATATCAGTCTCACCTTGTTGATATTTTATTTTTACCTTTAGCTGTTCTAAAGCAGATGCAGACAGTATTTCTTTACTAAAACCTTCACTGTGTTTATTTGTATCATAAAATGTCATGCGTAAGAAAGTGTAATAGAATACAAGCTTTAGCTCTCTTCTTAATAAAAAAATTCTCTTTTTACTCGTAACTAAAGGGAATGATCCGGGAATTATATTGTTTTTCACTTAAAACGAGCCGCCACTTACTGCAGACGCGATCGACTTGTGTCTTGAAAGAACCGCACACAGACAGTACAGCTAGTACAGAGTCCGTTCTACCTGCATTGAGATTGTGTTGACACTGAGAGCACGAGTTGCCCACCCTTGTTCATAACATTAACTCATTTTCGAAAAAAAAGTGACGTATCTTATTTTGCAACTACATGCCGTCATATGCGTTGTGGACATTTATTAAAGGTTTCAATATCCCAAAGGGATATCAAGTAATATTATCTCGGTGTACATCAATTTATCTACCGAGTTCCGTACAGGCGTCGCTTCGCATCCCTAAGCCTAAGATGAATCTCTATTAATGGTACTCGCTAACTTAATTAGAACAAAGTTTGTGAGATACAGAATATGAGAACGTAGTGCTGAAGATGTTCCTTAACTTGGATAGTTGACTGTTTGTAAGTAGGCAGATGCTACATCGCTATTATTCTCATCAGTAGGACTCGGATTTCTATGACACGTAACACTTTCATCCTGGTCTCCATTTACAAACACACTGCTAGCTTTTCTGATCACAGTGAGACGGTTTTTATTAGTTATATAAATGCATTATTATTCTATCATATTTTAGTATTAAGACGTATTTCATCGATGCAATTAGCCAGTAGGAACAAAGGCAATAATCAACGACAAAATGATAAAACAACTAAGTAATTTTAACTAGGAAATTATGTTAATTATGTATAAGGGGAGAGGATGGTTTTTTTGGTGAAAATGAGTAAATTAAAAAAATAAAATTCTTTAAAATACTCTGTGATATGTGTGGAATGCATAGCATAACATTTTGTGGGTATTTGTGCCCTTATCGGATGTTGAATCGTCATTTTTAAACTTCCTGCGTTATGGATTTTTAAACCAATCGCCCACTTTTATTGTTTTTTTTCCGGTAAATTGAACTTAAAAAATTCTTTAAAATACCTTTTGATATGTGTGGAATGCATTGCATAACATTTTGTGTCCTTATCGGATGTTGAGACGTCATTTTTAAACTTCCTGCGCTATGGATTTTTAAATCACACGCCCGCTTTTATAGGTTTCCAGTAACTTCATTTTTTTGCTACATTGCCAGACAAAACTGGATATAATTTCTGAACTGTTAAACACACATGCATGAAATTTAGAACACACATTCTTTAGACCATTAGGAAACTTTTCTCTGTAACAGAATTTTGTTAATTGATTTCATTTTAATAATACGTCCGTTTGTTTGCAAGAAAGGAAATCAGAAAATTGTTATCAAATTTTAATTGTTTATTTTACAAACGTAGGAACTAATATCAAAATTCTGTTATAGATTGTTTGTAGAACATGCTTTTGCAAATATATTGCAAAACACTGTTTGAATTTATCTTTGAAAACAGTCTAGATATATCGGTTTTAGTACAATCCTGCATTGGGTATATTTTTTTCAAATTTGGGCCCCCAAATAATTTTTTAATATATTTTTATTAGGTTGAGTTGCCACAATTATGAGCTCTCTACATACAAAAAGTTAATATTTTACACCAAATAGGAAAGAAAGTTTTAAAAAATACCATCCTCTCTATTTAAGATTATGATACAAACGTGAATTTAAATAAATCCCAGAAAATCTGTGGAGCTGTTAATCGTACTTTTAGAAACGATGTAACTAAAGAGACAAAATTAAAATTTTACGATGTTACGGCTGCAACTAAACTATCTTACGGAAATTAACTTTGAACGACACAAAAAAAAAAACACGAAAGTAAAATACAGAACTTGGAAATGGAGTTTTGAAAGGAATTTAATAATGTACAAAACTGGATCACATAAAAATGAAGACATAAGAGATCAATTAGGTATTTAACAGCAGAAAGATGCCAAGTGCCAAAAAAAAGTTATTTCAATGGAATGTTGCAATTTGTCAATGGGAATTACATATCAACAGGGCTAGATTCACAGAAGATTGTAGTGTGTTATTAAAACCACCAAAAGATGGCAGTTGAGTAAAGTTACCAGGACACTTTCATTAAAAAATTTACAATGTGCCTTTCGTTTTGATTTTCCTCCGTTGTTTGTTTGTCCTGTTACTAGTGAAGTTACGGCAAAAACATTATTGATTATATAACGCGGTGATTTCTACAAACAGGAAGATCAGTGTAGGTAAATCTTACATGTGAGCCGTTCAGAGCAGAAAAGGTGTAAGTCAAAAATTGGTAATGAGGGTTAAAGTAAACATTCTGTAAAATACAGCGCAAAGTAGCAATTAATATTCAATTTATTTAAACAATTTGTAGTTAAGTGATAGCACGAAGGACATATTAATTGCTACTTTGCGCTGTATTTTACAGAATGTTTACTTTAACCCTGATTATCCAATTTTGACTTACACCACTTCTGCTCTGAACGGCTCATATAGCCTAACATAATACGTAGGTAATGTAGGGCTATGAGTCACGTAGAAACATAATATATTACCTCTAGATGTCACAGCTGGTTTGTTTTAAACTTTTCAATTTCTAGTGTTAAAAATCCAGAAAATGGGGAAATATCATTAAATTAGCACGTTGTTCTTTATTGTAAGTGGCTTGAAAATAAATAATAAATTGCAATGAACTGACATCCGAGTAGGAAACAGCTTCATTTTCTAAGTTATATGACCAAAATTATTGAACACTATCAACATTAATGTTGGGTCTGTCTACTGTCATACCCGCACAACGTCAACATAGAACGTATGATGAAAGTTGACGATATTCAGGTACAAGCGGTGAGAGTGATTTGCTTCCAGTCTGCAAAACCACATTAAAGGAAGTGTTAGCAGAAATTAATAGATCTGTGGATAATAAATTGATCTTAGTACCTATGAAAAAGTTATGGTACTTGGCACCTTTAATAAATTGTGAAGTTTGTTTGTCTCTCACTGTGCTAGTTTTAGTAATATTATCAAACTCTTGATAGAGATTGGTGAAAAGTTGTCGTAAGTACTATCAGTTAAGTTCTAAAAATATTTTCTTAAAATTCTCGAATAGCGAAAGTTATTCATTAATAAAATGGTATTCGTAAGTTTGACACTTTGCACCTTCCTACTGTTAAATATTCAATTGAGAATTATTTGTGGTGTTGGACCAAAAGAACATTGTAAACCATTATTTCAATCCTGTAAAATTCTCACTCTTCCATCGCTATATGTATTGCAGTGTTTGTTATATACCAAAGTGAATATTGATAATTTCCCTTTGAACTTGCATTTTCACGAACACCATACGAGAAGTTGTAGCGATATAAGACTTGATTTATGCAGATACAAGACTACACAAAACAGTTTTTATTATATGTCTCTGAAGTTTTATAATAGCTTACCTAACTCAACTAAAAATTTAAATTACGATTCATTCAAATCGTTAATTAAAAGAAAATTATATGAACACAGTTTGTATAGCATTAACGAATATTTTTACTTGGCAAACAATTTTGTATGATTTTATTTATATTGACGTTGCTAATGCATAATGTATTTATATCCAAGCAATAAAGTAGCTATCTATCTATCTATCTATCTGTCTGTCTGTCTGTCTGTCTGTCTGTCTGTCTGTCTGTCTGTCTGCCTGCCTGCCTGCCTGCCTGCCTGTCTGCCTGTCTGTCTGTCTGTCTGTCTGTCTGTCTGTCTACCTACCTAACTAATGCCAAATGGTGGATTAGCAGAGAAGAAAGTGGAAGAAATATATGACAAGATAGAAAAGATAGTTGAGAAGAAGAAGAAGAAGAAGAAGAAGAAGAAGAAAGGAGCATGCGTGATGACAATGTGTGACTGGAACGCAGTTGTAGGAGACAAGGACAAGATGGAAGAACAGTTGAAGGACATAGAATGGGAGAAAGGAATGTCAGAGGAGAATCTTTGGTGAATTTCTGTAAAATAAATGTAACGGTTGTTGCAAATGCATTATTCCAACATCATAAACGAAGAAGATACACATGAACATGCTCAAGGGACGAAAGCAGATATCAGATAGACTATATATTGGTATAGGAAAAATTCTGAAATTGATTGAAAAATGCAAAATCTTTACCAGGAGTAGATATTAACTCATCATGTCCTGCTGATAGGCGAAGTAGATATTCGTCTGAAGAAGATAAAAGGAAGACGGGCGACGAAGAAATTGAAGATGAAGAAACTGAAGAACGAAGAGGAAAAAAAAATTTGAAGGAAATTTTCAAGAGAAAGCCGCTACATTAGAATCCCTATCTGAGAGTGGTAATGAGTACAGGACTCATTTATAAAGCTGTACACAGACAACATCAAAAGAAACAATAGATACACAGAAGGTATGAGAATTAAGAAACTTTGGGTCACAGGGAAAATATTGGAGAAGATGGAGGATAGGAGAAAATGGAAATAAACATTAACACAGAAGAAGGTACGAGAAACTAGAGGAAACTAAACAACGAACTAAGAAGAGAAACTGATAAGGTGTAGGAAGATTAGATAAAAGAAAATATAAAGACATAGAGGATCTAGAGAGAAAAAGGAAGATATGATTTAATGTACGACAAAGTAAAATATTTGGACTTCATAAATAAGAGCAGGAAATACATGTGGTTAATAGAGGATGAAATCGGATATAAAATAACAGACAGACAAGGAATACTGAACAGATGGACGGAATATGTAGGAGGTTTATATGAGACAGGAAATCGTCCAGATAAATTAGCCGTAGAAGATGAAGCAGACGTATCAGAAGACGTAAAAGGAATTTCTGTGTTAAAGGAAGAAGTAGAACTAGCGCTTAGCGATAAGAAGAATGGGAAAGCAATAGAAGTTGATGGAATGCCCATTAAAATAGGGAAATGCTTGGTGAAGACAAGAAGAAAATACTATCATTATTTAATGAAATATATGAGAAAGACGACTGGCCTGAAGATTTTACCGAAGAAAAATAATGCCAAGAAATGTAAAGAGTTCACGACTGTTACCCTGATATTACACTCGGCGAAGATTCTGCTTCGAATACTGAGTCGAATTTTATATTCTGAGATGGAAGGACAATTGGAAGAAGAGCAGTTTGGCTTCAGGAAGGAAAAAGGTGCTATGGATGCAATTGGACTGCTACGAACAATCGGCGAAAGATATCTAGAGAAGAATAAAGAGATGTACGTAGTTTTTGTGGACTTAGAAAAGGCGTTTGACAGAATAGATTGTAATAAACTGACGGGTATTCTAAAGAAAATTGGTGTGGATTGCGACAGGCTCATGCCTCTAGATTTAGTGGCATGTAAAAGAACTCCTGTGGGACAAAATTCCGGCACACCGGCGACACTGATATAACCTTTCCAGTTGCGAGCGTTGTTAAATCTATATATATAATTTGAACTGGTAATGGAAATTACGGGAAAACGGCTGAACGGATTTTAATAAATGACCCCTCATTTTGAAGCTTGAAACCCAAACTTTTTCGGAAAAGTAGCAGTTTTCAGTGAAATGTCAATTTTCCTACATCATTTTCCTTTTTTCCGAAATCCATCTGTTGTCAGTTTTGAGAACTAATTTTATTGAATCACGGCCGACTTGATTGAATTTCAGAACAAAACAAAAACACACTACAATAAACAATAGGCTATTACACGAAGGCCATGACCTGCAGGATTGCCGACATATTTAGAGCTCAAATTCAATTTTTTATTAAAAATAATTTACAGGTCTCATTCTGCAGTGTATAATTTTGTGAGTAGAGCTGTGTATTGATTATTAAAATCTACGAAACTTGAGGTGGTTTGATGACATTATTACCATTTTAGAAAATACATATTATTATGGTTAATGTCATGATGCGTCTATTTTTCATTAATTATACATAATATTTATGCTATATTGATGACATGAAAGTGAAACGTTTTGAGGTTATGTAAGTAGGCCTAAATGTAGGGAATATCTTAATTTAGATCTTCATTTCTATAATTTACTGAGTGGCGGCTATATATAAGTACAAAACTTACGTAACATAATAATATTGTTTTTAAAAATCAAATATTTTTATAGTTCTTAATCAAGTGGGGTTGGGTCTTTTTCATATACTTAATGGCAGTGTAGTGTAGATATTGATATGTGTCATTGTCTTCAGTATTGGCTCTAGAGAGCGCAAAAATACAGTTCCTAAGGAAAGACCAAAAGGTATTACTTACTAATGAAATAAGAGGCCTAGAAAATTTTGTAGTCTCCAGATCATTTTAGCATGATCTCTTAGTAGGATGAAATGATTTTACGCTCTACATTTCAAGTTCTACATGCAGCAAAATGCTATTGTTCGAAGAC
This sequence comes from Periplaneta americana, assembly GCA_025594305.2. NCBI lineage: Eukaryota > Metazoa > Arthropoda > Insecta > Blattodea > Blattidae > Periplaneta > Periplaneta americana. The sequence goes on along the minus strand of JAJSOF020000040.1, from coordinate 35,096,142 downwards.
TTAGCAAACCTGACATTTTTATAACTTTCGCCTACAATCCACAATGACCTGAAACAGCTATTGCTATCGTCCTGACATTGATACTTGCGTTTCCGCGTTGAAACTCAAAAACTGAAGTTGGATAGGTTCAAAAAAAGTATGTGGCCTAAAAACCCATTCAGAGGGAGTATGTTTCATTATTATGGAAGCAAATAACTATCAAAAAGACAAGTATTCTTCATTGAAAATAAATCTGAAAAATTTTTATTTGTACGTCTAAAGAACTTAGTTTGCAGCAGCATTTGCTGCACAAGCCACTAGTAAAATATAATTTAAAAATTAATTTGAAAAGCGAGGAGGTTGTTCATTAATCTTTATGAGAGTCACACTCAGGAGAATGGAAGAAATGTCAGAAGAAAGTTAAATATGGAGAGAAATACGACAAGAATGCCCTTTATCGCTTACCCTGTTCAAGATCTACTTGGAGGAATTAGTGAAGAACTGTTTTCAGAACATGGGAGGAGTGATAGTAAGAGGAAGAAGAATAAAGTGGATGAAGTTCTGTTGATATGGCGTTGTTCACAGAAGAAGAGATGATAATAAGAGATATGCTACTAGAGCTAAATGACAGCTGTGAGCAGTATGAGATGAATATGAATACAAACAAGACGAAGAATATGGTTGTCAGAAGAAAAATAAAGAAGAGAAACTTGGGAATTCTAAATGAGACAGTAGAAGGCTTCAAATATTTGGGATGTACTATAAGTAGTAACATGTACTGCTGCCAGGAAGTCAAAAGGAGGATAGCTATGGCGGAGGAAGCTTTAAATAGAAAAAGGAGCACCTTCTGTGGACCTCTGAAGAAACTAAGGAAGAGATGGTGAAGTGCTTTGTGTGGAGTGAAGCATTGTATAGGCCAGAAGTATTGACATTACGACGAAGTGAAGAGAAACGATGGGAGCATTTGAAATGAGGATATGAGAAGAATGAAGCGTGTGATATGTACTAACAGAATATGAAACGTAGCTTTTTTTGGAAAGAGTGGATGTAGGAAGAAGGATGCTGAAACTGATCAGGAAGAGCAGAAATGAATTGCTTGATAAGAAACTGCATATTGATGGATTTACTGGAAGTAATGTTGAATGAGAGAAGAGTTCGAACAAAATAAAGTATCAGATGATAGACATTAAGATATATGAATCATATGCGGAGACTAAGAGGAAAGCAGAAAATAAGAAAGATTGGAGAATGCTGGATTCGCAGTGAAAGACCTGCCCTTGGGCAGAAGACTATGAATGAATATGAATGAGAGATTAAAAGATTTTAACAATGGAAAGAACGTTTAGAAAGAATTTTAAATACAAGGTTAACTAAACAAATATGGAAATATAAACCTAAAGGAAATTTCTGTTGGCAGACCAAGAAAGAGATTGCTGAAAGATCTTTGAAGGCGCAACAGGCATGAACTGAAGAAGCAAATAGAAGATATATTTTAGCAAAACTTGGCGTGAAAGGCATATTTTTAGTCTAATTGGAACATTGTTTCAACAATATTCTTGAAGTATTATTCACTTGTTTATGTCAAAAGTGGCAAGGCATTTTTTTTTGTTTGATTGATCTGTATTTCCTACGCTTAGAATATCTTGTGGTTAAATGTATTTTCAATGTAACAGAATTCACCAGTAGTAAGTTATCAAAAGTACTTCTTGTACTACTACTACTACTACTTCTACTACTACTACTACTAGTACTACTACTACTACTAATACTACTTTTTCTTCTACTATTATTACTACTTCTTTTACTACTACTACTTCCACTTCTACTTCTAATTTTTCTTCTATTGCTACTACTTCTATTACTACATCTTTTACTATTACTTCTACTTCTAATACTACTACTTCAACGACTACTACTATTTCTTCTATTACCACTTATACTGCCACTACTACTACTACTACTACTACTACTACTACTACTATTTCTTCTATTACCACTTATACTGCCACTACTACTACTACTACTACTACTACTACTACTACTATTGGTTCCACTTCTCTTACTACTTATTCTACTACTTTGGTATTATTACTTCTTTTACTACTGCTTCTACTACCACTAATTCTATTACTAATACTACTACTACTACTACTACTACTAGTAGGCCTACTACTATTACTACTAATACTACTACTACTACTGCTACTACTAGTCTACTACTGCTACTCCTGCTACTACTACTACTAGTCTACTACTGCTTCTGCTACTATTGTTACTATTACTACTGCTACTACTACTACTACTGCTATTACTGCTCCTACTACTACTACTACTACTACTATTTCTTCTATTACGACTTATACTATCACTACTTCTACTACTACTACTACTACTACTGCTGCTCTCCTGCTACTACTACTACTAGTCTACTACTGCTACTCTTACTGCTACTGCTACTATTGTTACTACTACTACTGCTACTACTACTACTACTGCTATTACTGCTCCTACTACTACTACTACTACTACTACTACTACTACTACTACTACTATTTCTTCTATTACCACTTATACTATCACTACTTCTACTACTACTACTACTACTGCTACTACTACTACTACTAGTCTACTACTGCTACTCCTGCTACTACTACTACTACTAGTCTACTACTGCTACTCCTACTGCTACTGCTACTATTGTTACTACTACTACTATTGCTATTACTGCTTCTACTACTACTACTACTACTACTAGTACTACTATTTCTTCTATTACCACTTATACTATCACTACTTCTACTACTACTACTACTACTACTACTACTACTTTTACTACTACTACTACTACTACTACTACTACTACTTTTACTACTACTACTACTACTGGTACCATTTATCTTACTACTTCTTCTACTACTTTGGTATTATTACTTCTTTTACTACTACTTCTACGACCACTAATTCTATTACTAATGCTACTACTACTACTATGATTATACTACTATTTCTGCTGCCACTGCTACTAGTACTACTATTACCACTAATACTACTACTACCGCCACTGCTACTACTAGTTACTACTGCTACTCCTACTGCTACTGCTACTATTGTTACTACTACTACTGCTACTGCTGCTATTACTGCTACTACTACTACTATTGCTACTACTGGCTACTGCTACTGCTACTACTACTACTGCTGCTACTGCTACTGCGTGACGCTCTGAAGGCTCCATATTTTAGTAGCGTGTACTAACCTTGGTGTAGCTCTACTGCATACATGGGCACAATTTTCGGGTACGTGAGGCACTCGATTTGAAATAGTTTGTTTACTGGGAGAGGAGACTGCAGAGTAGGATGGGAAATATAAACTGCTGTGACCTGCGTCACCTTATCGTAATCGCTAAGGCGGTCAGTGGCGAATTATTAGGAAAGCGCTTGGATAACGTGAGACTCTGGAAAACTTTGATTCAATTTGGCAAATTAATTCGGCAGCTTTAATCATAAACCTCTTTACTGTTTCTCCGTAGCTGAATTGATTTAAATCACAGGCGAGAAATTGCGTAACTAGCCAATAATATTCCATCACGTTGTCTACGTTTATTTTCTTGAATATTCTGGCGTTTATCAAGATTACTTAATAGATTTGCACGTTCTCGACCTAAAATAATTTCAGAAAATCATATTTCGTTTTCTACGCACATTTGATATTTTTTTATATATTTCTTTTGAAAAATAATACGTACAAACAACATTTAATTCCTCATACCTTTTAATCCAGCGTGTTTAAGGTATAACGTCGTATTTAGTATACTATGCAAATGTTAAGATCATAAATTTTCTTCGGAATAGTACGAAAAAATAACATTTAATTTGTCTTACATTCTAATTCAGCATGTTCTTTATGACATAAGGAATAATGTCGTTGTATATTAAATTTATTAATGCCTAATAGCATTTTCGAGCATAACATACATCGTATGTTCTCCCCTTCTAAACAGCAAAAAAAAAAAAAACTCTTCCTCCCATTTGTCATGAAATAATCGTTTTCTAACGCGTACACACTGCTTTGATAATGCCATTATGCCACCACTGATATTGCTTATGAAACTGATATAGAACCTGCCCACGCCTAGGAGCTACGTAAGGGAGGAACGGGGACTGTGAAGATGTCACTCAGAGCGATAAGCTCTGTGAAGGTCAGTGAGCCACAAATTCTCAAGTGAGGCACGATGCCCATTTCTGCTCTACTAAATAAAACAAACGGAATGATATTAGAAGAACTTGGGTTGTATAGGTCTCGCAAGGACGGAATACCGACGGAAGGAGTGCAAATCAAACACTGCGATAAGGAAGAGCGGGCGACAGGAAAAGTCACGAGATAACTTGAATGATATTCAAGAGTACAGTTAGAAGAGAAATGACATCGTTAGAATCAGTCATGCGTTGTGATAGTTACATTACGTCTTTAGTTTGTTCCATTGCATGTGAATGCGTGTCTTGTATCGCACGGTATTATTATTTCATTCGTAAACATATGTTGCGCGTTTAATTAGGTTCGAATTTTTCTCTTGCTACGTTCTTTATTTCCACAGCGATGTCCTCATTCGTTCATATTCTTGGAAGAGACAGTACTTCCATCGGCGTGCCTACATACACACGTCAAAAGAGACAGCAACGCCAGCATTGGTTTTCGATAATCCTTTCTTGCGCGAGCTATATAATTAAATCATTCATAATGATAGCGCGGTCAGGAAGTTGGAATCTATGTTCTTGAAGCGAAACATTTTATTAACACCACACTTGTACAACCTGAAATGTAGACTACAAACTTTGTTAATTAAAAAGTTGTATTATAAGTTTTGTGTAATTGAACAAGATTTTTATCTTTATTTTTACATTTTGAGAGCACGAAAACATATCGATTTATTTCTTTTTTAGATTAGTAGGCCTACTACGTAACTTTCATTAAATGGCGAGGCATTGAGAATATGTACGCCTAACAGGGGAGGCACTTTACTAAATGTCACCAGTTGGAGTAAAACAAACACTGGAACATTTTTCACATTTAATGGACGCATTTTTGTAATGGAGTTTAAATTTAATTTTTATTTTAGGTAATAGGCTTTTACTTCGCACTATATTAATTTCAATGAGTAAGCAGTGCAAAAAGGGAGTATGGGTTAATTTAATCTCGTCACGATAAAAAAATGGTACATGCAATTTTAGTACTTTCATGATGCAAAACATCATGAATATTTGTATAACAAAACCTCTTAAATTTCTGAACGTGATTATATTACGTATATATCTTGAAAAAAGTGGGAACATCATGTTTTATGATAATCTGTAGAGAAAGTTAGAGAATATTTTGTTTACGTGGGTCGTCACCGCACTGTTACAATAGAATATAATAAAATTAAGGTGTCGATGGTCAAGATCTATGATGATAATGGTGATATTCTTCGGATATTTGGCTCTGAATTCGATGCGGTCCGATTATTATCGCGTGTTTCTCCTATCTGATACAAATATTCTTATTAATCTATAAGAAAGACCTCGATAGATTCGAAACCATGTGATTCGGAAATTTATCGAAGTAGTGGTTGAATTATTGTTTCATGTCATGATCCTATACGATGAAATGTCTACATTCATGTAAGTAGTTAATCAGGTTGTAGATATCGCCTTCTAGCCAATTAATACAATAATTACATATCCTGTGAACATAACATTTGTGTCGTATCTGAACATGTAGCGGCGTATATAGGCTCCCATGACATGACATGATGATATGACTTACCTCAAATAATATTTGATCTTATCATATCTAACCTCATCTAATGTATCACATTGATTGAACTGATCATTAGTAGTATTTATTAGTAGTAGTATTTATTTATTTAACCTGGTAGAGATAAGGCCGTCAGGCCTTCTCTGCCCCTCTACCAGGGATTACAACTATAATATGAAGAATAAAATTACAATTAATATTAAATTTACAATTACAATTACAGTAATAATTAAAGTACGACAAGATCACCTGATTAATGAAAGCTAGACATTTTATAATAGAAGTTAAGAACAAAGAATATTTTTGTATTTACTGAATTACAAATTAAACCTAGAATAACAAAATCCTATAGTGATGAAATTATCGGATATTGAAATATTTTGTGGCAGATTAAGAGAACTATTTACAAGAAACCATGTCTGAACGAGTCTCAATTACTGACCAAGTGCCTAGTAAGTTTGCGTTTGAATTCAATTTTATTTCGACAGTCCCTGATGCTAGCAGGTAACGAATTCCAGAGTCTTGGCAGGGCTATTGTGAAAGAGGATGAGTATGAGGAGGTGCGATGGGATGGTATTGTTAGTATTGTTTCATGGCGAGAGCGTGTGTTCAGATTGTGGTGGGAAGAAAGGCAAGTGAAGCGAGACGACAGGTACGAAGGAATAGAAGAGTTCAAGATTTCGAAGAGAAGGAGAAGTGAATGTAAATTTCTTTTCTTATCTAGTTTAAGCCAACCTATTGTTTCCAGGGATGGGGTAATATGATCATATTTACGAACATTGCTTACAAAACGTACACACAAATTATGAGCACGTTGAAGTTTCGTTTTGATTTCGCTGGAGAGGTCAGTCAGTAAAATGTCAGAAGTGTCAAAATAGAGAAATACAAGCGTCTGCACAAGGGACTTTTTTGAGCAAGAGGGAAGATGAACATTTATTTTTAGCACATGGATGATACAATGAACTAGTTAATCAATAATTGACCGAATCATTGATCAGTGAATGTAAAAATAACATGTTGAATGACTGAATCAATTACTAATATGCAGAAGGATATATTAAATTAAGAAATGAAGAAATTAAGGAAGGTAGAATAACTGACAAATTCCGATGGAAGGACGATTGAGTGAATGAAATGTCGACTGATTAAACGACTGACTTGAACTGACTGAGTAATGACGACCTAGGCCTACTAAATGAACGCCTGTTTGGGTAATTATGACTGTAGAAGAGATTGGCTGACTGACTGACTAACTGACTGACTTACTGGCTGACTGACCTGTCTGACTTACTGACTGACCTTGCTTACTGACCTGACTGACTGATTGACTTTGCTTACTGACCTGACTGACTGACTTACTGACTGACTTTGATTACTGACCTGACTGACTGACGTGGCTGACTGACTGGCTGACTAACCTGACTGACTGGCTGACTGACTGACTGTAGGTCAAGTAATGGATGAATACCTGACACGTTTCCATTACGGTAGTTAAATGTTAGACTGTCTGAAGGTGAGACTAGCTGAAAGAGAGGCGGGCTGAAGTAGAGTTCGGCTAAAGATAGGAATGACTGACGGAAACATTGCGGAAATAATGAAATTACTGATTAATTAAAAGAATAAATTATTGATTAAATGACTGACTAGTTAAATGACTGAATTAGTATGAGCAACTATACAAATGAACGCCTGACACGTTACGACTTGCTCAAAGAGAGACTGCATGAAGGAGGGAGTGCCTGAATAGAGGAAGGAATGACTGAAGGAAAACCTGTGCAAGGAATAAAATTACTCTGTGGATAAAGTGCTGAATAAAGGTATGAGTTACTGATTACATAGTGGCTTTGTATGATCCGCTAAATAAATAGACGTCTTACATGTTAATTTGTCAATAAATTAATTTATAAATGAGGTGACCGACTGAGTAACTGAACGACTGCTGACTGACTGACTGAGTGACTAAACGACTAGCTGACTGACTGAACGACTAACCGATCTCTTACACGCAATGAAATGAAATATCTGGACTATAAGTAATTCTCGTAGTTATTGCCGTGTTAATTTTATTTTGACGCTAAGATTTCCTTGTATTTCCTCTTGAAAATAGTTTTATGATAAGTTACATATTTTGCTGCTACCTTTCGCCCTCAACATTGCATAGAACTGATGTTGTGTTGCATTTTATTGCAAATTGCATTTCATCTATACAGGGTGAGTCAGGATCTCTGCGACAAACTCTGAAAGCGATAGATCTTGCAATTAGGATTATTCTCGTGAACAACCTATGTTTTATGATGCATCGTTTATGAGCTACGAAACATGGAAGATGAGATAGACTTTAGTGACGGTTACAATCACTTATTATGAAATGAGTTGTTCATTAAATGTTTCAAGTACCCTTGCTGAAAAGTGTCTGTCCACCCTGAACCTGATCACATTCATTACATGTTCGTAGCAGTGATTGTCGGATTCTGTCGAATATTTCATGTCTCTCACCAGCAAATGTTTACCGTAAACATCTGGGTTAGAATTTTTTGTGTACCGTAAACATCTGAGTTAGAATTTTTTGTGTACCGTAAACATCTGAGTTAGAATTTTTTGTGTACCGTAAACATCTGAGTTAGAATTTTTTGTGTACCGTAAACATCTGAGTTGGAATTTTTTGTGTACCGTAAACATCTGAGTTAGAATTTTTTGTTTACCGTAAAACATCTGGGTTAGAATTTTTTGTGTACCGTAAACATCTGGGTTAGAATTTTTTGTTTACCGTAAACATCTGGGTTAGAATTTTTTGTGTACCGTAAACATCTGAGTTAGAATTTTTTGTGAACCTGTCATTTTGCTACCCGTTAGAAAGGAGCAACTTATCTTGAGGTTTTTCAGAACACAATTTCATTTTTCATTGAGAATGTACACCTCGCGATGTTCAGGGATATGTAGTTTCAACAAGATGAAACCCCCGCCACACTTCAGCAAATCTGAACAACAAAGGGAAGCAATGGATAGGGAGAATGAGATCTGTTACATAGCCACCGCGTTCACCCAGTTTAATGTCCCTAGATTTTTTCCTTTGGGAACATGTGAAGAGTGTCGTGTACTCTCCTCCAGTTGACATCAGAGAGGAAGTAATTTTGTGATTCGCTACGTTTAATCATATTCGACACACCTGAAATGTTCGATAAAATCCCACAATCACTGCTACGATGATATAATGAGTAAAGAGCGAAAATGGAGTGCGTATTGAGAGAAAACAAGTTTACTGACGTTACGAGTGTGGATGGAAGTTTACCTCTTAAGCCTTAATTTTTCTGAAGCGACGCATGCGAGTTGCGAGACCCGCCTCGCACAAATCCGGACTACACGAGAGGTAGTGAGTGGTTTCTATAGCTGTGAGGTACGCAGACCTCACATCTCGCAGTTATAGAAACCACTCACTATCTCTCGTGTAGTCCGGATTTGTGCGAGGCGGGCCTCTCAACTCGCATCCGTCGGTTCAGAAAAACCAAAACTTTAGTACACTGACTTTACGCTCGCAACTCATTGGTAATTAGTGGACGTGATTTCGTAGCATTTATTTGCCATTATTCGTCAGTTCTTTGCTTACTCCCGTTCTACCCAGTGTACACTTGCTAGCACATTTCTTACCTTTTCCTCTTAGATTTTACATTCATCCGCACGTCTCCACTTCTTTATTCGTACATCTGCATACGTACAGCATTTCTTTACTCCCCAGCGTAATTCTTCTCATTCTTCCGTACTTCTTCACTTAATTTCGTGGCATTTATTTACGATTTTACCAAAACATCGGTAAGACACACCGAATGCAAATGAGACTTTGCATTTGAAGCTGCGGTTATTTGTTGAACAGTTCGGACCTCTACACTTCTTTACGGACAATCTTAACGGGAGGAGAAAACTTTTATTATACCGTCCACACCTGTGGAGTAACGGTCAGCGCGCCTGGCTGCGAAACCAGGTGGCCCGGGTTTGAATCCCGGTCGGAGCAAGTTACCTGGTTGAGGTTTATTCCGGGGTTTTCCCTCAACCAAATACGAGCAAATTCTGGGTAACTTTCGGTGATGGACTCCGGACTCATTTCACCGGCATTATCACCTTCATATCATTCAGACGCTAAATAATCTAGATGTTGATACAGCGTCGTAAAATAACCCAATAAAATAAAAAAAATTAAATTTATTATACCCGTATTATTATTTTATATTTTTTTTATTCCGTAATATAAAAAATTTATATTGGACATTGCGTTCCGAAATAGACTAAAATAATGATGAATCATATTTCAAATTCGCTCCTGTCAGATCATGCGTTGTAGAGAGGTTTTTTGCAGTATAAACGCTACCTAACTAATATTGTAAGACCTCTCAATTCTTGATGAAATATTGTTTTCATTGCAACAGGTGCAACCATGAAGGAGGAAAAAGTCGTACAAAGTAAGATAATATACATTTTCTGTATGTTGGTAACTGTATAATTTCATTGTACAGTTCATGCATTTTGTCAAGACACTCACGATGTGCAGTACTGGAAAAACATTTCTGTAGAGAGGGTAGGAATAGAAGGGAAGGTCGGGCGTGTGTCTACCGAGTTCAAGGCAAATACTAACCTATTCCCCTATAATTCGTAAATAGACTCATCCGAGCTTCTGCGCAGCTCTGTAGGAAGAATGTGGGAGTGTCTGGACATGCATGGGCTGTAAATATGTGTATTATAATGCTATAACACACCAAATTATACATATTGTAAATACTTACTCACTTATGGATTTTAAGGACCCCGGAGGTTCATTGCCGCCCTCACATAAGCCCGCCATCGGTCCCTATCCTGACCAAGATTAATCCAGTCTCTATCATTATATCCCACCTCCCTCAAATCCATTTTTATATTATCCTCCCATCTACGTCTCGGCCTCCCCAAAGGTCTTTTTCTCCGGCCTCCCAATTAACACTCTATATACATTTCTGGATTCGCCCGTACGTGTTACATGCCCTGCCCATCTCAAACGTCTGGATCTAATGTTCCTAATTATGTCAGGTGAAGAATACAATCCGTGCAGTTCTCCTTTGTATAACCTTTTCCATTCTCCTGTAACTACATCCCTTTTAGCCCCAAATATTTTACTAAGAACCTTATTCTCAAACACCCTCAATCTCTGTTCTGTAAATAAATGTGGTAATTTAATGTGAAATGTAACCAATATGTGTTTTAATATTTTGAAGTGCATTCTCGGAAGACTATAAATATGTAGCTCAAACAACGGTTTCTTGTGTCTGGCTGTATGAGAAGGACGGTACACGTGCTGGTCATAGTCAACACCTATAGTCGATGTTGAGTTACAACTCCCCAATGTCCTCTCTAGAAATGAATGTGAGCAGGTTAATGGTAGACACATTGAACACCTTCTGTAATCTGTCGTCTATGGTAGTTCAACGTATAAATGTGTAATCTATTTCATAATTTATATTGACTATTACACTTTTACTACGTCACATCACTTTTGACCAATAAAACGGTACGAAAGGACGTCTTTCAACCAATCATGGCTGCTTATCGCACAATTTTATCGCGTCCCTAGCATTTGTTTAATTTTATCGCGTCCCTAGCATTTGTTTATTTTTATCACTACCCTAGCATTTGTTTCTTTGTTTTTTGCCAACATTTCAAACTGCTCTGGTCTGGACGTCAAAAACAGGAAATTACAAACCACTCCAGTCGATGCACAGCACTTTCAAATATGACTCGCATTGGCATTCAAGAACAAGAATTAATAAAGATCACTGGTCATATATGAAGAGCACCATTCGGAAATCCTGAATAAGTTGAGGGATACACCATGTACATCAACGAGTTCACTTCTTTTACGCACACGTCCAATATAACATCATCTGAACCGCCAATCACTAAAAGATTCGAATTAAAAAATTGTGATTTCAATAATTGTTTCTTTTAAAGTTATTCATGTTTATTTTTTATTTCATCATCGTTAATTAAAACGTTTTTTGTTTATTTCATCATTCCTAATTAAAACTTTTCTAACACTTGTTTATATTATTTAGGTTATGTTATAGCTTCTGCTATATGATATTATGGATAGTCACGTATCAGAGATTGTTTAATACTAAGATTTATTGAAAATCATCTGTCAAGTGACGTTGATTACTGGGATCCGGATGATTGAAGTGGAATGCAAATGTTTTAATAAAAGTGAAACTGAATCAACAAAGCCTTCTTGACTAGTAACCGTCCACAGAGTTCAATGAAGATTCCATAGTTGGCACAACTGATAACAAGAAAACACAATCATAAAACACTACTGCCATCTAGCGTAATGTTGAGATGGTACAATAATATATTTGAAGACAGTTGTATTTTCGTAAGCAGTTAATATTTTATTGTATTGGAGTACTTCGTTACTTCTAATCTTTATATACTTTCTTCTAATCGTGTAATAGTCAATTAAATCCCATTCGAGTTTTGATTTTCTCTAGATAAATCAAAACCTCTAGTGAGATTACTGTTGAAAATATCACTAAAACCTGTGTTTTATGCAGTGTCTCGTAGGTTCTTGGCAACAAGTCAAAGAATATGGGTTGTTTAGCGAAAATTGGTCCTCATTGTGAGATGAATCGCCCCTCACAGTTTGTCGCAGAGGTCTTCACTCACCCTGTATTACGTATTGCGCTGATTGCTTTATATGTTTTAAACATCGTCGTCAACTTCGCTCAAACCACAGAGCAGATTATACCTGTGGTTCAAGGAGAATATACATGTGCCCTGGATCTTAATGTCTCTCCAGCTAACAAGCAATAAAAGTGTCACTAGAGCAGAATGTTATACTGTAATTAATTATTCAACTTAATACCGCGCAGTACATCGTTTCCCCACCCCTTTATATTCAAGACGTCATAATTTCAAGTTCGTGCGGGTTCCAAATTACATTAGCTTTTAATACTGTTGTCTCGCTTGGTTGCGGCATACTTCTAATCAAATAGGCGTAAGATGGAACGCCTTCTTCGTCGTGCTTGTTTTGTAATGGGACGGAGAGACGCGACACGTGATTGGCTGAATTGTTTTCTGCGCTAGGATACTTGAATTCTAATTCCATCGAGTATAAGTTGAATAATTGTAGAGTTTAGACAAAGCCAGTATTTGGAGTAAGTTTAGTTCATGTTTTTCCATCCTTATAGCGCAACAAATACATAATAATAATAATAATAATAATAGTAATAATAATAATAATATTATTATTATTATTATTATTATTATTATTATTATTATTATTATTATTATTATTATTATTACTACTACTACTAATATCACCAATACTACTACTACTACTACTACTACTACTAATAATAATAATAATAATAATAATAATAATAATACCTCTACTACTACCAGAGACCTGCAAGAGAGCGATGCTTAACGATATCTGAGATCGGTTTTACCGAATGCACTTCGTGTGTAATCGCTCGAGCTCGGGTTTGGCCTGCGCTCGCTCGAGCTCGCCCGGGGATCGCTCCCCTGTCGGAACGAGCGCTCGCTTCAACCACTGTACGCTAAGCAGTATGCTACAGTACTACGTAGTTCAGCATTGGTAAAAATCGAATGCATTCATTTGATTATCAAAACCATTCGAAATAAGAGAAATATTCACAATATCACTCGATTATTCATTGATTTTGCTTACCACCACAACAAGCCGTATGAAGTTACACAAAATATGTACTCGCATAACAGAATGTGTTCCATTTTAAGATAATGATAAGAGCTTCGAGTTCAGAATCATATGACGCAAAAATAGAATGATAAGCTTCGAATGTTCTGTGTGGTTGTAGCGTACTGACTCTTCTAACAGCCCCAGTATTTGACCCTGATCTTTATTAAATTAAACACCTGACCTACATGGCGATAAGAAAAAGAGCGCTGCTCTCAGGCTATAGGCCTACGTATAGAATGACTAATCAACATACTGCAATGTTATTGAACAATTCATTCATGCATTCGAATGATTTAATCCTACAATGGAATAATCATAGAAATCATTCGATTGTTTTCAACAATTATATATTTTAGTGGAAATTTAATTAATTACATATTTTTCTTTGTTTAGATTGAAACAGCCTGAAATGATTTTCTGTATAAATATATTTCATTCCTACTCAGTTTAACATTTAACTTAAAAACAAACTGAGACACAAATTTAATCGTGATAATATTGTAAATGCAAATGAAATGTTTCGTTATATTACTATAAAATGTATATAAAACCGAGAAATTACATTTAATACGTGACAACTAAAAATGTCTATCGAAGTATGAAATGCAAATAATAAATTAGTAGCGATATATTTTGTTTCATCTCGAACGTAATATGAACTTTACTCATTAACTTGGGAATATTTTTATTTTAGTAGGTTATTTTACGACGCTTTATCAACAGCTTAGGTTATTTAGCGTCTGAATGAAATGAAGGTGATAATGCCGGTGAAATGAGTCTGGGGTCCAGCACCGAAAGTTACCCAGCATTTGCTCGTATTGGGTTGAGAGAAAACCCCGGAAAAAACGTTAACCAGGTAACTTGCCCCGACCGGGATTCGAACCCGGGCCACCTGGTTTCACGCTGACCGTTACTCCACAGGTGTGGACAATCCTATGTACTTTAAGGTATTCTTATCGCTTACTTCTCCGAATTTAGTCCAAGCAGAGCTAGTAGGTAACTGCTTTCCCTTTTCTTCCACTACTCTGACTCTGCTGATTTAACTTTATTTTCGGCATATACTTTTGACATCGTGTCTTGTAATCTTATACCATCAACAGAGACGGTGTCCGAGCCTCTGCTTGAGATCGACGTCGATACTATTGAATCATCTTCAACATTCGTTTTGATGAAACGTACTGATTAGACAAGCCTACATTCACCTACTGCTTACTGCTACCGGAAGAGCACTCATGAACACCGAGCGCTCGTCCTCAGACCCGATCGCTCGGTGTGTTGCCTTACTTCGTGATTTATCGGAACTATTCGTATATGATCGCTATTCATTCAGTCAGTGCCTTCCTGGACTGATAACGATATCCCGCGCTCGCTCTCTTGCAGGTCTCTGACTACTACTACTACTACTACTACTACTACTACTGCAACTACTACTACTACTACTACTACTACTACTACTAATAATAATAATAATAATACCAAATAATACCACTACTACTACTACAACAGTAACAAACAGAAATGACACTCGGGAGGAAATTAAACACAGAATAAATATGGGAAATGCCTGTTATTATTCGGTTGAGAAGCTATTGTCATCTAGTCTTCTGTCAAAAAATCTGAAAGTTAGAATTTATAAAACAGTTATATTACCGGTTGTTCTGTATGGTTGTGAAACCTGGACTCTCACTTTGAGAGAGGAACATAGGTTAAGGGTCTTTGAGAATAAGGTTCTTAGAAAAATATTTGGGGCTAAGACGGATGAAGTTACAGGAGAATGGAGAAAGTTACACAACGCAGAGCTGCACGCATTGTATTCTTCACCTGAAATAAATAGGAACATACAATCCAGACGTTTGAGGTGGGCAGGACATGTAGCACGTAAGGGCGAATCCAGAAATGCATATAGAGTGTTAGTTGGGAGGCCTGAGGGAAAAAGACATTTGGGGAGGCCGAGACGTAGGTGGGAAGATTGTATTAAAATGGATCTGAGGGAGGTGGGATATGATGGTAGAGACTGGATTAGTCTTGCTCAGGATACGGACCTATGTCGGGCTTACGTGAGGGCGGTAATGAACCTCCGGGTTCCTTAAAAGCCATAAGTAAGTAAGTATACCTTCACAAAAAAAAACACTGACCAAGAACTATCCCATGGACTATACGCTATGGCTCAAAGGCCAAGAATCTTGGCGTAAATAAAAAAGGCAATTGCTGAAGGGGAACCATATCGCCATGAACATTCTCTTCCTAGAGAAGTAATAGAAATTATAAAAATTGTGTTCAAGGATTTGAGTGATAAGGGCCTTTTGAAAAAGTGTGTGCATGGGCATACACAAAATCCAAATGAATGTTTCAACAGCCTCATCTCGGAGCGCCTTCCCAAATCTGTGTTTGTACAGTTAGAGACTCTCCAACTTGGTGTGCTGGTGCTGTCACCACTTTTAATGTTGGTATAATCAGAACTAAGGTGCTGGAGAATATGGGAATAGATCCTGGACACAATATGCTGCAAGGACTAAAAGCCATCGACCAACTCCGCGTTGCCGAAGCCAATGAAGCTGCAGAAATGATGACCAAGGAGGCCAGAACAAGGAAAAGGGCGCAGAAGAGGAAAATGAACGACAGAGAACAGGTCAAGCAGCAAGATTTCGGCGCTGGAATGTTTTAAATGGCATTTATTGAGAAGTATATGTTTTTCAGTTTAAACCTAATTTGCCAAAAGTAAATTTTTTCATGATTTAGGAACACTTTTCTCAAAACCTATTTGGAGTTATTGACTTAAAATTTAGTACACTCCTTACCAGCATCACACTTGATGTTACTTACAACTTACAAATGGCTTTCAGAGAACCCAGAGGTTCATTGCCGTCCTTACAAAAGCCCGGCATCGTTCTCAATCCTGAGCAAGTTTAATCCGGTCTCTATCATCATATCCCACCTCCCTCAAATACATTTTAATATTATCCTCCCATCTACGTCTCGGCCTTCCCAAAGGTCTTTTTCCCCCCGGCCTCCCAACTAACACTCTATATGCATTTCTGGATTCGTCCATACGTGCTACGTGCCCTGCCCATCTCAAACGTCTGGATTTAATGTTCCTAATTATGCCAGGTGAAGAATACAATGCGTGCAGTTCTGCGTTGTGTAACTTTCTCCATTCTCCTGTAACTTCACATCCCTCTAAGCCCCAAATATTTTCATAAGCACCTTATTCTCAAACACAGTTAGGCTCTGTTCCAAGTTTCACAACCATAGAAATGTGATGTGCCGTAAAAATCATGGTAATTCGTTGATATTTAATGTACTCCATACTATTTACATATTGGAATTTATTGTTATTTTTTAAATATTGAAACAAAATGATTATAGAACATGAGCATATTTTTCCAGGAATGTAATTTTTTGTGAGTGATCCCTACACTTATTCTGTGACTCCACCCAAAATTTGATCTATCTATATTTGAAAATAAACGAGAAAATGGTTCTGACCTGTACATATTACGTATTTTTTAAATTTATGCACATTAATTTATTTAAAAGAAAAATGAAACAACTGCATTACTTATACCACAGTGTGACATGAAAATGCCTTAGAGTATCTATTATAAAAATTCAAGCAATGTCATCAAAATCTTTGCTTACTGTGACTAGAAATGTCGGTGCATGTAAAAGTAAGCTTTTTAAACATTTTAACATCCTGGTTACCTTAAGAAAGATATTAATGTTTTATGACTTCTTACTGGTGGCGTGATTAAGTGTTTATGGTGTTTTCTAGCAGGGGATGTTCTCTATTGTTCGGGATTTCATTAAAATGTCATCCATACTTTTTGTGACACTGGAGAGACAATTTTTTTCCTCACACGAATAATCGAAAATATTAACATTTTTGAGCGCCGGTTGGCTACTTAGTGTACATGCGTAATATTCACACAAAATTGTTTTATAATGAATAACAATATAATTTAATGAGACTTGCATTCGAAATTTCAGTCGCAAAAACTGCATTTTTAATGTTATTGAAGGAATTTTGAGATGGTCGCGCGAATTCTATATCGTGAAAATTCTCTGGTTCCAGAATTGGTAGTCTGTACGAAACAAAGTAGATACAATATTAGACATCTCTAAATTAAACAAGCAATTTATTTCGGAATATGTATTATATGTCTTTCTCGTGTTAAATTTTACCGTACCTGGTTACATGTTTCGGCCTGCTATTGGCCTTCTTCAGAACTGGTTGTTGCTGGTCTTGGGGCACTTTGTTTTGTTTCCTGTTTGTGTAGTGTAATGTGGAGTCAATGAGTGTGTGTGTTCTGAAATTGAGTTATTTGTTGAAATTTCATTTGGATGTGTTTTTTGTGTGTCTGTATATTTCGTATTGTTCTAGTGTGTTTAGTTTCTGGCTCTTTGTTAGAAATTTAATTTTTTCAGTCGTTGACTTTACTACTTTATATATTTTGTTAGGTGTTAACCTTTACATAATAAATTGTGTGATGTATGAACGTTTTCGTTGAGCATGTCAACATCATCAGATACACTCTGTCATTTTACAATATCGATACTCTCAGTGTTATCTACACAATCTACACATACAATACATGTTTACTATCATATGAAGATAAAACCTATTAAAAATTATATGAATTAGTATTATAATGTTGAATTGTGGATACCCCAACTGTCAACAATTAAAATATACTTATATTATCATGGGTATATACTTTGCAAGTCATCACATGTGAACGATAATATGAACGATGTAATGATATGAGGCTAAAAGTAAGATAAAATATAAAAACGAGCTAACTCTATTTAATGCTTTACTATGCATATGAGGATTTGCAAATTACAATATTTTGTTACAAGGTATTCACTTTTCCATATCATTATGTAAAATTCTAGCCTGTTATAACTGCCTATATTTTGTAGATCTTGGTGTTATTATTTATGCCAATATGTTGGGTTTAAACTGTTTATAGTTAATCAGATGATGGGCGTATGTTCTGTTGTTGTTCATGTTACACTGAAAATAATCAAAGTCGTAGGTAGTTAATCTGATTTTGAAACTGATGGATTTGATTTTAATATTTGTAATGTATTAAATGAAACTTACGGATAATTATTCAATCTAGTAGTTATGTTGTAGAAGTTTATTTAACATGGTGTGAATCGAAAGTCTGAAATCTCTGAAAGAAATTAAGTGTTGAAAATTAATATTAGCTTAGTTAAAACAAGTGGTGCAATTTGTTATATAAATTTGATTGAATGTCCGGTTTCAATTAATGTTGGCTCTTTGGTTGGATGTGTAGAATGAACCAACATGGTTACAAAGAAAAACTAGCACAAGAAAATGGATACAACCCCAACATAATTGAAACATAATACGAAAGACAAAACATAGTGACAAAAAAAACGTAAGAATACAACGCAAATACAATAACACAAAAATACATCACACTAACATACGAAAACAAAAACACATATAAGATTGCAACCTCATTCAAGAAATTAAATTACAACATCGCATACAGAACAAATAATACACTTCAAAAACATCTCAACACACAAACAAACAAACAAACAAATACAACAGACTATACAAACTTAAATGTAACACCTGCAACAACTTCTGCATAGGACAGACACGTTACAAAGAACACATCACAGCCATAACAAAATCATAAAACACTTCCACATATGCAGAACAAATCACAAATGCTAACCACACCCACAGAAACATCAACACAGATATGGAAATTCTACACATCCAACCAAAAAGCCAGAAAATAAACACACTAGAACAATACGAAATATACAGAAAACAATGAAATTCTCAACACACAACTCAATTTCAGAACACGCACTCTTTGATTCCACGTTACACAAACATACCCCCACAGGAAACAAAACAAAAGACACCAAGACCAGCAACAACCAGTTCTGAAGAAGGCCAATAGCAGGCCGAAAGATGTCAATAAGGTACGGTAAAATTTAACAAGAGAAAGGCATAAAACATATTCCGAAGTGATATATAGTGTTAAAAGTTGTGTAATCAAGATATAGTAATTTAGTATTTCTCATTATTGAAGTACAAATCTGTGCGATATATGCTGTAGTAAATGAAGTATAATATGGTCTATATTTAACGACTATTATGATTTAAATAACAAGTAAGTTTCTTTAGACCATAAACAACACCCTTGCAAAATGAAGAAACATGGTTTACCTTCCTTTCTCCTTCCTCTACCCTTAGTATGCAAATTGCAGAAGTTATTGCGTTTTTTAAAACCTTTTAATATAAAGTGAATTATGAAGTTGGCGGTTGTCTGGCTACGCGACCCACTGAAATATCATATCCACGGGGAAATCGTGTGTAGTAACAAGCCATTTAAAGGGTGCAGGGTGTAATCAATGCCATTAACGGCTTTCGGGTTGTTAGGACGTAACGATCTGGAAATGTTTCACAACGTTGACGTAGAAATGTTTTATAGACCTCATCAGATCCCTCCCACAGTAACTCTAAAGAACATTTCCCAAACAGAGTCGAGCATTATGAGAACATAGACTACACAAGTACCTATACGGACTTCGAACACAAGCAACGTTCCGTGTAACGACTGGATTTTAATCTAAACACAGTTTCGTGGCAGCAGGAAAGGAAGTATGTTTTCTTTTATAAAAATACTAGCCGTACCCGTGCGCTCCGCTGCACCCGTTAGAAATAAATATAAAGTAATTATATAATTAAAATAGGACATTTGATCCAGGGAACATTCGTGTTTGATAGAAGGATAAATCGTTTATTATGTTATTTAATTTACATTTAATTAAAAAATTGATATGCGATCATTTTGATCCAGAGACCACTCATTTGGTCATAAAAATTAGTTTAGGAAATACAGGAAACGAATATACAGAATAGCCTATCAAGTTTTCTGTGCATAAGAATCTATTTTAATCTTACCTGTCCTCGATTCACTCAGAAGTTACTGTGATAACATTATAGCATTATGTCCATCTAGAGAAACTACACTTTCCAATGGTGAATTAATAATTAATTATACAAATCGGTTAATTTAGCTTCAGATATTATTTCATAGAAACGCAGAAACATTATCTGTAGGCTATCTTTCATAGCTTTCGATTGTTGCTGTCCAAGGCCGCTTATAGACGAAGTCATTTGTTTTTTAATTCATTGCACGGCTTAGACGGCAGGTATTTTAATTTTAAAACTCATTTATCTCATTAAATATCAGTCCTTTAAAAATTTTTTAAAGAATAAAACTTATCGGAAATGATTTTTAAAGAAATATTTATGTAACATTTTTCATAAAAATCAATAATAAGCGAGATATTTCGATATATTTAATTCAGGCCCCCTTATAACCCCCTTTTAAATAATGTATTTTGAATGCCATATAGCCTATAATCTAAGTTACAACGAACGTAATTTATATTCCAATTTTCATCGAAATCCGTTCAGTCATTATCGCGTGAAAAGGTAACAAACATACAGACAGACAGACATACAAACAAAAATTTCAAAAAAGGGATTTTCGGTTTCAGGGTGGTTAATTATATATGTTAGGACCAATTATTTTTGGAAAATCGAAAATTACCAGAAAAATTTCGGCTACAGATTTATTATTAGTATAGATATACGGTATATTAAGATACCCAATGTCAACAATTTAAGTGTTGTGAATAAGAACAATCCTAATATGCATTTATTTAATTTCAAGTATTTCGTGTTTGATGGTCACGATTTAAGACAACTGATGTTAAATTTTGCAGTAAGAAGTTGCGAAAATTCATGCTTACCTTGAAATAGTAGGATAGGGTAGGGCTACTTGAATCAAGTTTACTTCAGTCTCAATTCACAGCTATAGAATTCCCATTTTCAAAACTGGAACATCATTTTACTTTGCAGTGATGTGTCTTCTATTAAGAAATAGCAAATTTAGTTTTCATACGCGAGCATATTTCAAGATAAACAAGATATTATAGAACATGTCAAAACATTGATTTTTCACAAAAGTTGGGGTAATTTGGATCAATAGTGGGGCTATTTGGATTACATGTTATGTTGCAACGTCGTACTGAAATGCAAACCCACAATGTCATAAACTAATCATATCACAATAATATAAATATTATAAACTCGGAACTTGAAAATACTTATAATGTAGGCGAACTAAACATATTTTCCACAAGCAAATTGTTTTCGTCCGGCTGCTCCTACGCACATTTCATGGCATCAGGTTTTGCATGACTGGCATCTTATCCAGTCACCTTTTGTGAACGAATTCTTATCAAAATAATTGACCCCGCAAAACCACTTGGTTCACTGTCATCTTCAGTCGTTTCTTGTGATGATTCTTCATCTGAACTGCTGGCTTTTAATTTTTTTATTGCAAACTATCTTCTTGCCTTTTGTGGATTAGTTTCTTGATTCCTTAACAGGTGTGCTCTTCTCTAATTGTAACTTTCTCTTCGCTCTGGTTTTCTCAATATTTTCAGAGGATGTCAGATGAGAATTAGCTTGCTTTTGTCTGTTTACATCTTTCTTTATCATATTTTTCATATGATTCAAGTAGCCCCAGTAAAAATGATTCAACTAACCCCATCCTTTGGATTTACGTATAACTCACGTAATTGTATGTATTTATTTACACTGCAAGTGGGCAAGCACCCGGTGGCAGTGGTATATACAATGTTAACAATACACAATAAAATGATAACCAATACACAATAAAATTTACAATACACAATACAATTTTACAACACATATACAATTTTACACACAATACAATAATAATAATACACAATACAATTTAACACAATAATAATAAAACATAAAATAAAATACCTAATTTTACAATACAACCTACATAATTATCTACAGGCCCTACATAAGTTTCAATAGTCTTTCACTTTACTCTCATCTCATTCCCTGTAGTGGCACTATGACGCATTTCACTGACACTCTGTAACACATTTCACTGACACTATAGAACACATTTCATTGACGCTATAAATTATCACTGATCGGAACTGTTCACTGCACTGTAAAACCATAACTTCACTGACTCACCTCGCTTCACTGATACAACAGTTCAAATAAGTCAAATAATTACATCCTTATGCATACTTATAAACAGAACTACATTTAAACTAAACATTTCTAGTCTAAGGCCCTCTTACACGCTATTTTTAAATAATTTACAATTCAAACCAAGGAAGTAAACTCGTCAGCCTAGATAAATACATGTCACCTTAAAAAAATTAAATGTTGAATGTCACCTTAATTTTAATTTTCACTTTATATACAACTTTTTAAATTATTCTTGAATCTCCTTAAGGAAGGACAGCCCTCAAAGACCGCTGCAGGTAGGTCATTCCAATCATTTATAGTTCTATTTAAAAATGAGAATTTACCTACATCCGTTTTCTGTTTCCTACATTTGATTTTAAAATCATGATCGTTTCTACCATAGTACGTTGGCTTTTCTAACCGAGCCGTTATGTCTACCCATGCTTTCTGACCTAGATGTGCTCTCCTACGTTTCGAAACAGAATGCGCTAGTTGTACCATAAAAGAACGAATTGAGTAGTAGGTTACTTGATAACAGATAGGTTATACGGAATAACTACATAATTTTAATACTAAGTCTTATTTACTAACGTTTGCAGGTTGTATGGAATTAAGAACAAAGCAAATGGCGCTTACCTAAATGTCTTTGAAGTTCTCCTGAAGCTTGAAAAATGTATGTAATGACTTAAAAACGCTTGAACAACACGGCCAACCGATCCGTACAAGTTCTCAATGGTAATGACTGCCTGTAAGTGCAACAGTTTGTGCGCAGTAGGCCAAATGCATAAATTGATCCTACTAGCCCCTTGATTCAACTAACCCCACCCTACCCTATGTACGCTTGAATTATAGGTGACATTTTCCGGTTGTTGGTCAAATTTTCCGATTTCTTCCCCTAATTATTTATTTGCATTTTGAAAAATTGAATTAAATATATTAATATTCATGAAAACTAAGGTGATATCCTTAAAATTACTATGTACCATGCTGACAATACAGGGTGTTAAAAAGTAACGTTTACGTTAGAGGGGTAATAGAGGATGTAAAAAGAAATATCTTTTGTAAGTGACAAAACTTTGGCAGATGCGCCGTTTATTGTATGCGTACTCGTAAGTGTTAGTATAATCCGTAAAGAACCAGACTGATTGTCGTTTTAGAGGTGGTGTTCATACTGCCGTTCATTGATGGCGTTGCACAACTGGTACCTTCGTACTATGGAGTGCCTGCGACGCTCAAACATTTAACAAATTTAATCCGAACAAACGTAACATTTTAAAATTCCTTTGCAGAACGAAAACTTGCATTTGTTCAGCTCAAATTACTGCACATTTAAAGGACAAAACTATATTTCTTTCAGTCGTTTATTATCATTGTACACTGATCTCTTAAATTGACTGAGAGTACTGGGGATTAAATCAATGGCTTTCCCAAAACCTTCTATGAAACGTTTCATATAAAGCAATTCTTTATCTCGAAAAGGAAGTAAAAACAAACAAAACAGTATTAAACTTTGTTTGAAATATCTCAAAGAATAACTGCTTGTAATTAATGACATTACAGTACTTACGGCTCACCTGTATACTAATGTGACTGAAACGTTTATGTTCGAATACAGATTTTAAATTTGTAAACATAGGATATTGTAGAATTGTTATCTTAGCATATTTTCTCACACTTGTATATCTCTGTACTCTTCACAAAACTCTGAAATATCACTATTTTATTTTTATAACAGCTAATCTATGAAACATTTTATGATAATTCAAATATTGACAAATTTTATCTGCGAGTAATATCCTGTAATTTTTTACATTGATATATTTATGTCGGTGTGTATACACTTGAAATTAAACAGCGTTACTGTGACGTGTAAGTACAGTTGCATGCTACCAAGTATTGAACAGCAGAAAATCTCAGGAAATCTCTGAAACGATTTTAAAATACAATCACAGTCTAGTATATACAGTCTCGAAGCTTGGGGTGATTTTTTGCATTTCTCGCGATAGTTGCTAGCCGCTTGGAGCGCTGTGTGTACTAGGAACAATAAACTGTGTCACTGGCATCGTGATCTACAATACAGGCCGTAAGGCAGACCATGTGACTCGCTTAACCCGATCACGAGTGCATATAAAAGTAACATATTTCTCTAAAATGTAGTGTAATTGCATTAATAAAGTTTAGAACAATGATTAGGAAACACTTCAGACATAATTCCTTGCGAGTTAAGGTGTAATATTATTTTTGGTGTGAAAATTACGTTGTTTGTATGTGTAATACCTGCCTTTATTTCGATTAAATATTGCGAAATTCTTGTACATTGATTTATGCACGATTCAATAATTTTCAGTTTCACCGCACGATATGTTGAAATTATAGGTTATGTTTACTGTACCAGTTGCCCCTTTCTGTCTAATTTTAGTGGTCTCCAATGCCCTGCCATTCATATGGAAATATTATAGGTTATGTTTACTATATCTTATATTTCTAAATTCGCAATTATACATTATAATTAAGCACAATGTCAGGTATGATACTCCGCACATTCAATTTGTCTGTATTTTAATACTGCAATTGAGTATTGAATTATTGTATTTATCTACTACCTAAGAGACGAAGTAACAATCGTACGTACACTCATTTCATAAGAGTGGTATGATGAATTTTCTGTCTTTATCTAGGAAGGTAGATGTGCTATATTAAAATCACAATATAAATTCTTTTTTATTAAATCTCAAAATAGCTTCCATTCTAAACTTAAAATGTTGATGCGAAAAGATTATGTTAACATGTAAAATTTTCTTCACATTAACATAACACAGTTTTGTAATTATTTCTGCAACATATTATGCAACAAGAAGTAAACGGAACTTATGGACACATTCCACTAAATAAAACTTAGCTATTATGCGCAATAAAGTTATAATATAATAATTCACTGAGCTCCATACACTGAAATAGAAAACCCGAACATATATTACGGCCTGGTCTAGATCGAAAAGGCATTGACTGTGCCGTATTTCGCATTGTTGTGAAAAGTTGTGTAAATGTGAAATGTTCGTTATTGGTTGTAATAAATGTAAATTCCTAAAATACAATAATTTGAGTAATAATGTGGGACAAGGAGACGTTTGTTGCACTATAAATTCTAAGAACAAGAGGTCAGAGTTATCCTTCCGAAAGATCCAGGAAGGTGAGTTTATAAAATGTAATATATAATTTATGAAAATAATATATAAACCTTATGCATTTCGTATTTCAATAGTGGAAGGAAGGTGTTAATTTTTCAAAAGAACACGATATCAAAAGTACAATACATTTTATCGTCTGCTAGGGAAAGAGTCTGTGATGAGGCGATAGTAGCGATCCTGGTGGCTAGCAACTATCTATGGATGCATATTTCAACTGTATATGTTTGCATATTTAGCAAGTATCGAGCTTCGCAACTGTATATACTAAACTGTGATACAATTACGAAGTGAACGATTGTTTCTTAGAATTCGTTAAAATGCTACAAGCTCCTACGACTTAATGTAGGCACTTCTTTATAATGTAGGTAAAGCAGAACTTTTCCCACTTGATGAATAATCTATACTACCTCGGCTTGAGGTCTTGTTATGTACTCCGGTATTTCTGCAGACCGTTTAACATGGAAGCCACGCTGTTGCCTTCAGCGTCCGATGATGTGTTGAAGCACGATGAGAGAAGCGGCACATAAATATTCATGCCTTCGGCAGAGTTTGAAGACATAAGTCAGGTTCACCAGCAAGTCAAGAGAAAATATGTAAAACGTCTTGTATATACTGTATCTAACACATTCTCCACATAAGATACTACTTATATGTAAAAAATGGGGTCCTTCCCTTAAGATCTCCATCTTCACCATGTAACCGTCATTCGGTACAGCTTATATTAAAATTAATGTTTCAAAATCTAGTGAACACACATTAGTTTCTGTCTCTTGGGTAGACCATGCACCATTTATCTTGCACGTATGCTCTGAATTTAGAGTATTAGGCCCTTATAGTTCGTTAAACTTAAATGAGAATTATGAAAGACACTAGATATACAGGATAATTGATAAAAGTTTTATTTATGTATTTATGCTCGACCATGCCGAAATGTAGTAAATATACACCTGGTAGCAATCCTTTAATGGACCTAATCATTAAAGTTCAGGTTTTCGATTATTCTCGGATATGCAATCGAAAGACGAGGGAAACGTCCGGAGGCTGGAAATCCAATACTGTCGCAGAAAGTTATGTTCTGTTACTATAATAATTAGCGTTAATTGTAAATAATATTCAAATAAATTCAATTTGTCATCTCCTTTTTCAATTCTAAATCAATTTCCAGGTTATATCAAATTTAGTTCACGTTATTCTCTGCATTACATCAAGGTCAATGACATTCTTGTTCCTCGGAAAAAATCAATATCTTCACGTCTGCGCACATCTCACAATTTAAGAGCTATGTACAAGGTCACTTCCGATCTTCAGTCAGATACAAATAAAATGAATACTTCTGAATAATTTCAAGTTAGAAATATGGTCGAGCATAAAAAGTCGTATGAAACTGGCCTATGATGGTAATTAAGATGCTCGTATGAAAACATCATACATACTCGAGTCTTAATTACTATCGTTATAGGCTCGTTGCATAATGTACTATTATTTATTTATTTATTTATTTATTTATTTATTTATTTATTTATTTATTTATCTATATATTTATCTAATTATTTATATCTAATTATCTGTTTATTTATTTATTCACTCACTTACTCAATTATTTATTTATTCATTTATATATCTATTTATCTGTTTATTTATTTACTTACTCACATTTATTTATTTATTTATTTAATTATTTATTTATTTGTTTATTTATTTATTTTGTCTGGATATGGCAGATTTCATTCATTCCAGTTGAAATCCGTTATTCCTATGTTAAATACAAATACTGTATAATATATGAAGGGCTGAGAGCCATAAGGGGCCAAGTGCCATTTTCATGAAAAAGAAAAATTTAGGAAAAGTTAAATATATAAAATAATTCATTGAATGCTTATTAATAAGTAATTATTAATTTAATATATAAAAAGGGTATTGATGAAATTATATATATATATGACATATAAAGGAAAACTATATATTTTGCCCTAATTATAGCATCATGAAATTACATGTATTTCAAAGTCTTGGAGTTGGCCCACTATGACACATTTATCTTGTCTAAACAAAAATGTGCTGGTGGGCCATCTCCAAAAGCTCTCTCAGTGCATACTTTTCCATTTCTAAATTTTGGAAAAACTGCTAGCTCATTTAGATTATAACAAAATTTAATTTTCATTGGTTCGGCTGATTCGCACCTGAGCCATTTATTTTTCATCCATTGGACCTTGTTGCTATCTGTAGTGTCTTTGCACACCAAAAAATTGTACTTTGTAATATCTTTGATATTAAGGGAGTTTGTTCCATTTTCTTTACAACAAAGTTTTTTTCCTCCTACAGTTTTGCATTAAACACACATAATCGTCTACGATAAGAGATTTTTAGCTTTGCGTTTATCTGACTCAATAGTGCTGAAGTCCCAGTCAATAGGGAGGAAAGAATGCCCAAATTATAGAAATTTATGGTCTGTTTCTTAAACTGTGAATGATGGACAATGGAGGCTCAAAATGAAGCGATGTACTGGAGTTACGTATCCCGACCCCAGTGGTCGAGATACGAGCTCCAGAGGCTCAGAACTTAGGGTTTTAATAAGTTCATAGTGATATCATATAAGGGTTTTAATAATTTAATGTTAATATCATAAGAATTATTCTGGCCAGACATATAGTCTGTGCTTTATCATTAAGACAATAACCCCTGACTTGAAGTCATGCGTCTTATCACCTCACGAGGGTCACAGTTCAACCTAGCTGGACTCAAGTAAGATGACATCCCATCACGGGGACATGACGTCAATATGCAACGTCATTCTGTCAGACCATGTAAGTTTGACACCAGAATTGACACGTGACCCAAGCCTGGGAGAATTGAATAAAACCGAGGGCTTTGAGCTACTCGCCCTCTTTCGTTTAGTTGTCGTCGGAGTTGTAATAACCGACCAACAGGCATCACGTATCAAGTCTTGGGTTCAAACCCTGACTTAGTCCCTAACTGACATGTAGTTCAGATTAAGGGAATTGTACACCACAGAACCGGCAATTCAGGATTTAAATAAATCAAGTTTCATTAAAACTGGCTTCTCATTTCGGTGAATAAGATATCACACAGCGCGACGTGAACCAACGGAACCGTGGCTTCAAGTCCGCGAAATATAAATACTTGTTAAGCTGCAGAAACTTAACTCTGGTTTCTATTTTGTCCTCCACACGTTATTTGAATGTACTATTAAGTGGTTTGCTCCAGTATTTACAGGTTTTAGGTGTGGCAATAAATATGATCCCACTTCAGATGCCCCCTGTGAGCAGTGTTTTCTCCCCACAAATAGCCTAACATCATGTTCACTCCCACGTTCTATATGCAAATTGAAGAACATCGTTTTGCAAACTCGGTTATTAGTGTCATCGTAAAATAAAAATTAATGTTTACCATAGGTACACATAGGCTATTTTTATAGAGATAACAATTTAAACTTGTTTCCTGGTTACAAATTTGCCTTCTTTTGAAATATAATTTTCTCAATTGAATGAAAGTTTATTTATTAAATAAAATCTTTTTCATTTTATTATAAATTAAATACTCTAACGAAGTTAGGTAAAATTGTACAGTACACCGCTAGATTAATTAAATTTTAATAGTTTAGAGATACGGTGTTCATATTAAAAGAGGCAATTATTTAAATAGGTACCTTGTTTATGAATATACTGAAAATATAATTTTTGAAGTATTGGTACGTACCTTTAACTTAATAAGATCTATCCGTGAATGCTACCATCTTTTACATCAGCAGATCCTCTGTGCCCCTTTATATTCACACAGTTATCCACACGTTTCCTAGATTTCATCTTGAGTTATTTTCTTTCACTTCGTCTGCCATGTTCTACATTAAATCACGTGGCAAGAAGCAGCAGCTTTCATTGGATGTTTGGATATGGCCCACTCTGCTTCTCAAAATAACTGACATATGCTTGAGAGAGTATTTTTTTTTTGCTTTAATTATTTCATAACGTGAGGTATTTGGACCAAATGACGCTATCTGTTAAGTATGTGTGTCAGCAGGCAATCAAAAGTTGAGATAAGCTTCAAAATTCTGAAAATGGATTTGGCCCACTATGGCTCTCAGCCCTTCATATGAAGAGTCCACCGCAAAAAGGGAATGTCGAATGTATTATATTTTGTAGGAAATGCAATTTAAACTTTAACATTCCATCTCTTTGTGTGGTATACCAGTTCTGGAACTATCATCTTTCTTGCAGTGCATCAAATTGTATTATATTCTACTTCCTTTGATCTATAGTACTGAACCTTCATCTCATTTTTCACAAATTTACGGCATTCCCCCTTTTTTCAGTGGACTCTTCATATAATTTCACTAGTAGGCCTACTATGAACTTCTTAATTTAACAACTCTGCTAATAACAGTTTAATACTATTATTTTAATACTGTATATCTACTATACTACACTATACAATACAACACGAAAATAATAATAATAATAATAATAATAATAATAATAATAATAATAATTTATTGCCAGAACAAAAATACATCGGAATATGTATGATAAGAACTTTATTGTGTTAAATTTTAACGTACCTTGTTAACAAGTTTCGACCTATTTTTGGTCATCTTCGGAACTGGTCGTTGTTGGTCTTGGCGCCTCTTGTTTCCTGTGTGGGTGCGTTCGTAGTGTAGAGTCAAAGAGTGTATGTGTTTTGAAATTGAGTTGTGTGTTGAGAATATCGTTGGGGTGTGTTTTCGTGTGTCTGTATATTTCATATTGTTCTAGTGTGTTGAGTTTCTGGCTTTTTGGTTGAATGTGTACTATTTCCATTCTGTGTTGATGTCTCTGTAGGTGTGGTTGGCATTTGTGATGTGTTCTGCATATGTGGAGGTGTTTTGTAATTTTGTTATGGCTGTGATGTGTTCTTTGTAACGTGTTTGAAATGATCTTCCTGTCTGTCATATGTAGAAGTTGTTGCAGGTGTTACATTTGAGTTTGTATACGCCTGTGTGGTTGTATTTGTTTGTTTGTGTTGTTTGTGTGTTGAGATGTTTTTGTAGAGTGTTATATGTTTTGTATGCGATGTTGTAGTTTAATTTCTTCAATGAGGTTGCAATTTTATGTGTGTTTTTGTTTTCGTATGTCAGTGTCAGTATGTATTTTTTGTGTTCTTGTGTTTGTGTTGCAACAACTTCTACATAGGACAGACAGGCAGATCATTTCAAACACGTTACAAAGAATATATCACAGCCATTACAAAATTACAAAACACCTCCACATAAGCAGGACACATCACAAATGCCAACCACACCTACAGAGACATCAACACAGACATGGAAATACTACACATCCAACCAGCCAGAAACTAAACACACTAGAACAATATGAAATATACAGACACACGAAAACACACCCCAACGATATTCTCAACACACAACTCAATTTCAAAACACATACACTCTTTGACTCTACACTACGAACTCACCCACAGAGGAAAAAAGAGGCGCTTAGACCAACAACGACCAGTTCCGAAGATGACCGAAAATAGGTCGAAACATGTTAACAAGGTACGTTAAAATTTAACAAAAGAAAGTTCTTATCATACATATTCCGAAGTGATACAGTGTTAAAAGTTGTGTAATCAAGATGTACAAAAATACACATTGCTTTTTTTTTTATATAAAAACACTCTAGCGTCCCCAGAAAGGGTAAGTTACGTACACATGCTCAGGGGACATTCCAAATAATGTTCAGAAATTTTATTAAATAACAGAATAAAAAGTAAAAAAAGAAGAAGAAAACACAGATATCACAATAATTGAACTCTCTCTAAACAGCAATTTTGTAATTGATTTTCTTAAATCAGGAGCATTAGCAAATTGTATGTTCTATGAATGACTAAAGTGGGGAAGTGACAGAACAGGGACCTATTGTATTATTAAACTTCGCAAATTTGCATCATTTAACTCTTCAACTTTTAAAAGTAAAGGGACTTTCTGTTCCTCCATAAATTAGACACTGCTCAGAACTTCACATCATTTCATTGTGCAAGGTCTTTGCATATCAATATTGATTACAACTCCAAGTTGTTGAGCTCCATTGGCTGCCAATGAAGAGAAATGAATAATAAATTGTTCTTTAGATAAAAGAGATAAACATCTTCTTATTTCTGGTTATAAAATAGGTTCAGTTCTTTCAAGAACATAATCTGTTGAATTGATATAATTCGAAAATATCAGAGAATTGAGACAAATTTAGGTTATGGAAATTTAACCCATTTTAAGTACTTTTATTTGGGTTCTTCGTCGCTTGAATCACTTAATAATAAAATTTTCTTCATGTTATATTTCTTCTCTCAATTAATTTGAATCCAAAGCAACCTATTCTGAATATAACTAATTTAATATTAACAGCAAAGAGACTTGGTACTTTGAAAAAATACCATTCACTTTTCAGCTTATAACTCTGCACTTTCAAAATTATTGTAATATTGGAACAAAAGTAATAGCATATTTAAAAGTTTCCTCTACTTTTCTTTTCTACTTTTTACTCTTCGAACCAGTTTTGAAAAGTGATAGTGAAAGAGAAACTGCAATGCAAAGTACAAACTGTAAAGTGAAAAGTTGAAAATTTCATTGGTGTAATCGTCCTCAGTTTAAAGTACTGAAATATCTAATGATAATAGCGTTAGTAATTAAAAAAAATCAATGCTGCTATCAAAATTTAAATCCAAATCACATTTACTCTTACATTCCGGAACTTCAGTTCTGCAAGAGAGGGGAAAAATAACTGGAAGCCCAACAAGTGAAACTTCTCAAACCATTAATGGGCTTCACACGAGTGAATAAAATTATGAAGTTACCTGAAACACATTAAAAGCAAACAATACTGTGAAGCTATCGAATGATAAATTATGCTGGAAGGAAAATGTATAAAGGACAAAGGTTACATTATACAATATTAGCACGGGTAGTGTAGGCCTATTATATGAAATAAAAAGTGGTGATCGTTATGATAAGAATAGAGCCCCGTTAGCCCGAAATTCCGGATTGAGCAGGGACAGGAATGCAAGTAAATAACGTATTCCAAATCTCACCGAACCGGTGATATCAATGACGTCACGCTGCAGCGAAATACGAACAAAACTCCTGGAAGGTTGGATGGCTATCGTGGCGGCTGTAAAAGTTGTTATATGTGCTATGCTGCAAGGTTTTGCCAAATATCCGTACTGTCATCTCGCTCAAAGGAAAGAGAGCATAAACAATTTATTTCTTGACTCAGTAGTAATAACTGGTCCGTTGACATGTTCGCTCATAAGCCATTAACATACAATACAGCAGAACACACCGCCATAACACAACAGTGCACGATGTCATTCGTGTGCTAATTCTCGCCCTATACAAGAACCAATGAAATTCACTGATGGCGGCTGATGGAGACTGCCACCACCTCTGCAAGCTCATGGAACCGATGCGACACTTGTGGAGTCATCGTTGAAATTCGGAACACCGTGATACCATCAGATTGCTCAGAGTTGAGATTCGGAACATGCTCAAAGAAACCACGCCTTATACCCTTCTTACCCTTCGCTGTTCAACGCTTTGTTCAGTTTCTTGGTTTATGAAGCGTTGGCTGGACATTGCCGCTTCGTTAAGATTGTCTGCTCTTCGTTAGAAGCTATCGATTAATTATCACAGGGGTTCTCAACCGGTGTGTTGCGCAGTTCCATGGTGAGTGTTGCGAAATTTTGGAATTGAAAAATGAATTTTAAGCAAGCCAAAATAGTAATATGCGTTACAAGAGCGGTATGTTGAAGTTTTCATGTTCGAGGAAAAGTTTGAAAAAGCGAAACGTAGTTGAACTTTTTCAATTTCCGAGAATTGAAAGAAAACATACCGCTTTATTTTGTGCGAAGATCGTTTATTACATACCTGAAAGACGAATTTCTAATTAGTCGCAATGAAATCTCCATCTTGGTTTCTGTTCAATGACGGCAAATTTGAAAAACAAAAATATCTATCTTCAACATTGTTGTTTTAAAATATTTTCTGTGTTTACTATACTCCAGCAGGCCGTGATATACGTCTGTCTTTTTTCCCCAGTCTATAAATGCGAACTTAAAACAAACGGTAAAGTTATGTAATGATTTAGAGTTTACTTAATTTTTGCAAATATTTAAAAACAATAATTAACAGTGCAATTTAGGTGAAATTGCAGTGGTAAGTTTCCAATTTATAATCATTACTACAGTATATTGAACGTCTCTAAAAATAATATGTTAAAAGCCTAAAGCAGTAAAATCAATAGGTCACTTAAGCGGTAAGAAGAGGGAAATTGTTATGTGTGTTAGGTTGGGAATACTGAATGTGGAATTTTACACTTTCCGCGGATTGGTTTTGTGCGGAAACTAAGCAAATACGCACGATCTCGCACAAAGTCTCGTTACAATGAATTTTTTTATTTACAACGAAGCTTTTGATATGGTACATTTTACTCGTATTTTGAGACAGACTTTACCATTGAAACTTGAACACCTGCAACAAAGCTCAGTTTTCTACCTGCCGATAATTCGAATGAAAGTGAACACTGCAACAATGCTTAATAGTTCGTTTACTCTTCCCACAGAGATTAGAATCGTCAGTTTTAGTATATGTGTGAGCAGGTGATACTACGACTATTTTATCAAAAGTGTTTTATTTAGATTTTATAATGGACAAATTTTTAATTTGAAAAAGACAATCTGAATGAAGTTCTGGGTTAGATGACGGCAGTGCTAATTCTAATAATGTGAGCTAAAATTCCCTTCAGGGTTTACAAAAACATACTGCGTTTTGCAAATATAGTGATGAGTACTTGTAATATGATTTTACGTGGCGTGGAGATGAGAATAAACAAAATCCCGAGTGTCTGAGATGCGGGAATGTTTTGTCAAATCAGTCGATGGTGCCGAAGAAACTAAAAAGATATTTAGAACTATTGTTTTCAATGTCATACTTGTGTAAATCAGCATTTTCTGCCATGAAAATAGTTAAATCTAAACAAAGGAACAGACTACTGCATCTTGAAGATGATTTATATATTGGCCTGTAAACCACTTATATAGTAACTCTGTGCAACCTAACCAAGCGCAGACTTCACATTAATTTAAATAGGTGTTTTCAAAAACGATAGTAAAAATTTTTTATCGGACATCCAGCATAGATATTGGAATCGTGTTAACATCGACCTATCTACAACACTGAATTTCCGACACTACATAGAATTCATCAATGCTTTTTTTCTGGCGGAACGCGCTGTAACGGCGTTCCAGCACCTTTTTGTTGGATTTTTCATCATGCAACCGAAATAGGGGGTGAATAACTATGTTGTTGATATAATTTTTTTTTAGTTCCGCTTAGACCTTGAAAGCCTTAGTTGGACGAATAGGAGGTTAAAAACGACTAAATTCCCGTTCAGTGAACAGTAATCATCTCCCCGTCCTCTAGAAAATATTCTACACAGAGTTCCAACATCATCTTCTGCAGAAGAAAAGCACTGATTGTTGTTTATTATTATAATATATGATGATGATGATGATTATTATTATTATTATTATTATTATTATTATTATTATTATTAAAAACAAATAAGTATGTCGTGATATCATGGGTGTTCAGGAAAGTGTGTCGTTAGTCAAAACAGTTTGGGAGCCACTGGACATTATCATGAATTTTTTTTAATTTTATTTGGTTATTTTACGACGCTGTATCAACGTCTCTGGTTATTTAGCGTCTGAATGAAATGAAGGTGATAATGCCGGTGAAACGAGTCCGGGTTCCAGCACCGAAAGTTACCCAGCATTTGCTAGTTTTGGGTTGAGGGAAAACCCCCGGAAAAAAGCCTCAACCAGGTAACTTGCCCCGACCGGGATTCGAACCCGGCCCACCTGGTTTCGCGGCCAGACGCGGTGACCGCTACTCCACAGGTGTGGACCATTTTTCATGAATGATTGTATGAAATGTGACTTAAGTTTGTAACTTATATATTTTAAATTTGTTTTAATTTGCATGCAGACATATTGCAGAATGTTATATCTTGTGAATTAATTCTTAGTTATGTGCCCAATGGCAAGTCTTAATTACAAACCTATCATTATGCAATCTTCCCTTTTTTCCACCATTCTCTTCGTCTCCGCATACGCTCCAGATATGAGCCGTTCAGAGCAGAAGTGGTGTAAGTCAGAAATGGGTAATGAGGGTTAAAGTAAACATTCTGTAAAATACAGCGCAAGATATTATACATTATATATTAGTTATAGGCTATATTATATATTAGTTAATGTAACTATTATACTACGCCCATATACTATTCAACAGTATTAAGCTTTTGTTAAAGTACATTTTCATTACAATTGTATTTCGTAATTTATAAATTCGTGTACGTAATTGTTATTGATTCGCATATCTATATGATATTTCTCATTCATTATTTGCAGTTGAGTTTATCTCCATATAAGACACTACACTGGAATCATGTGGTTTTTCCATCCCTTGCCACAGATGGTTCAACGAGTTGTCCGCACTTCATTTTAACATTTTATTGATGCTACAGCTTATATAACCATTTTATTGATGTTTTAATTTTAATTATAATTACCAGATCTTAAAATTGTATTTATAATAGAAGTTTACAACTTGTTCACTACTTATATTACACACACGCACTAACTGAGTGGTTCTTAGCAGTCGCTGAAATGTGCAATAGGTACGCGGTGCCGTCCCGTGTGCACTGTCGTGCAACAGGGAGAGATAGAGAGCATACTCGCTAGCAGCTACGAGAGCACTATAGTGCACTGCGTTTTCCGCGGGTAAGGGATGCTAGTCCCTGCGTGCTCTGTGCTGACGACCCCTGCACTAACTCATCCATATGTAGGCTATTCGTGTATTCAAGTGCATAGCTTCTGAAGATGGCTCTGTCAAGCCGAAAACGTTCAACTTAAATAAAATGTGACATAACTTTTGTGCGAGATCGTGCGTATTTGCTTACTTTCCGCACAAAACCAATACGCGGTAAGTGTGAAATACCACATTCAGTATTCCCAACTTAACACATTTCCCTCTTTTTACCGCTTAAGCGCCATATTCATTTTACTGCTTTAGGCTTTTAACATATTATTTTCAGAGACGTTTAACATAGTAATAATTATAAATTGGAAACTTACCACTGCAATTTCACCTAAATAGCACTGTTAATTATTGTTTTTAAATATTTGCAAAAATTAAGTAAACTCTACAACACCACAAAAGTTACTGCATTTGTAATGCAAGTAACATTAAGGAAGCCGTGAAAAAATCAACAAGATTCCAGATGCGGATGTTATTATTGCAATATGTTATATAAATAATATTGTTAAAATATTAAAATGAAAAATAAATCATTACATAACCTAACCGTTTGTTTTAAGTTCACATTTATAGACTGGGGAAAAAAAAAGACAGACGTATATCACGGCCTACTGGAATATAGTAAACACAGAAAACATTTTATAGCAACGATGTTGAAGAAAGATATTTTGGTTTTCCGAAGTTGCCGTCATTAAACAGAAACCAAGATGGAGATTTCATTGCAACTAATTAGAAATTCCTCTTTCAGGTATGTAATAAACGATCTTCGCACAAAATAATGTACGATACACGAGCGGTATGTTTGTTTTCATGTTCTCGGAAATTAAAAAAGCTCAACTACGTTTCGCTTTTTCAATCTTTTCCTCGAACATGAAAACATCAACATACCGCTCTTGTAACGCATATTACTAATTTTGGTTGTTCTAAAGATAAGCATAGACGCAGCCTGTTTTCCCTCAATTACTATACAATAACTTAATTCATCGCTCTATAAAATAAACCACATTCAGTGTGTGTGTGTGTGTGTGTGTGTGTGTGAGAGAGTGTGTGTGTGTGTGTGTGTGTGCGTGTGTGTGCGTGTGCGTGTGTGTGTTTTCGTGTGTGTGTTTTCGTGTGTGTGTGTGTGTTTTCGTGTGTTCGTGTGTTCGTGTGTGTGTGTCTCACAAACATTATTTTATTGCAATTAATATGTAAACCTCGCTTAACCGTTACAGCATTTTTGCCAGCTCCTATATTTAAGGACGAGTTTACTTCGAAAATCTTTGTTTTCAAGAAGAGCATCGTTCTTCCTTGTTTTGAAAGCATTCATGTGATGATATAAGAATTGACAAGGAAATAGAAGATGTATTCGATCTCTCGATTTTATGTTGATGATTGTGTGCGCGATGTCTAAGTGATTTACATGGTTCGGTGGACCGTAACATTTTAAAATAAGGGCCAAGATGGAGGGGTTGCTGTGTACTGTAACTCAGAAGTTGATTGCCTAGGCCTCCGACCGCACGACCAAACAGGGAATGAAGGGGAAAAGGAGAGGAGAAGCATCCCTCTCCTTCTGTTTTCCCATACTTTGCAACTCTGCATTCTCTACTGCCGAAATTTTCCCGCTGGCGCTTGTGTAGCCCAGGAACTCCAATTAATCGTCACTTGTTTCATACGAATAACGAATTTACGTTCCATTGCAAAGAACTGTGGTAGTTAAAGTTTACATCATTCTGTACGAACTCTAATTTTTGTGTGACTCATTCGTAATGTTTGGTGATGGTGATAGTGGTGACGAGATTACGTACGCATTATGTTCTTAGTTATGTAATCAGTTAGTGGATGTCATATCATATGGAATACTTCTTAAAATTTATTTTCTAATTGCACGTCGGAAGATTATCCGATTTTATACTAAGTACAGGGACATCACTTTATTTTTACCAACATTTTTAACATTAACCTGGCTATACTCGGAAACACTGTTGCCCCCTTCCATTACAGGAGTTTGATGTTACTAGTGCAATATGTAAACAAATCATTTTACTAGGTATAGGAGGAGAGAAAAGTAGTGTATCCATTTATGTTGTAGGGAAATACGATATTACGTTTTTCAGTTTGATCATCACTTTTACGGAATTTATCAAAATACAGTAGAGTAGTAACATTTTTTTTAAAAACTCAACTTTTCAGGCGGCTATGTTCGTTATGTAATGTCTACTTTATTTAGCATATTAATTATTGGTGTTCACATACAATATAGAGAGTGCATTTAAATGGAGGGGGTCATAAGTAAAGGGCTGTAAGTGCACTTAAGTTACTTTTGAGAAAATGGGGTTTAAATATTTAAGCTTTCGTAAAATCTGTGAAATTTTTTATTTAAATTTTAATGTGTGATGCGATTAAAATATCCCTTTGCCACTAAAATTTTAGATACTTTTTCTTACACTGGATGCACTTAACTCATGTTATTACAAATGTCACTAGCATTCCTTTGCTTCTAGCCACCTCAATTCAAAGAAAAGCTAATCTGAATTTTTAAACAAGTTGCTGAAAATGATTGCCGTTCATTACAATGCAGGCTTCAATTCAGTACGCATATTATTCAAAACATTTTAAAGCATATTCTCTGAAATTGAATTTATCGTTTCTTGAATATAATTTTTTAGTACGATATTATTAATATAGGTTCTTTCTTCTATAGAAAACGCAATCATATTTATGAAACACACTATACACTGCAGTGTTTACTTCACTGCTTGAAGACTTCGAATGCAACAGGGGCCATAAGTTTATGTGTTTGACGGGAGCAAGGACATTAGTGAAGGGGTGAGAGTGAAGTACATTCAGAAATGCAGGTACAATAAAAATGCAAGTAAAAATAAAATGATGTCCCTGTATTTTAGGTTACAATTAATATAAGCAATGAATTATAGTTAATTCATGTTGTGTCATCATATATGCGAAAGTTAAGGCCGGTTCACAATAAACCAGGAACAGAAACGACAAAGAGAATGAGAACGGATATACATTTATGTTAACATTGCCGTTCTCGTTCTCGTTGTCGTTTCCGTTCCCGGTTTATTGTGAACCGGCCTTTAAATGTAATACATCCTTACAGTTTATTACTTACTTACTTGCTTACTTAATTACGGCTTTTAAGGATCCCAGAGGTTCATTGCCGCCCTCGCATAGCATCGCCATCAGTACCTATTCTGAGCAAGATTAATCCAGTCTCTTCCATCATATCCCACCTCTCTCAAATACATTTTGATATTATCCTCCAATCTATGTCTCGGCCTCCCCAAAGGTCTTTTTCATCCGGCCTTCCAACTAAAACTCTATATGCATTTCTGGATTCGCCTTTACGTGTTACATGTCCTGCCCATCTCAAACGTCTGGATTTAATTTAATTGATTAATTTTCATCCAAGTATTTTATTTATCCTTAATACTTTTTTACTGGCTTTTAAGGAACCCGGAGGTTCATTGCCTCCCTCACATAAGCCCGCCATTCGTCTCTATCCTAAGCAAGATTAATCCAGTCTCTATCATCATATCCCACCTCTCTCAAATCCATTTTAATATTATCTTCCCATCTACGTCTCGGCCTCCGTAAAGATATTTTTCCCTCCGGTCTCCCAACTAACACTCTATATGCATTTCTGGATTCGTCCTTACGTGCTACATGCCCTGCCCATCTCAAACGTATGGATTTAATGTTCCTAAATTGTCAGGTGAAGGATATAATGCGTGCAGTTCTGTGTTGTGTAACTTTCTCCATTCTCCTGTAACTTCATCCCTCTTAGCCCCAAATATTTTCCTAAGCACCTTATTCTCGAACAGCCTTAACCTATGTTCCTCTCTCAAAGTGAGAGTCCAAGTTCCATAACCATAAAGAACAACCGGTAATATAACTGTCTTATACGTAAATTATAACTTTCAGATTTTTTGACAGCAGACTGGATGATAAAAGCTTCTCCACCGAGTAATAACAGGCATTTCCTTTATTTATTCTGTGTGTTTATTATGTATTATGTTATAGCATTCTTGGTTGGGACAGTGTTTCTAAATCCATCAGGAAGCCGTTGGATTTACTACAAAAGAGAATAATCAAAATTTGTCTAAAATATTGTTCTTGTTAAAAAAAAAAAAGAACTTAGGCTCTACTCTACTTCATAATTTGAAATTAATTACTTAAATTAATACACATAGGATTTACTTTGCTTTATGTATTTAATAATTAAACTTTAATTATTTCTTCGTATGTATTTATTATACCATTGTATTTGATTATTTCACATATTGAAAGCTCACTGTCTCCCAACCTAAACATGCATACATAATCTTGTCCTTGTACACGATCTAATGTTGAAATTGTTATGTCTCCTTGACTGTGGGATTCAAAATGGTGGATTGTTGTGGTTGTATAATAAAGTGCTCTACTTCTCACGATGATGTCGTGATGAAATTTGTGGTAGACAAAGCAGATGTTGCAGAAGGTTTTTATCGGGGTACTCCCGTTTCCCTCTATCGTTCCACCAACACTTTCCACCACCCCTCAGTTCAGCTATCATTTGCAATATTAAAATAGGCTGACGTGATAGACGGACAATGGATCAAACCGTGCCTCAGTGTATGGATCCGCCCCGGGTCCAGCCCTCGTAAAGCCAAGCCAAGTTAAGGATGTATTTTATGCGCATGAAATGCACTTTCAATTATAATATACTCATTAGTTAATTAGAATTATTTGCGTACACAGGAGTATCCACCGGGAGAGTCATGTGAAACCTTTGGGGTTTACTTCTGAACTTACCGTGTCGAATTAAAAGCTAATTTGTGAAAACCAGGCTAATGAATTTGCTGTATAATGAACTAATCATGGTTGTAAAGTATGGTGAGTTTTTTTTCTCTACTTGTAGCCTCAATTACTAGGGAGCCTGGACGCTGAACATCGCCTCGCAAACCGGTTTTGTCGATTGATAATAATTCCCAAACTCACAGCAACACGTCTCACCACTCTTCGGTTTTCACTTGTGATCTAGATGTAATTTTCAGTCTTATGATCATCATCATCATTATCAAGGTTTAACGCTGGTTCACAATAAACCGAGTACGTAAACAACAACGAGAACGGATTCTTTTTTAATAAATGTATTGAAATGTGAGCATTCACAATTAACGAGAAGGTTGCCGGAACTCGAGAACGAGAATGAAGAGTTGGCCAAGTTTTAACGTTGCCGTTCTTGTTTCCGATCACAGCCTACTAGATTCATTCTGTTGTAATCCAAAAACTATTTGGTCGTCATAATATATTTTGTAGCAAGGAGGCCGTGAGGCCGTGACATGATATCTTGTCCATTCATTGCTTGTAACTAAAGCAGAAATTCAGCAGAATAACTTTCCATATATGCTACGTGTTTATGTGACAGACTACCACGGGAATTGAATTCTTAAATATTCTGTGTCTTAAATTTAGAAGTTGGTTAACCTGTGCTTGTGTTGGCCTGCTTGTACTTA
The DNA here is from genome assembly GCA_025594305.2 of Periplaneta americana. Lineage (NCBI taxonomy): Eukaryota > Metazoa > Arthropoda > Insecta > Blattodea > Blattidae > Periplaneta > Periplaneta americana. Next base: position 35,053,991 of record JAJSOF020000040.1, on the reverse strand, counting down.
TGGCCTGCTTGTACTTATGAGAGAATCCCATTGGTCAAGTATACACAATATAATATCGATTTTACATATCGTTATTGGCATATATATTGATATGCATAGCCGTTTTCGTTCTCAGTTTATTGTAAATAAAAAATTTCCACTTTAACGTAATTTACTTGTCGTTCTCATTCTGGTTCTCGTTTCCGGTTTGTTGTGGACCAGCCTTTCTTTCGATCCTTTCCTGGTCTTCCAAAATCGCGGTACCATCTGGGTTGCTAATGTAATATTAATTTCTGCACGATCGTGTTTTTGTTGTATTTACAGCTATTCCTATTAGGCCTTGAAAGTTAGAATTCTCACAAAGAAACTTGTTGCTAGGGAAACCATTCTTCATAATATAAAACTATACTGAATTAGACCCATTACACTTCACTTATTGTTACTTAGTTACCATTACAGTATATTAGTTCTTCGAAGGTTTTGGTATAATATTCCTCTAAATTGTCTGTGCAAAATACTATATATTGTATTTACAATTTTAATGTTGTACGATACACGTTTGTGAAATGCATTACATAATCTCTGAAATTTATAAACTCGCTCTGCTTTTTCTTTCTTCCTTTCTTTCTTTCTTTTTCTTTCTTTCTTTCTTTCTTTCTTTCTTTCTTTCTTCCTTCCTTTTCAATTTTTTTCTAAATTTTGTAAAAAGCACTTCCCAACCTTTTACCATAATATACTATTAGGTACATCTTCCATCGTACATTATATCAGTATGATTTACCCATTTATCTCTGTAATATATTAATTTGTAAGTAATTCCTTCAGTATTCAGTTCGTCTCGGCTGCCTTAATTCTTTTCACGTCTCTTCCCATTAACTAACCATGATTCACTTCCATAAAGTTAACTTGTTAAAGCCGTAATATCATAAAATTTCAGTTGGATTTGTTTTCTTGTTTGTGTCTCATCCTATTTCTAGTTTTCTTATTATTTTTTTTATTTAGTCTGTTATTCATAATTATTCACAGAGCATTAGTGAAGTTATATTTAATTTATTGAAACGCCAGCACTGACGTTAACACTAGAATGGAAAACGTGTGTGTGGTACAAATGATAACCACATGCAGGGAAGATTATAAACAAATTTGGAGGCATTTTCTGGACGGTCAGTTCCACATAGGGACACAATACGAAGACTTTTTCATAGATTTGTAGAAAGAGGATATCTGAGCGATGGAAATTTTGAAGGAAATAGTTGTGTTCTAACAAAAAAACGGCTCTATAAAATTGAAGAAATATTAGAACATTATCCAAAGAAATCTCTGTCTCGTGTTTTACGTGTCATAATTCTCAGCCTAAAAAGTTACTGATATTTTAAAATTAAAACCTTACAGATTTTCTAGAGTCAAAAAATCACAACTGCATGAGAATATATGAGTGAATTCCTGTAATTTTATTTTATTAATGTTAATGTATTTTCTTAAATAATAGTTTTCTCAGATGAAGCATGGTTTCATTTACGTGTAGTGTTAGTTCACTAAAGCAGAGAAAATCCCTGATTAATGAAAGAAATTCCATTGCATGATGAAAACATTGGTATGAGGTGCTGCTACTACCGGAAGAATAATAGTAGGGCTGAAATTAAAAAAAAATGCTGTAAATACATACACAAAAATTCACAACATTTTTGTAGAGTTGTCCGATAGTGAAGAAAAATATTCATATTTTGGACCATATTCTGTCATAGAACACAATGCCTGGGGTATGTGGGAATTTAATATGACAGACTTTTCATGGGAGGGTCATTACTAGGAGATTATGGCCCTAACGTTATCCAGACTTTATGTGGGACTATTGAATGTGGGAAACTCTGAGAAATGAAGTCTACAAGAAAAGGCTGCATACTTTAGAGGAATTTAAGAGAAATTACAAGAATTACGGATACTGAGAAGAATTCCAACAACACAGATTAATCCTCATTACAAAGTAAAAATAGTACAGACTATCATTCATCAAAGTTGTACTGGGAGTCGCGTTCTGTGGGTTGAAAAAACGCAATTTCTATAAGTCAGGCGCTTGAATATATTACATTTTTTGTCCTACGTCGTAACTTGTATGTATGTATTTATTTACACTGCAAGTGGGCAAGCACCCGGTGGCAGTGGTATATACAATATTAACAATATCACGAGCAGTTCGCTTTGTACAATTTATGTTGCTAGTATAATAATAATAATAATAATAATAATAATTTATTTTACCTGGCAGAGTTAAGGCCGTAAGGCCTTGTCCTCCACTCAACCAGCAGAAAGTATATATACATATGCATGAACTTACAAAGAATTCAACAATTTGATTTAGGTGAGAGTTACATGTATACAAGAGTTATTTACGAATTAAACAACAAAATACTATGAACTATTAATTAAACACTGACATAAACTGTGTAGCAGAATTAAGCTAAAATACGTAGAATGTTAATATATTTCAAATAATATTAGATAATAGAAAGATATTATTATGAGACAATTTTGAAAATACAGCAGTATCAGGATGATGTCTGAGGAATGAAGTAACAATGTAGTCAGTGAGAGTTTAAATCAGTATGATTGGAATGAAATGCTAATAAGGTTATCTTTTAAGCTGATTTAAAGGTGTTTATTGTCTTGCAGCCCCTAATACTTTGTGACAAGGAATTCCATTGACGCGAGGTGGATACTGTAAAAGATGTTTTATGAAGAGGTATACTTAGTGTGCCACAGATAAGTGATCTGGTATTTACGTCGTGGTTAGAGTATAGATAAGAGAAACGAGACGAAAGGTAATTTGGTGTTGAAGTGTGCACAATTCGAAAGAGTAAATACAAAGAATGTAAAGTTCTGCATTCTTTAAGTCGGAGCCACGAAAGACTTGCGAAGGACGGTGATATGTGATCATATCGTCGGATGTTGCACACGTATCTGACACACATATTCTGAGCTCGCTGTAACTTAACTGACAGTTCAGAACTTAGGTCACTTAACAAAACGTCACAATAATCGAAGTGCGGCATTGCTAGGGTTTGTACTAGGGTAAGTTTTAGTATAGTATAGTGATATAGGTACGAAGGTGATTACTTTGAGTTAGAATTTCGTTTCTGAGAACAGATCCTTCACACGATACAACCATTTGAAGTACCTGTAGCTGTTGTGTTGAGAGGCATTCCTTGCTGTAACAATATTGCTAAGCCTTACGCCACGTGAAAGATAATGAAAATGCTTTGACTCTATTTTCCACTTCAAGCACTGCTATTTTACGCAGATTTTTCTCGAGTCCACATACTCTCAGATCCGATATAGAATGGTCACTCGATAACGTGCTTTGAAGTTCGTAACTTTCCCGCAATACACTCACAAAGAAGGAATGCATGCTGTACGTTGAGATGGGAGGCAGAATGGGAAGCTATGCTTCAACATTTTAATATATGTCACCTGCTATAATGAGATGCTAATCGATATATAATAATAATCCACTATCTTGAAGAGGACAAAATATTTTCTATCACAATACTGGACTTCAAAATCATTAATAATACTGAACCAATAGAAAATCTTAGTGCAAGGAAGCTAAAAAGGCTCCTGAGAGAATAACAATATAATAAATAATGTGAAATGAGAATATATGGTAAAGGAGTTGTATGTATGTACAGGGACATCATTTTATTTTACTAACATTTTTAATATTAACCTAGCTATATCTTTGGATTAAAGGTCTAGAACCGGAACCACCGCTTGTTCCTCCTTCCAAGACTGGAGTTCGATGATACTGGGGTGAAATACAAATCACTTTACTAGGTATAGGAGGAAAGAAAAATAGTTCATCCATTTATGTAAACTAGGAAATATCGCAATTTTGAGTTTGATAATTTTGATTAGATTTTTGTTTAATAAAAATACAGTACAGTATTAACAATAAGTGTTTTTACTCACGAACTGAGCTATCCATTCCGACGTATTATTTATGTAGTGTATATTGTACTGTTACAGCACATTAGCGTACAATATAGAGAATGAAGTTAAATTGAAAAATAATCATAATATGGATATTTAAACACATTTTTGAAAATGGTGGCCGTTCATTTCGTTACAGGCTTTAGTTCTTTTGTGCATATTATCGCACTATAGACTAATGTAACTAATTCCAATTACCAGTTTCGTTCTTCGTACTAGTAACTCTTGTTGAAATAATTCTGTACCTACTCCATAAAAGAGTACCTTACGTACTGTAAATTTAATCTTCACTTCTGCCTGATCCAAAAGATAAAATTACTCAGAAATGCTATCTACTGTCCGTGCAAGTGGTTTTGTCGCAGGGTCATAGAGAGGGGGGAAATCACGTGGCAGTTAATTATTTAATGAGGCCCTTTTATTTAAGTCATTCTAAACAGTTGATGTAATATTAGTAGACGTTCAATTCCTAACAGAAATTCATATTTTCAGAAAAGAGCTAAGACAGCCCAGCCACTAAACTTTACAGAGGGGCGAAAAGAAGCAGGTGGGGGAAACCGGGTTGCGACGTAGGCAAACGGACGACAGTACCTGTGCGAAAATATGACTCAATATTGAAAGCTCTTTCGTCACTGGAAAACGCGAACATATTTCTGGAACGTACTATACTCGCTAACTCAGTACTGCATACTCGGCCTCAGTTCTGTGTGGAGAACGCTTGGAAGTTTACTAGTAGAGGGGTGGGAGTGAAGTACATTCAAAAACTCAGGTACAATGAAAATTGAAGTAAAAATAAAATGATGTCCCTGTATTTATTTACACTGCAAGTGGGCAAGCACCTGGTGTGCAGTGGTTTACACAATATAAACAATACACAATAACATTGCAATACACGGTACAATTATACAATACACAATCCTGTATCCTGTATCAGAAATCTACACCTGCAAATAGGTGACTAGAGACTTTGAACGTTGTCAAGCACAGAATTGAAAGAAGCCCTGAAGCTGCAATATACCATTGTTCCTGCTCGAACTCTTCTTGGTCGTAGTCGGGATAGAGTCCATTGCACCTTCTGCTGAGAGCTCAAAACCTTGTCCCATGTCCCCGGTTCATGTCCACCAAGAGACTTTCTCCGGAACTCGAGACACTATAGAATAAGTTAAAAAATTGCAGCCACGTTTTCCCGGAAGGGTTATGAAGTCCGTGAAGAATTCCCATGCATTGCTGAAGAAGGTGGAAATAGAAGGATTGACATCATTGCCGTTAACCTCACACAGGACAACACATATATTTTGGAGTCCACCATCGAATTTCAGACCAGCTCTAGTCAACCAGAAGAAGTAGATGAAGGAAAACAGCCGATTCACGATATTTTTATTGTACCTGAGTTTTTAAATGTACTTCACTCCCACCCCCTACTAGTAAACTTCCAACCGTTCTCCAAACAGAACCGAGGTCGCGTATGCAGTACTGAGTTAGCAAGTATAGTACGTTCCAGAAATATGTTCGCGTTTTCCAGTGACGAAAGAGCTTTCAATATTGAATAATATTTTCGCACAGGTACTGTCGTCCGTTTGCCTACGTCGCATCCCGGTTTCCCCACCTGCTTCTGTTCGCCCCTGTGTAAAGTCTAGTAGCTGGGCTGTCTTAGCTCTTTTCTGAAAACATTAATGTCTGTTAGGAATTGAACGTCTACGTAATATTATATCGATGCTTGCCAATAAATACAAAATCTTCCCGATTAAAGAAGTGGAATTCTCATAGGAGCAAGGGAGACAATACCAATATCGGTAATAAATTGCTATGAAACATTAGGGATCCGTAAAATGAATAAACCGATTAGCCATTTTCACTATTAAAGGATCCCTGCAGATCATAACTTACTATATCATTCATACAATATGTAAAATATGAATTATACAGTAGTAGCACAGGCTACAATATACAGTCACGAAGCTTGAGTTTTGAGGGTGCTAGAAACAATAGAATATGACGGTACTATTTTGCATTGCCTGTAATTAGGCGATATTAGCGATCCCAGTGGTGGGCAACTATCTAATGTTTGCATATTTACTACGTATTGAGCTTCGCGACTGTATATACTAGACTGTGGTAGTAGTGTATCCAATTTTCCCCCTCACACAACCACACTGCTTGAATATCCCTTTCTGTTTTTATGAAAACATGTTAACTACGGTACACTTTGTCAGATACCTAATCTACAAATTGTAGGAAGTTCTGATAATAAATATACTATAGTGACGATCACGTAAGGGCAGTTCCTAAAAGGCTAATTTGGCCGTCTCTTCAGTGTTGCCAACTAAAACCAGATATCATCAAGGAGGGAAAAATCACAATGACATGTACAATAATAATAATAATAATAATAATAATAATAATAATATACTATTAACAATAACGATGTCTTATTTACTTATCTACTACATCTCATCTTTATGTTGGGAGGTTTTTTCTAAATGGTTCAATAATTTCTGAAAGAATAGGCCTATTTTGTCCACCTAGACCTCTCGCACATTATGTTGGAAATTAGTAGATTAATATGATCTAATATTAAAATGTATTTTGTCTGACAACATGAAATTCATTTCTTTGACTAAACAGTTTACGATTCACGAGACCTAACCTAAAAATGTATTTTGTTTCATCACGTGAAATGATTAGTACAAACTCCAGAAATCGAGTGCCACTTCAAAATATAGGTTTAAAAATACTTATTTATTCCTAATAATTTAGCTATTTTGGTTATAAGTGCTACCTCCGTGCATATTTTCTACCGATCATCCAACTGCATGTATCATAGCACTTGTTATATTTATTTACACTTACCTGACTATAATCTTAAATAATGTAACCACAACGCAACACATAAAATAACTATTATGTATTAACCTAATTCTGATATTAATTAATTATTAGTTTGTTCAAATTTTACTAGTTTCCAGTAATCGGCTCAGAAATCTAGAACAATTTGAATTTTCATAATTTACACTACCGACAACATTTGTTCCTACTGCCAACATAACAGTTACAAAATCACTACCAGTTGTAGTATTCCTCAGTATCGAAATTCGAAACGAAGTTGACAAAAGAAAATTCAACCTTCAAACTAGAAAATCACTATAATCCACTAGCATATGTAGTAATGGACGAAAAATGGTTAGGTTTCACCCTTAGCGTATTAAGTAAGCTGATCCGGACTATAATTATTAAAAATAATCCACTTTGTTCTAATGTCGTTTTTCTTGCCATGGCTTCTTGGTTGATTTAAATAAATTCAGATTGTTTAAAAACTTAATATAGAATAAATACTATCACGTTACTTGTCTTTTTGTCATGTTATGAGATACAGTAGGCTATGTTATGCCACTAAATACATCATGACACCATATCGTAATAACATCGTCATTGTTATGTTCTACATACACAAAAGAGTGTGCTTAAATGCGGCAGACTTATGTCAGTAGATTTAGTGGCACGTAAAAGAATTCTTGCGGGACAAAATTCCGGCACACGGGTGACACTGATATAACCTCGGTAGTTGAGAGGGTCGTTAAATAAACCATAATTTAATCTTTTTACTCTGTTGACCTATTCAAGCTTCACAAAGACTAGGCTAGTGTAAAATATAGTCATGGAATCGGAATCCGACTACAGTACATGTTTGATTTTTGTCAGTGTAATTTCCTATTGTCTTAGAGGGATTCTCCAAATCATATAAGCCTAGAATTTGTTATAAATCTCATTTTGTGGTGATAGTGTTGGTGGAGTAGATGATTTAGTAGAAAAATTAAAAGAAAACATTCGAATTATAATGATATAATGATGAGAGTTATTGCGTAACAACAGGCATCATAGAGTCCGTGGAGCTATCGCCTGTCTTCTTCGGAACAAGGGTTGGGAAGTTCATGAAGAGGTCCACTGCATTTCTGAAGACGACTCTCACAGAAGAGCGGATATAATAGCAATAAACAGGCAACAACAAAAGGCTATTATCATAGATCCAACTATACACATGGAGAGAGATCTAAACCAAGCTCATCAGGTTGATCAGGAAAAGAGGGCCATTTATGAACCTTGTATTCCCTACCTTAGTGCTAAGTATAACATCCCTCTCTTCAATTGGTCAGTGACAGGTTTATTTTTGGTGCTCGGACTTCTTTACCAAAATTTACATATCATTTTTAAAACAATTATATCATCTTTTGAAATTCAAAAATGATCTCGCAAATTCTCAAAGATTCCCTGCAGATTATACAATTTCATTTATACCACTCAGAAGGCCTTAATTAAGGATATGCTAATTTTGAATAAAATCTTTTTATCAGTATAATTTATAGTCATCTTCTAAGATTTTATTTTACAATTGATAATCAATGGGCTTAATTATTACATTTTATTTTTATAACAATATTCATATTTAATTAATTGTATTTGTTTGCTATTCATTTCCGGATCCTCGTGGTCATCCTTAATTAAGGCCGGATGAGTTTTCTCTCTCTCTCTCTCTCTCTCTAAAGTCTATTTCTCATTAAAAGAAAATAAGTTGGTGAATGATGTTCTTTTCAATAATTTTACAGAGTTTACTACTCCTAATTGTGTGAAGCAACCAAGGAGTTCATTTGGGTTATTTCATTTTTATTATACTTGAAATTAATATTAGCAATGGATTGATATAAATAAGAATAAATTTCGATCTCTAACCTAAATTGTGATGTAGTTAGATTTTGTTCTGCTTTTAGCTGTCAATCATCAGCCTTACAATGTTTCAGTACTTTTTCATAGCAGAAATGTATTGAGGATAATGCTCACAGTGCTCTTATTGCTTGGAGTTGCAGGTTTTTTTGCAAAATATCCAAGTGATAGTAGCTAAATATATTTTTGAGGTAGCTACATATGAAACCCTATTTTTTTCTGAAAGATCCCACAGGGAAGTTGTTTGTATTTTTCTTAACGTTTTCAAGACTTTCAAGATTTTCAAGAAATTGTTGCTCCCAACAATCTTCTTCACGAGCTTCCTAACTTTAGAATGAATTAATATTCTTTCTTCTTAGTTTTGCGTCACTAATTCTCGAAAATTAGTTCGTAAAATTTAGAAATAAACTCCCAATAACATACTTTTCCACAGACACTTTTATTTCAGATTATATATGTTAGGACCAATTATTTTTGGAAAATCGAAAATTACCAGAAAAATTTCGGCTACAGATTTATTATTAGTATAGATTTACCTTCATTTGCACTGGTAATAACGGAAGAAACAAAAGGATTTCTTTTTAATTTTGACAAACAATTGATCGATTTTCAATAGGGAGCATGTTAGGGGGAAAACACTTTTCATGAAAAAATTATGCCACAATAATAATAACAATAATAATAATAATAATAATAATAATAACAATAATAATAATAATGGTGGTGGTGGTGGTAATATGATGAAACATCTGGAAGTAATTCATTTTTTTGGGACAAGTAATAAACAGAGATCATAAATGTACAGATATTTTCTGCACTTCTCTGTTCAGCAGACGAAGTTGAATAAAACGAAACGAGAGTGGAAAGAAGTTGAATACAGGAACTGGTCTTACATTCGACAGAAGCTGCCAATATAACAAAAATGATTTTCCTCAACATTCAGTAACCAACTTTCCTAAAGCCTGTCTGCAACCAACTACGACAAGAATGAGTAAAGCTCCATAAGTATGGAAGAAGGAAATTGAAAAATCGGCCAGAGTTGACATTGGTAGGGATGGAGGGGCGTGTAAGAGGTTGGCTACAGGAGTTTGTACTCATGGGTTTATGTAAAGGAGGACATCTCTTTTGTGAACTTTTAAAAAGTAACGAAAAAATGAAAGATAACTTCTACTAAAATGAAAACTAAACACAAACAGAACTTTATGTAAAATAGATCTCCTTACGATTTCTCTACTATGAAATACTCGTCCTCATCATTTATCACTATCATCATCAGAAGCAGTAGTCATACAGGTTATAGTCCCAGAAGGAATGTTACGGTCCACAAAAATTTTCATCCCATCTTTTCATTGGACGTCCAGTTGATCTCCTCCCTCTAGGTTGGTAATGCATGATTGCACGAGGTATTCTAGTCCTAGAAATACATCTCACATGCTGACGCCATTATCTTGATAGTGATATATTTCTGCTAGTATAGAGTTCATTTCAAGTTCCTTTAAGATGTCTTCATTTCTTTTATGGTGGCAACCCCACCACTGAACTTACCTCCTCCTTGCTAGCAACTAGTTGCAGGGAAATTCATAATATGCTTGCAAGTCTACAAAAATATATAGCCATGAAATACAATGCTTGAAAATATAAATTACTAGTGGCTTGTGGAGCAATTGCTGCAAACTAAGTTCATTAGACGTTCAAATAAACATTTTTCAGATTTATTTTCAATGAAGAATACCAGACATTCTGAAAGTTATTTGCTTCCATAATAATGAAAGATACTCTCTCTCGAGCCAATACTGAAGAGAACCACGCATATAGGCTAAATATCTACACCACACCGCCATTAAATATATGACAAAGACCCAACCCACTAGATTAATAAGTATAAAAGTATTTGATTTTTAATAATATTATTATCTTACGTAAGTTTTATAGCTTTCAGTAACATATGAAGAGTTCGCGGGAAAAACGATGAATGTCACAGTTTTGTTAAGGTTGATGTTATTATCTAATTCAATGGATCACTGCGAAATTTAATGTTGTTCTTATGAAAAATGGTAAAAATGAGAATTATCACCATGAATACAGTAATCCTTTCCTTTATTTTCTATAGAAACATCACTACATCTTGCAGTTATATACTCAATTACATCATTACCTAATCCTTAACAGAAATGTGACATTCATCGTTTTTCTCATGAACTCTTCATTTACTATATATACTATATAGCCGCCACTCAGTAAAATATAGAAATCAAAATCTAATTTAAGTTATTCTCTACATCTACTTATATAACCCCAAAACGTTTCAATTTCATGTCATCAGTATAGCATTAATATGTATAATTAATGAAAAATAGTCACATCATGGCATTAACTACAATAATATTTCATTTCTAATGATAATAATGTCATCAAACCACCTCAAGTTTTGTAGTTTTTAATATCCAATACACGGCTGTACCCGGAAAATTACACACCACAGAATCGAACCTGTAAATTATTTTAATAAGTTAAGTTTTTAATAACCAATTTAATTTGAGCTCTAAATATGTCAGCATTCTTGCAGATCATGGCCTTCGTGTAATATTGTTTACTGTAGTGTGTGTTTTGTTTTATTCTGAAATGCAATTAGCTAGTTCTCAAAACTGACGACAGATGGATTCTGGAAAATAGGAAAATTATGTTGAAAAATTGACATTTGACTGAAAACTACTATTTGTCTGAAAAACTTCGAGTTCCGAGCTTCAAAATGAGGGGTCATTTATTAAAATCCGTTCAGCCGTTTTCCCGTAATTTCCATTACCAGTTCAAATTATATACATAGGGTTTAAGAGAGGATACGACGTATTGAAATTACATTACGATAGCCATCTTCTAATGTGTGATTGGTCTTGTGACCGAAGAGGGTATGTTTGTTTTGTTTGCGGGCGCTCCTAGAAATATGTAAGTAGTTTCCTGTACTACTTACGTCCCTAAAACGAGAAAAAGTAAAGGCAAAGTCTATATTGGTGTTCTTATTTGATATTGCGCCATACATCAAAACTACACTCGTAAATTTCGACGCTCGTCTAGATCAAGTATGAGGGATAGGTGCTCTGAAGTACTCGATCAACATGACCTCTCTTTTCCTCACACTGCAAATTGTATAGTCATTCTGTTTATATGGGCTATAAGTTTCGAACCCGAGACACACAGCAGTAGTACTATTCAGAATATACCGGTAATATGGTGAGCACCAAGGTACATTTCAATTTTCAAGAATTATGAGGAAATGAGTATATCGTTGTTCTCAATAATAATGGTAAAGCTGAAAGTCCAATTTGCTCATTTTAATTGTATAAAATAACACAAATAACCTACGACAATAAAGAGTAGCAATCATTACCTATCTCACGCAATTCTGCAGCTAGAATTCTGGTTTGCTCGGAACTGCATAACTTATGTCTGTAAGCAATTATTTAAAAAAATGAACTACATTAAAAGCAAACATATCCCACACAGTACAACATTAGCAACTTTCGACATAACTAACCTATACACAAACATACCCATAAAAGATACACTACAGATACTAGAACAAATTCTCAAAAATAACAACACACCACAAGAACAAATCAAAGAAATCATTCGAACCACAGAAATCATCACAAAACAAAACTACTTCACATACAATAACAAATACTACACACAAACCGAAGGCCTACCCATGGGATCACCCATTTCCAGCATACTAGCAGAAGAGTAATATGCGTTACAAGAGCGGTATGTTGAACTTTTCATGTTCGAGGAAAAGTTTGAAAAAGCGAAACGTAGTTGAGCTTTTTTAATTTCCGAGAATTGAAAGAAAACATACCGCTCGTGTATCGTACATTATTTTGTGCGAAGATCGTTTATTACATAGGTACCTGAAAGAGGAATTTCTAATTAGTTGCAATGATATCTCCATCTTGGTTTCTGTTCAATGACGGCAAATTTGCAAAACAAAAATATCTATCTTCAACATTGTTGCTTTAAAATGTTTTCTGTGTTTACTATACTCCAGCAGGTCGTGGTATACGTCTGTCTTTTTTTCCCCCAGTCTATAAATGCGAACTTAAAACAAACGGTAAGGTTATGTAATGATTTATTTTTCATTTTAATATTTTAACAATATTATTTATATAACATATTGCAGTAATAACATCGGCAAGTTTCTTGTTGATTTTTTACGGCTTCCTTAATGTTACTTGCATCACGAATGCAGTAACTTTAGTGAAGTTGTAGAGTTTACTTAATTTTTGCAAATATTTAAAAGCAATAATTAACAGTGCAGTTTAGGTGAAATTGCAGTGGTAAGTTCCCAATTTATAATAATTACTATATTGAACGTCTCTAAAAATAATATGTTAAAAGCCTAAAGCAGTAAAATCAATATGTCACTTAAGCGGTAAGAAGAGGGAAATTGTTATGTGTGTTAGGTTGGGAATACTGACTGTGGAATTTTAGACTTTCCGCGGATTGGTTTTGTGCGGGAACCAAGCAAATACGCACGATCTCGCACAAATATTCTTACACCACATAGAACAGACATACATACTAAACAAAGACAACAAACACGCAGACAACATCATATATTGGCACAGATACGTAGATGATATACCGGTACTAATACTAGACAGATCCAAAACCTACATCAACACATAAACAAAATAAACCCAAAGCTAAACTACACATTATACATTGAAAAAAAAACAAATCCATAAATTGTCTAATCATCACAATAACAAAAGTAGACAACAAACACACATTCAAAGTATACACAAAACCAACAACACACACAACAGAAACAAGCTGCATTCCGAAAAATGGTACACAGACTACTCAGCATACCAATGAACCAACAGGATTACAACGAAGAACTAAACACAATCAAATACATAGCACAAGAAAACGGATACAACCCCAACATAATAGACAACATAATACGTAAGACAAAACAAAACCACAAAAAACAGAAGAATACAACACAAACACAAGAATACAAAAAATACATTACACTAACATACGAAAACAAAAACACACATAAAATTGCAACCTCATTCAAGAAATTAAACTACAACATCTCATACAGAACAAATAACACTCTACAAAAACATCTCAACATACAAACAAACAAATACAGCCACACAGGCGTATACAAACTCAAATGTAACACCTGCAACAACTTCTACATAGGACAGACAGGCAGATCATTTCAAACACGTTACAAAGAACACATCACAACCATAAAAAAATTACAAAACACCTCCACATATGCAGAATACATCACAAATGTCAACCACATATACAGAGACATCAACACTGCACATCCAACCAAAAAGCAAGAAACTCAACACACTAGAACAATATGAAATATACAGACACACGAAAACACACCCCAACGATATTATCAACACACAACTCAACTTCAAAACACATACACTCCTTGACTCTACACTACGAACGCACCCACACAGGAAACAAGAGGCGCCAAGACCAACAACGACCAGTTCCGAAGATGACCGAAAATAGGTCGAAACATGTTAACAAGGTACGTTAAAATTTAACACAAGAAAGTACTTATCATACATATTCCGAAGACATTAAGAGACTTCACATTCTTATCTAACGGATGACCACCTTCTGTCAACAAAGACTTTACCCATTAGATGCACCTTAGTGTGATACCTGTTTTGCTAATGTGAAAAAGTATTACTTGACTCACTTTTGACTCATTTTGCTTATATTATGATAGAATGCTAGAAGATAGATTCGTGAAATTTAATCGAACCGAAAAGAGTTACGATCAATTAATCTTCACGGTACACATGTAAATCCTATATAAAGAAATAAATTTGAGCTTTGATGATTTAAGTATGAAAAGTATTAATCGGAATATAGAAAGACTTGTTAGAAATATTATTAAAGATGTAAGTGATCTACAGCAAGGTCCGAAAGTCTTGTTTGTATATTGATGTGCATCCATTTTGAACAGGTCACAGCAGATGTGTGACAATGGTTGATACTTCACGTTCCAGCTTGTTTAGTGATCCGGAACATCAGTATTTTTCGCGGCAAAGGCGGTGTGATTTCCCAGAATACCTCCCTAACAGCTTGCTTCAAACCTTCAATTGTCTGGTATCGATGTTTCGAGACATGCTGCTTATTTATTCCCCAAAGTGAAATCACACCGCCATCAAAACTACGAAAGCACTGAGTTATTCCGAAATGTAATACTAGTCATTCCTACGTCAATTCCCCAATAAAAACCGAAGAGCGTTATAATCGCATTCTAGCGCCTATTTGAGGAACTAAAGTTACAACGTTAATGTAGATGGTAGAATACGTTTTTCTGAATATGGAAATAGTGTTATCTCAAAATCGGACAATTTTATAGATGTAACACTCTTCTAGTGGGTTGCGACAATGCTCATTTCGAGTAAATATCATACCACTAAATGGAAATTGCCAATAAATCTGAATTGAATTGAAATTTATGTAAACTGTGCACTTATTAGAAACATTCTAAATGTGCATAATGCAAATAAAAATCTATTAATTCGAAACTTTTACTGTTGGACTGAGTTGCTGTTATTTCGCGTTTCACTGTCCAAACTTATACATTAACTCTGTTTTAAAATTAACAAAATTAATTATATAATCTATTCGTAGGAAAATTTAATACCTTTAAGACCACAAAATATTATCAGTGTCAAAATGTGCAATGTATAAACCTAGAGTCAATTCGCGTTTACTCCGTACCGGTACCGGTTCTTCACTTTCTGTACCATTACTGAAACCCTGGCTTTCTCAAAAGTTATCCATGTCATACTCGAACGTCAAGTTTCTATCCTAAGCTTACCGATATGAGGTCTTATCCATTAAGCGGATGTGTCATACCTCCAGAGACGTGAACAAACATCAAGCCCATGCTCTCTATTGATTTCCTTTCGCTACCATGACTTCCACACAATATTAAAATTGCACTTTCATCGCTGCTAAGACAAAACTGTAAAAACGAGGTGAATGGAGACAGAATTTCAGGACTCCAGTCTGAATCGTGATATTTTTTGCACACTCCATACGATCAATAACGTTATCAATAGGCTCCGTATACCAGCTAACTAAAAACTGGAATGAAGTTGCCTGATTCTATGTATGTATGTATTCATTTACACTGCAAGTGGGCAAGCACCCGGTGGCAGTGGTATATACAATATTAACAATACACAGTTAAAATGATAAGCAATACACAATAAAATTTACAATACATAATACAATTTACAACACATATACAATTTTATACACAATACAATAAGAATACACAATACAATTTAACTCAATAATAATAAAACATAAAATAAAACACTTACTTTTACAACACAACCTACATAATTATGTATAGGTCCTACATAAGTTTCAATAGTCTTTCACTTTACTCTCATCTCATTCCCTGTAGTGGCACTATGACGCATTTCACTGACACTTTAGCACACATTTCACTGACACTCTGTAACACATTTCACTGACACTATAGAACACATTTCATTGACGCTATAAATTATCACAAATCGGAACTGTTCACTGCACTGTAAAACCATAACTTCACTGACTCATCTCGCTTCACTGATACAACAGTTCAAATAAGTCAAATAATTGCATTCTTATGCATACTTATAAACATAACTACATTTAAACTAAACATTTCTAGTCTAAGGCCCTCTTACACGCTATTTTTAAATAATTTACAATTAAAACCAAGGAAGTAAACTCGTAAGGCTAGATAAATACATGTCACCTTAAAAAATTAAATGTTGAATGTCACCTTAATTTTAATTTTCACTTTATACACAACTCTTTAAATTATTCTTGAATCTCCTTAAGGAAGGACAGCCCTCAAAGACCGCTGCAGGTAGGTCATTCCAATCATTTATAGTTCTGTTAAAATCGTTGATGTAGACTAAGAATCGAACTCGCTCTCTTCTACACAACATGCAGAAGTCTTAGCGCCTGAGCTATTGAAACGACACAAAGTATATGTGACGTCACAACGCAGGTACAGGTATGTTCGTATTCAAAATAGTTATGCATTATCTGCCCGCTTCCTCAAGAACAGTGATGTCAAAGCAAGCGCATTTTTCTGACCTTGACGTCGTGCGCGGGCAGCAAGCGCTACGTATGGAAAGAGGTAGGGTTGTATATGAATAAGCAACCTGTTGGATTAAGGAAACAGTGGTGCACAAACTTCAAACGGAACGTGAAATTTTATGTCGTTATTTTTATATGGCTTCTTTCTTATTAATATTATCTATATTGTCTGTAAAACAAAAGTACTAACACTGATTTCTTAATATTGCACTTGTGTTTTAAATATCAATAACATAATAGAGAGTTAAGAAGGAATATTCACTTAAATTCCATAGTAGTATAATATTATACTGTATTAAGTGGACGAAACATATCATTCATAAAGAAAGTAATATTCCAAAGAAAGAGAGTGAGTATGACATGATAAGTAGGAATTTTATATTGACGGTACCTTTAGCCTTACAAAAGTAATGAATAAACTAATCAAAACAATATTACAGTACAAAGCAAAGTTACCTAGGTACTGTATCTGTTTTAAGTGTAACTAATATTACATAACAAAACTCTTATCGCATTATGCTTTTAAGGTGAAATTTGTGAGCAACTTCCTATCATCAGAATATTAAATTATTTTCTCGATAATTTGATGAAGCTACAGAGCTGACATTTTTACAACACATGGGCACGTATCTTTTTCTGGTGATGTAAGAGTAGTTGCTTTGTTAATTAATTTCCTTACAAACAATTTCCATGCGAATATTTTCAAATTTTAAATACACTATGTTCAGTAATACGTATATACGGTATATTAGATTTACGAAAACATTCTGTAAGGCTACTAAATAAATAGGCCTATACCTGAAAATTTCACTTTTCTATACGAAAAATTGAGAAAATATTTCTTTTGAATAAAAAAAAATCAAACTTGTGAAAAATTTGGATTAAAATTATAACTTACATTCTTGTAACGTACTTATACTTCTCAGGCAAGTCTAAAAATTAACATGGATACAGTTTTAATAAGTACTCTTCCCTTTATCTATTGAATCAGTGCTGGCCATACCTGAATATAGCTCGACCAAGCGGCATATACCACCTCTTTCGTCTGTCTCTTTCCTTTCCGCTGTAAAGCGCTCAGGCTCTCCTGAGTTCTTAAGCGCGCGCTTGATCCTGTGGGCATTAATTGACATGCCTGCTCTAGAAAGTGAAAATCGGGACGCAGCCTTAGTGAGTAGTCTTAGCGATCACTGCTCTGACTAGTCGTACTTACTTTACTTACTGGATTTTAAGGAACCCGGAGGTTCATTGCCGCCTTCACATAAGCCGCCATTGGCCCTTATT
This sequence comes from Periplaneta americana, assembly GCA_025594305.2. Classification (NCBI taxonomy): domain Eukaryota; kingdom Metazoa; phylum Arthropoda; class Insecta; order Blattodea; family Blattidae; genus Periplaneta; species Periplaneta americana. Next base: position 35,035,865 of record JAJSOF020000040.1, on the reverse strand, counting down.
CAGAGCAAGATTAATGTAGTCTCTACAATCATATCCCACCTTCCTCAAATCCATTAGAGATATTTAAATAACTACACCTGTGGCTGATTTCAAAGTTAATCGCAGAGCGTGTAATATTGCGGGGCATAGTTGAGGATATTTGAACTAATATTTTTACTGTCAATATAGACAACATTACATATAAATTGTGTAAAATAAACGTAAAAGTGACAAAAAAACAGTGCACTAAAAGGCACTGAAATACCAAAAGACACAGAAAGTGTGTTGAACGTAATAAAAAAGAAGCAGTACCACAAAAATATTAAAATTATGAAGATATTAACTCGACGATAATACAATGTTTACGAAATTAAAGACTGAAGTGTGGAAAAATTGTCTCTAACATATTCGATGTTCTCTCCATTTCGCCTCTCCGCTACTTGGAGATTCACCCTTGCGTCCGTTACAACTTTCCGACAGAAATCTTCGGATAACGCACGACTCGACTTCACAGTATGGGTTTTCCTTTTTTTTTACATACCTCTTTGAGAAAATCCCACAGGAGAAACAACCACGGATTAATCTCCGGACTATGTGGGCCAATAAGCTTCCTCCTTCATATCGTGCCTTTATAAAAAATTATTTGACATTACTTATATGGGAAATGTTTCGTTTCTATCCCAGTGTGTGGATGTGCTCCATCCTGCAGGAACTGTTTGCGAAATCATTTGTCATGAGTTGGATGAAAAGTTTTTGCAACTTGGCCATTTAACCCTCTCTCATTGTTCAATATTTCATCGAAAAAAAATGAACCGATGTTTCCATTGTTCGATATTGTTGCCTACACATTAAATTTTCCACACATTTCTTTCTTGTGCATTAATTACGAGTATTTGAGGTTTTTCCCTAGCTCAGAATGGAATGTTTTATCTGTTTATTACAACATTCATATTAAAGTCTGGAAACCACGTGTCCTGAAGCACGGCCTCCTTTTCAGTTAAACAAGATGCAAACTGCAGCTGTCGCTACATATCTCTGGCTGTATGTTTATGCATCTTAGTTATCTTGTACGAAAAGAAATGAAGACCAACATGGAGAGTTTATTGTAGAGCTGGAAATGAGATTTTGACTCGGCAGAGGTCTTTCTTGTTGGTTTCCTTATACTTAGAGTCAAAGCCACTTGCACCGGTTTGATGTTTTCAACCGTACGAACACTAGCGCCGGGAGGATGTCGCTTTCCCTGCAATGTGTAACCATTCACTTTGAATTGTTACACATTTTGTATTCTGTCTGTCTGCAGATAGACCATTATGTACTATGAAAGGAAGCATGGAAGCATCTTCGAGTTTCTTGTATAATCTTCGTTTCGGCGAAAACTGTACAATTTTCACCTTCTTAAGTTAATCGTCCGTTAACCACTATCTCACACAACATTACACATTGTGGAAAGACACTAAGTAGGGACCTTTTCAGAGATTAGAGGAGTAAGTTAAACATTAGAGTCAAATATCACTGTGGTTTTTGTGAACGGGTTTTGAGAAAATTAGCATATTAAATTGAATTTTGGAATGCGTATTGCAGGAAAGTAGGAGATGTTGGAAAAGTGACATCGGGAGGGGAGGATTTTGTAGAAATATACCAACAAATCTGTCCTCTTTTGCTTTCTGCGTAACATTGGTGGTTTGTCCGTAATTTAGTTGAAAATTTGTAACGAAGTATGCGAGAAGAAAGCGTGACAGCATTACATTCAATGACGGTAGGAGCAAGTCGGAATTATTCTAGTCACACTCACGGTACATAACACTATCTTAAGATCTTGTAGCTTATATGTCTTACATTTTGTGTGGCCAGTACGATTATTTTGATTGTTTAATCCGGTCTATTTTTTTTACAAAAGAATTACTAGCAATATACAGACGTGGACAAATTATTAGACTAAAACGTTTTCTTGAAAACAATATAATTCGTCATATCAACAATCAGTATAATTCACAGAGTCTCTATTGTTTTAAATACGATTGTTTACATCTACTGGTATATTTTTCCAATGGTTAAGTATATTTTTTTCTGGCTATGTTGGTACTACTGGTGTTTTAAATATATACTGCAGAAGATATTCTCCCATGGCCTGCAAGAAGACCGGACATGAACGAAATTGAAAATCTGTTATCTATACTGAAGAAGGAAGTGAACAAAAAGAGGCTTACAACAAAACATGGACTCATTTAAGCACTGTCTGATATCTGGCTAAATGATGCTGATATTCAAAGAAAGTGTCAAACTTTGGTTTCCAGATCCCAGACAAAATCAACGTATTAATAAAGAATCAGGGAATGTTCACAAAATACTAATAACCTCAAGATTCAATATTCTTTTCACTATATCTGTCTAAAATACATTTTTGTTCATTATTTCTACCAATAAGTACAGCTTCGTTGAACATATAATTAATTTAGTCTAATAATTTGTCCACGTCTGTAGACAACATTACATATAAATTGTGTTAAATAAACGTAAACGTAACAAAAATAATGCTCTAAAAGTCACTGCAATACCAAAAAGCGCAGAAAGTGTGTTGAACGTAATCAAAAGAACCAGTACTACCACAATCTGAAAATTATGAAGATAATAACTCGACGTTTAGCATGGATTTGTATAGTCTACCATGATATTCAGTGCCAACATCCCAATTAATAAATTCAATAATCTACATTTGAGGGAGTTTCTAGAGAAGAACATAGAAAATTAGTGGGTTTTCAGTGATGAGCGACATGCATTATCCTAATGAAACATGAACAAATATCAGACAGTAGGAATATTTTGTAGGTCTACTATAGGCTATCTTGCACCAATAACATCATGTGCCATTGAAAGAATTTCTTACAATATAAAATCATTTCAAGTTCAGTAATTTACGAATGCACGTTATTATTCACTGCAAAGATCACGACAAAAATGAGCATCACGACTCAAGCATGTGTTACTAGTATAGCTTCAGAATGTCGGGAGTTGACTGTACTCCACTAACACGCAAAGACGATGTGTTTGTTTAAATCCTTATCCGTTGTATTACCTGTGTTCGGTGTACTACATACCCAATGTGTCTTTAACTTAAGTCTTTGGGTAGCTGGAATACGAAGCCTACTTATATGTCTTACATTTTGTGTTGGCCAGTAGGATTATTTCGACTATTTAATCGGGCCAATGTTTTTTACAAAATAATTACTCCTTCTCTGTAAGTATCCGTAATCTTGGAATAGTTTTTTCCTCACTTGAGTAAAGAAAAACGAATGCATGATGTGCCTTAGCAAGACGGGGCTACAGCTCATACAGCTCGGACTTCAGTGAGTACGATTGCTGAAGTCTTTGGTGGCAGAGGAATTAGTGCAGATTTCTGGCCTGCTCGATCCCCAGATCTAACGCCTTGCGATTTTTATTTGTGGGGGACTTTAAAGGGCAGAGCATATAAATCAAATCCATGAACAATAGGTAAAGTGCAAAATAATATAAGACGAGAAATAGTCAATATTTTGCAAGGAGAGTTGCAACGTGTTACGATGCTACAGGATCTGTCTCGAAAAAAAAAAAATGAAGAACAATTTCAACAGATCCTTTGAAAAGGAGATCATGTAAGACCTGACCACAATGTTAATATGAAAAATAATAGTACTTAGTTAGCCTAGTCTGTTCCCACTAATTGTAAGAGCAAATACCGTATAACTTTAGGACTCATTTCGCCCGGACTTATTTAATTCCATATAATTCAGACGCTAGATAATCACATCAATTAATAAATTGGTGTAAAATAACCCACTAAAATTTCATAAGCGTGAAGTAGACCTACTAAAAAGTGAATAAGATATTTTTCAGCAGTTACTATCGCAAATCTGAGCTTCACAAAGGACGAGATTGATTTTTAAAAATACTACGAAGCCGGCGCCATTGCAGTCTGTAAAAATGTATCAATTCCAAAGACCTGCTATCAACATTCTCTATGAAATACGAAATGTTCAAAGAAGGCTCAGGAGACCATTAATGCAAGACAATTGGCAATGTAATGGAACAGATAAGGTTCTGTTCACACTTTCGTGGGCAGAGGAAGGGGTGAGGAATAAAAGCCCCACCGCTTTCGTTTCGTCAGGTTTCACGTATCAGGTTCGGACCTGAAATAAATATATCATGTGCCGTGGAGACAGTTATAGCTTTGTAAACACGCTTGTCTATTGCCCTTCAGTTCGACTTTGTAACAAATGAATGTCTCTTTCGCATGTATTACACAGCAGTTGTAGGCCACAAAAATCGCAATATCACCAAATTAACTATGATAGCATTCTTCCTGACCCTTTCCTTTCACGAAGTCAGAAAAGCACCGCAGAATTTACTGGTACGTTTACCGAACATACTCTCTAAATGTAAACCGAATTAAGGGGAGAGGATAGTAATTTTTAAAACTTTTTTCTTATTTGGTGTAAAATATTAATTTTTTGTATGTAGAGAGCTCATGGCTATAGCAACTCAACAAAATATAAATATTTTGAATAAATTATTTTGGGAGGCAGATTTGAAAAAAAAAAAATGTACCCAATGCAGGATTTTACTAAACTCGATATATCTAAGCCATTTTTAAAGATAAATTCAAACAGTTTGTTACAATTTATTTGTAAAAGCACGCTCTACAAACTGTCTGTAACAGAAATTTGATATTAGTTCCTACATTTGTAAAATAAACAATTAAAATGTAATAACATTTTTTTTCTTTCTTGCAAACAGAGAGACTTATTTTTAAAATGAAATCAATTAGGGAAATTCCGTTACAGAGAAAAGTTTCCCAGTAGTCTAGAGAATGTGTATTCTAAATTTCATTCATATATCTTTAATAGTTCAAAAATTATATCGATTTTTGTCTGGCTATGTAGCGAAAAAAGTAAAGTTCCAGAAACAGCAATCAAAGGGGGTGTGATTTAATAATCCAGAGCGCAGGAACTTGAAAAATGGCGTCTCTACATCCAATAAGGGCACAGATACCCACACAATGTTATACAATGTATTCCACACACATCGCAGAGTATTTTAAAGAAAAATTTGGTTTTGAAAAAAAAAATGAAGTTCCGGAAACAACAAACAAAAGGGCGGTGTGATTTAAAAATCCAGAGCGCAGGAAGTTTAAAAATGGCGTCTCAACAACTGATAAGGGCACAAATACCCACAAAATATTATACAATGTATTCTGCACATATCACAGAGTATTTTAAGGAAAAAAATTGTTTTTTGAAAATTTACTCATTTTTCACCAAAAAAATACCATCCTCTTCCCTTAAATGTGAATTCTTGAACTGCCGAAGAGGTGGAGTGATCAGTTTTAAGCAGTCTTAACCTTTGCTAATGAGGAGAATGAAAAATTCTAATGACGTAAGCTGTAATGTGAAATGTTATGCTTTATTTAACGAAGTTCGCAACTGCAGAGGTTATATCAGCGTCGCCGGATGTGCAGGAATTTTGTCCCGCGGAGTTATTTTACATGCCAGAAAATCTACTGACATGAGCCTGTCGCATTTAAGCTGTAATGGTACTGATGACAAATAAGTAATGAAACAAAATACTATGCAAAAATACAAAACTTAAGCTTTTAAGTCATGAATTGAAAATCAAATATTATTTAAAGTTAATAAGTGAATGGTTAATAAAATTAAAAAATATTTAAAATAAAATCAGTGATCCATTGCCGAGTCCACACCTGTGGAGTAACGGTTAGCGCGTCTAGCCGCGAAACCAGGTGACCCGGGTTTGATTCCCGGTCCGGACAAGTTACCTGGTTGAGGGTTTTTTCCGGGGTTTTCCCTCAACCCAATATGAGCGAATGCTGGGTAACTTTCGGTGCTGGACCCCGGACTCAATTCACCGGCATTATCACCTTCATCTCATTCAGACGCTAAATAACCTGAGCTGTTGATAAGCATAGTAAAATAACCTACTAAAATAAAAAAATCTACTGCCGAATTAAGCGAATATGCAACTTTATACTTACTGTATACACAGTGTAAGATGTTCAATTATACTCCTTTTAACGGACGAATTCTGAGCACGCTGTGAGTGGAAATAAGTGTTGTAAACATTTTGTTTCCTTGCATATAGATTTCAAAATATAGTTATTACTTTAAATGATAACGTAATTTATATCCTGTTATCTTCTAAAGAAATTCAGAAATATACATTTTATAAATGTATTTACATTAAGAGTTGCAAATGCCAACAAATAAGTATTTTGTAATTTTTCTGTCACCTTTATTGTTTACGACTTCTTTTTCCTTTAATTATTATCTATACTATTAATAAAACTGTAGCCGAAATTTTTCTGGTAATTTTCGACTTTCCAAAAATAATTGGTCCTAACATATACGAGGGGGATCCAGGAAATAACGACCGTTTTGTTGTAATAATTAAAAATAAAGTATTCATTTGAAAAAACAAAGTCTGTTACATAACTGAAGCTTCCTTTACTTCTCTTCATAATCACCACCTACATTTAAACATTTGTCGTATCTGTTCACTAGCTTTAGAATTCCCGTGTTATGCTCCTCTGCCGCCAGTTCATTAAGCCAGGTGTTCACTGTCTTCTTCAACTCTTCATCACTTCCAAAACGCGTACCACCCAGAAAGTCTTTCAGCTTAGTGAAAAGGTGAAAATCACTAGGAGCAAGGTCTGGACTATAGGGCGGATGATCAGAGATTTCCCAACCGAATTGATCCAGCAATTCTCGAGTTGAAACAGTAGTGTGCGGGCGGGCACAGATTTTGTGGTAGCCAAGATGTTGCGACACAATTTCACCAAGCAAAGAACGAGAAATGTCAGGAAAGGCGATATGCAATTCGTCGAGTGATGTGCGCCTGTCTTGCAAGATTCTGTCGTTCACTTTAGTCTTCAGGTCTTCTGTGATGAGTGATGGGCGTCCGGGTCGAGTTTCATCGTGGACATTTGTTTGCCCATTGTTGAACATTTCGCACCATTTCTTCACATTTATTTCATTCATTACAGTATCACCATACACTTCTTTCAATTGCCGGTAAATTTCTGCAGGTTTCAAATGTCGGGCATTCAAAAATCGAATCACACTCCTCACTTCACAGTCGGCGGGATTATCAATCACGTCGTTCATTTTGAAGTAACACAAAATGCACAATGGCGACTTGTTGCAACCAGTACTCACAACATTATGAGAACACATGTTAAGGAAGCCAGTTGACCTTCAAACAAGGAAGGGGAGTCAGCTGCGCGGCGGGTATGCGCGAACAGTCGTTATTTCCTGGCTCCCCCTGAAACCGAAAATCGCTTTTTTGAAATTTTTGTTTGTATGTCTGTCTGTCTGTATGTTTGTTAACTTTTCACGCGATAATGGCTGAACGGATTTCGATGAAAATTGGAATATAAATTAAGTTAGTTGTAACTTAGATTTTAGGCTATATGACATTCAAAATACATTATTTATAAGAGGCGTCATAAGGGGGCCTGAATTAAATAAATCGAAATATCTCCCTTAATATTGATTTTTGTGAAAAATGTTACATAACAAAAGTTTCTTTTAAAAATAATTTGCGATAAGTTTTATGCCTTGAAAAATTTTGAGAGGATTGATATTTAATGAGATAAATGAATTTTAAAATTAAAATAACTGCCATCTAAGGCCGTGTAATGAATTAAAAAAACAAATGACTTCGTCTATAAGGGACCTTGGACAGCAACAATCGAAAGCTATGAAAGATAGCCTACAGAGAATGTTTCTGTGTTTGTATGAAGTAATATCGGAAGCTAAATTAACCGATTTGTATAATTAATTATAATTTCACCATTGGAAAGTGTAGTTTCTCTAGATGGACGCAATGCTATATGTTATAACAGTAACTTCTGATATAATATAATATAATATAATATAATATAATATAATATAATATAATATAATATAATATAATATAATATAATATAATATAATATAATACAATATAATATAATATAATATAATATAATATAATATAATATAATATAATATGTAATATTATATAATATAATTTAAGTTATTTGAAGGGTTCACAACCATAGTGGGCCATTTACTGAATACGTAGAAAACAAGGGTTAAAATTAAGTTATTACCATAATTCAATGGAAACCTATAACAAGTAAAATAAAGTATACATATTAAATCTAAATGATGTCAATCTTCATTAAGCTATGGTTGCATGTAATAACAATTAAGAAACATGTTAAAGGAATTGTCATTGCACCGAATGAGTGTCTCTGGACCAAAATGATCGCATTTTAATTATTTGGATGCAATTTAAATTAAGTAACATATTAAACGATTTATTCTTCTATGAAACACGAATGTTCCCTGGATGAAACATCCTATTTTAATTATGTAATTACTTTATATTTATTTCTAACAGGTGCAGCGGAGCGCACGGGTACGGCTAGTTGTAAATAAATCAATTTAAGTAAGGGTTGTTTGGCAACGCAGTTATCGAAATGTAGACGCGTGCAACTGGTAGTGTACGAGTATATTTACAGTTTTTCCCCTCACTGCTGTGGAGAAGTTGGAAAATGAAGTGGGCCTAGTCTTTTAAATACTCGGCTAACAGTGTTTTAAAAATGGCGTCATTAAATATCACAGCATTGACTTCGGACTTAAATTTTATTTGTAATATATTCTTTTTTAATCAAAAGATCAATTTAAAGCCAAATTCTGAATTTCAGTCACATTTCAGTATTTTCTTCCCTTAGTAAGGAAATGCACTTTCACCTTTACTTTTTAACTTCGCTCTAGAATATGCCATTATGAATGTTCAGGATAACACAGAGGGTTTGGAATTTAACGGGTTACATCAGCTTCTTGTCTATGCGGATGACGTGAATATGTTAGGAGAAAATCCACAAACGATTAGGGAAAACTCGGAAACTCTATTTGAAGTAAGTAAAGAGATAGGGTTGGAAGTAAATCCCGAAAAGACTAAGTATATGATTATGTCTCGTGACGAGAATATTGTATGAAATGGAAATATAAAAATTGGAAATTTATCTTTTGAAGAGGTGGAGAAGTTCAAATATCTTGGAGCAACAGTAACAAATATAAATGATACTCTGGAGGAAATTAAACGTAGAATAAATATGGGAAATGCCTGTTATTATTCGGTTGAGAAGCTTTTATCATCCAGTCTGTTGTCAAAAAATCTAAAAGTTAGAATTTGTAAAACAGTTATATTTCCGGTTGTTCTTTATGGTTGTGAAACTTGGACTCTCACTTTGAGAGAGGAACATAGGTCAAGGGTATTAGAGAATAAGGTGCTTATATTTGGGGCTAAGAGGGATGAAATTACAGGAGAATGGAGAAAGTTACAGAACACGAACTGCACGCTTTGCCGTCCTCGGTCCGTGATCTTCGTGACCTTGCTTGTAAGAGGACCTAAGTTGATCCAAGGCCGGTGTGCATGCCTGACTGAGCTGTAGTCCACAGTCCCTGTTAAAGTTGTTTTCCTCCAGGTTAATCTCTATGGCCTCCTTGATTGTACGATCCCAGTAGTGGCTTGATTTGTTAATGACCTTGGTGTGGTCAAACAGTATTTTATGCTCCTTTTCTATGCTGTGTTGCGCCACTGCAGATTTTTCCGGGTAATAGAGCCTCAGGTTCCTCTTATGCTCTTTGATTCTGTCTTCTATTGTGCGGCCAGTTTGGCCTATGTATACTTCGCCGCACTCGCATGGAATCTTGTAAATCCCTGGAGTCCTTAGGCCCTGACTGTCTTTAACCTGACGTAGATGACTCCGGATTTTGCTCTGTGGTTTATGTATGTTTTGATATTTAGCTTCTGGAGGATTCTGCCAAGCTTTGAAAAAAATGCTCGAATTAATTTAGGAAAATAAGAATAAACATGGATATTACACAAACAGTACATGACCTTATGGAATTTATCCATTAACTTATCTCTTCTTCCTTCCGTCTGTACAGCCAACCAGTCTTCCTGGCTTTATCTTCTCTTTCCACGAAGAGACGCAACTTCAATTGGTTTTGTGTCAGGAACGTATTGTATTTAGAAGGCTATGCAGATATCTGTCTGTCTTAAAGCTACTGATACTTGGGTTCTGTCTGTGGCATATGAAATGAATACTATATAGGACGCACTGAAGACATAAAGGTCAAAAGTCGCGTGGGATTATCACGTTGAATGTCTGCAGAAGAGAGGGTTTGTTTGGGAGAACAAAATCACACAGCGAGAATTATGATGCAAGGGCTTCTCTCAAAGAATGGAGTACAGAAGACTTGCCTTATGAGATGCTGGAGTGAGTTGGATTGCGATGCAGAACTGTTATTCCTATTGTTGCACAGGAAGCCTTACAACTTGAAAGGAATTTCAATAAGATGTAACGTGACATCCAAAAAAGGAAAATGTAAATATTAGCAATATATTCATTTCTGCAATGCATTGACATGCAGCATGAATTTTCTGAGCCAGTAAAAATCGTTAAGGGGAGAGGATGGTATTTTTTGGTGAAAAATGAGTGAATTTTCAAAATAAAATCTTTAAAATACTATGTGATATGTGTGCAATGCATAGCATAACATTTTGTGGGTATTTGTGCCCTTATCGGATGTTGAGTCGCCATTTTTAAACTTCCTGCGTTATGGATTTTTAAATCACTCTCCCACTTTTATTGTTGTTTCCGGTAAATTAAATTTTCAAAAAAAAAGTTTTTTTCTTTAAAATACCCTTTGATATGTGTGGAATGCATATCATAACATTTTGTGGGTATTTGTGCCCTTATCGGATCTTGAGACGTCATTTTTAAACTTCCTGCGCTAAAGAATTTTTAAATCGCACGCCCGCTTTTATCGGTTTCCAATAACATCATTTTTTTGCTACATTGCAAGACAAAAATGGATATAATTTCTGAACTATTAAAGATACGTGCATGAAATTTAGAACACGTATTCTTTAGTCTATTAGGAAACTTTTCTCTGTAACAGAATTTTGTTAATTGATTTCGTTTTAAAAATACGTCCGTTTGTTTGCAAGAAAGGATATCATAAAATTGTTATTAAATTTTAATTGTTTATTTTACAAACATAGGGACTAATATTAAAGTTCTGTTACAGACAGTTTGTAGAACATGCTTTTCCAGTATATTGCAAAAAAACTGTTTGAATCTATCTTTAAAAACGGTTTAGATATATCGGTTTTAGTACAATCCTACATTGGGTATGTATTTTTTTTTCAAATTTGGGCCCCCAAATATTTTTTTTTTCAAAATATTTTTATTTGGTTGCGTTTCCATAGCTATGAGCTCTCTACATACAAAAAATTAATATTTTACACCAAATAGGAAAAAAGTTTTTAAAAATACCATCCTCTCCCCTTAACTCTCTAGAACAGTGGTTCTCAACCATTCAGAGACCACAGCCCGGTAAATTTCTTTTCTATAAGACGGGGATCCGGTCCCAACAATTAATTTCATTCATTCATTCATTCATTCATTTATACTGTTTTGCCCAAGCTTTCCTATTTTCTGCCTTCCTCTTTATCTCCTCATATGATACACAAATCTTAATGTCTATCATCTGATATCTTCTTCTGCTCCGAACTCTTTCCCGTTTCTTCCAGTGCATCCTTCAGAAGGCAGTTTCTTCTCAATCAGTGACCCAACCAATTCCTTTTCCTCTTTCTGATCGCCTTCATCATCATTCTTTCTTCACCCACTCTTTCCAACACAGCTTCGTTTCTTATTCTGCCTGTCCATTTCAAACGCTCTAGCTTTCTCCATATTCTCAATTCAAATGCTTCTTTAAATTACATAAATTAGGTTAGATGCAACAGCGTTCATGAGTAAGATAGTTACATATAATTGAAGTAATATAATACAGTTATATGAACACTTTTTAATGTTTGAATAAAATTAATAAAATCGGTTAAAAACCATACATGTTTCGGAGGTATGCTCCTCCATCTTCAGTGGTAGTACCACGACGCTGGTACAGCTGTTCGACCGCGTAACATAGCTTAAGGAAGACTTCAATTATATATAACTATCAAATGCTTCTAGTGTGTAAGCAGAGGTTGTAAATTTGCTTTCGCGAGTCGCTGCCAAATGTCAGTACAGCAATCAAATTCCAGTGGTACCAATTTGCTCGCCGTGAGATATGCGCGTGGTGACCCGTTTTCATTTGACTGCCCCTCATAGAAAAATAATAAAAAATGCAAAAATTTTAAAAGAGGCCTATAGAAATGCTGTACTTTCACTCGAGATGTTCTGAGCCACATTTATTTTCAACACATCATCACTCCTGTATCACAAAGATTATTGAAATCCGGCCCCTTGTAATGTTAATAACTATAATGATTAGATTTAACAAATATTTAAATGTTTTATTCGAGCTTTCGAATGTGAAAGAGTTGAATAATTTTAGGACTCGTTTCTGATAGACTATATGAATGTTCAGTGACTCCATTAGTTGCCTCTCTGCATTCGGAATGAATGGAAATCGTATCTAAATTACAAAATGTCAGTTATGTCTGTAATTAAAAACACTGCATTCGTCTTAGCGAGTTTTACAGGACGCCCTTATTCCAGCTGCTCTGTGTAAGAAGAGACTGTTTTTAATCAACAGTTGCTCGCTTTGCTCCGAGTCGGCTAAATTTGGAAGCAGCTCCATTTCCAGTAACCTGCTTCAAATCCGATTCGTGATCTCTCCGAACTTTATGTAGTAATAATATTTTATTGTGGAAGTTGATATATCAGTGATAGACTTACTAAGTGACTTCTTGGTTTTGATATTCGTTTATGTTTAGCAGGCCTAATGTTAATGATGTACAGGGACATCGTTTTATTTTTACTTCAATTTTTATTGTGCCTGAGTTTTTTAATGTACTTCACTCCCACCCCTTCTACTAATGAAGTTCAACCGTCCTCCACACAGATCCAAGACCGCATATACATAGTAGCCTTACGGTCATAGTAAATAGTACGTTCCAAAAATATGTTCGCGTTTTCCAGTGACGAAAGGGCTTTCAATATTGAATCCTTTTTACATAGGTACTGTCGTCCATTTGCCTACGTCGCATCCCGGTTTCCTCCACCTGCTTCTATTCGCGCCTCTGTAAAGCTAGTGGCTGGGCTGTCTTAACTCTTTTCTAAGAGCATTAATTTTTGTTAGGAATTGGACGTCTATGTAATATTATACCCATACAACTGCTTAAAATAACTTAAAGGAAAGGGCCTAGTTAAGTAATTAACTGTGACGTGATTTCCCCCCCCCCCTTTCTAGACCGTGCGACATAACCACTTTGACGGACAGTAGATAGCATGTCTGAGTAATTCTATATTTTCGGATCGGACAGAAGTGAAGATTGAACTTACAATACGTAAGGTATTCTTTCATAGAGTAGATGGGCCTATAGAATTATTTCCACATGAGTTACTAGTACGAAGGACGAAACTGGTAATTGGGATTAGGTACAATAGTCTGTAGTGCGATAATATGCACATTAGAACTGAAGCCTGTATCGAAATGAACGGCCACCATTTTAAAAAATGTGTTTAAATATCCATATTATGATTATTTTTCAATTTAACTTCATTCTCTATAGTGTACGCCAGCCGTGGCGAAAATGCGACTCACGAGCACATTGTGGCTCGCAGTGCTTTTCTCTCGCTTCCTACCTACAACCCCCACCCTCTCACTCACTGGAATCAAACTCCGTTCCATTTGTATTTGTCTCTGACCTGCGAGTGGCGTATCGTCGCAATGTCTATCGAAACCATGTACCTCTATAAAAACGAAAGTTTCAAGTAGAATGGGAGGACGCATTTTTTTGCTGACAATATGATGAGAATATTAAATGTATGATTTGTTCACAAATATTACGAGGAAAACGGTTGTATAACATAAAACGGCATTATAAGTTACTACATGTTACTGATGAAACATTAAAAGGTTAAGTATTGTAATTATTATTATTATTATTATTATTATTATTATTATTATTAATATTATTATTATTATTATAATCATCATCATCATCATCATCTCTGTACGTCGATCATTTTTCAGCAGATGTACGAATAATGCGGTTAGATCTTCAATTTAAACTCACATATTTACAATGTGATGTTAAATGAAAGCTAGATGTAAGAACTTGACAAATGTTGAACTTTTGAAATCTTTGGCAAAAAATAAATATCCGAAGCTTCGTTCTTTCGCTTGCTCTGTTGAAGCCATGTTCGCTACAACTTACGTTTGTGAAAAATTATTTTCAACAATGAAAATAGTAAAAATCAAATATAGATCACGACCGACAGACAAATACCTTCGTGATCAACTACGATTGGCAGTAAGCGACATAATTCCTGATTTTGAAACTCTGTCGCAGAGACATTCTGAAGAGAATTCATTGTAGGTTGTGATAATGTGTCCTATGTTTTCTTGTTCATTTCTTTCTTCGTTACACGTACTAAACATTAGTTTGTAGCCTTGTACTGTATATAATTTTATTTAAGTGCTTGACGTAAGGAAAATGAAAAACCGTTAATGTCAGACAGTTGCTTTGCTTCCCCTTCGGGTGTCCGCCTCCCTCCATAGGTGCTATGCACGTTGCAGCTTACACAGTGGCTCGGCGCACGATAGCATTTTCGCCACCGTTGGTGTACGCTAATGTGCTGTAGACAGTATAATATACACTGCATAATGAATACGTCCGAATGGACAGCTCAGTTCGTGAGTAAAAACACTCATTGTTAATACTGTACTGTATTTTGATTAAACAAAAATCTAATGGAAATTATCAGACTCAAAAGCGTAATATTTCCTAGTTTACTTAAATGAACTACTTTTCTTTCCTCCTATATCTAGTAAAGTGATTTGTTTGTATTTTACGCCAGTATCATCGAACTCCAGTAATGGAAGGGGGGTAGCAAACTGTTTTTTCGGTTCTCAACAAAGTATAGCCAGGTTAATATTAGAAATGTTAGTAAAAATAAAATGATGTCCCTGTACAATATATTGGTAAACAAGTTAAAGTTCCATGTTATTATAGATGAAACCGTGTCAAATAGAAAAAACATTTGAAATAAATATACCAAATAGCCACAAAGTTGCTCTCTCAGATTTTAGGAATATAATAACTTGAATTTCCCCAAGATCAATATTTAACTCAAGTTCTGTTTCTAGTTTATATAAGTGAATTAGGGAGAAAAATGTAGTCCTAACTTAATTTTCATTATGCAAGGGGAAAAAATCGAGCCGTATGTACGTTGCTGTCCGCAAAAATCGATTGGAATAAATGCCGGTTTCGAGAAATTCCCGTACCCTGTGAATGTGCCTTTACAAGTGAGCCATTTAAAAAAAATTAGTATAAATATAAGCCTACAATCTTTTTATAGCCTCAATATTGTGTTCTTCGCGTGTGCGAAATACTTAACACCATTATGTACTCGTCATTACATGAATTATGTGCCATGTGATTAGAGTAACTGCTGGGTTGGTTGAATTGACTAGCTGAAAATCTTTTTACACTGTTTTTATGATACACTAAAGATGCTACACTGACTAAAGAAGACGATAAAATTATACTTTGAGGCATTTCGCATAGTCAAATCTCATCTTAGCGCGTCTCTAAATGACTCCCCGCTAAGTTAATGTTCTCTCCTGCGAGGCTCGTAGCTCACAAGTTTCCGTTTAATAGTGAGTTATAAATGCAACATTAATTAGTTGAGCGCATAGAGACACAATTCCTGAATTTTGCAGACACGGAAGTAATTAAATTTCATCATTAATAACAAAGCTGCATTGAATTTTTTTATTTATTTGGTTGTCATTTTTATACATTCAGACCTCCCATTAAAATTTAATTAAAACTCCACATATTGGATACATCCATTCTTTTTGAGCCACTTTATCATCGACGTAGACTTGATTGAAGTTCTCGACTGTCGTTCTTGGTAATGAATTAGAGGTTTGCGGATTGAAACCTTCCGACAGCGGTGGATATTTAAGAAAAATGACAAAAACCTTTAACTTGTAAACCTTCATATGAGAAGTGAAACCATAACTATACTGTTTAGTATTTAAATCACCTGACAGAACATTGTACAGGGACATCATTTTATTTTTCCTTCAATTTTTATTGTACCTGAAATTTTAATGTACTTCCCTCCCATCCCCTCTACTAGTAAACTTCCAAACGTTCTCCACACAGAACCAAGCCCGCGTATGCGGTCATAGTAAGCAGTACTGAATTAGTGAGTATAGTACGTTCCAGAAATATGTTCGCGTTTTCCAGTGACGAAAGAGCTTTCAATATCGAATCATATTTTCGCACAGGTACTGTCGTCCGTTTACCTATGTCGCATCTCAGTTTCCCCCACTCGCTTCTGCTCGCCACTCTGTAAAGGCTAGTGGCTGGGCTGTCTTAGCTCTTTTCTGAGAACATTAATTTCTGTTAGGAATTGGACGTCTACGTAATATTATACAACTGTTTAAAATGACTTAAATAAAAGGGTCTTGTTAAGTAATTAACTGTCACGTGATTTCCTCCCTTTCTACGACCCTACGATATAACCACTTGGACGGACAGTAGATAGTATGTCTCAGTAATTTTATATTTTCGGATCGGGCAGAAGTGAAGATTAAATTTACAGTACGTAAGGTACTCTTTTATAGAGTAGGTACAGAATTATTTCAACATGAGTTACTAGTTCGAAGAACGAAACTGGTAATTGGGATTAGGTACAATAGCCTATAGTGCGATAATATGCACATTAGAACTGAAGTCTGTATCGAAATGAACGGCCACCATTTTCAAAAATGTGTTTAAATATCCATATTATGATTATTTTTAAATTTAACTTCATTTTCTATATCGTACGCTAATGTGCTGTAGACTGTATCATATACACTGCATAATGAATACGTCCACATGTATAGCTCAGTTCGTGAGTAAAAACACTCATTGTTAATACTGTACTGTATTTTGATTAAATTAAATCGTAACGAAAATGATCAAACTCAAAAGCAATATTTTCTAGTTTACGTAAATGGATTAACTACTTTTCTTCCCTCCTGTACCTAGTAAAGTGATTTGTTTGTATATTACGCCAGTATCATCGAACTCCAGTCGTGGAAGGGGGTAGCAAACGGTGATTCCGGGTCGCAATCATTAATCCAGAGGGATAGCCAGGTTAATATTAGAAATGTTAGTAAAAATAAAATTATGTCCCTGTATTTTCATGATTTTACATATTTTGGTACATATTCAGCTTATTTTTCTTACATAAATATGTACATATTTCACACCTTGTTATTACATAAAAATCCAGTCCCTAGTAATTAACAGTGTTTCAAGTGTCTTCTATTTTCTGATAATATGCATTTTATTCTTTTTTAATGACGTGCTCGCTATTAAATTATTTTATTGATGCAGTCATATCCAACCGCCTAGCTGTGTTTTGTTTTCGCATGTTCACTGAACAGCAGACCTGAAGTACAGTAAGTAGGGTCGGATGCCGTCAAGCTATACTACGTCCATACTTATACTGTTCCTGGTTGCAGGATTCTAGTAATCATTTTCATAAATCAATAAGAGCCAGGTTATGAACTGACTAAACAGGAAGTAGTTGGGAGGGCGAGAGGAAAGTGCGGGTTAGAGGGGTAGCCTGTGCAGTGATGACACGTTGAGTGTGGGGGTGGAGGGGAGAACGAGAACGGAGTTTTTCATTAGACCCCGCGTGAAAATGTCGTCTGCTAACGAAAATCTGGCAACGGAATCACGGAGACAGTGTAGCCAGTTTATTTGCATACCAAGTGCATTACGAGTCGCATTTCGTACCAGCGTCATTAGCTCGTGCTTTCTTAAAAACAGTAATTTTAATTACTAATATTGTTGATAGTGTTATCGAGAACTATATACAGTAGTTATTTTAAACATATCGGTGACAAACGCTGAACACGCTTTGAATCTCGCGCCACTATGTGGCAACAGAGCTCAGAAAGAGACCAACAGAACGTTGCTTCCGGTTTAGTCGGTTCATAATCTGGTTTTTAGTATAGCAACATCATTATTGACTACAAGACTTTGTAGGATGCCCTAACTGCGAAATAAAAGTTTGAAATTAATCTCTTTAGAGATAAATTACTTTCCTTCTCTACTTGCGTCTGTAGATTTACACAAAAATGTTCAAGGGTAGGCTATTAGCGTATTTGTGAATTTTAATACTATAAAGCGTAAAATATGAGGAGAAAGAAAAGTTATACATTCGCACATTTTAAAGGGAATTTGGGACTGCGATTCTGAGTACAAAGCATGCTTTGTGCTGTCTTAAGTGACAGTTATTTAATTAATACATTATGTCTGATTCGGTTCAAGATTTCACAGTTCCATGAGATAAATCTTACAGTTACAATTTATTAATGGAAAACTGGATCTTTATAACGCTCATTACTTGTTAGAATTAACTTCGCTATCTTTGTCCTCATCATCATCATCATCATCGTCATCATCATCATCATCACCATCATCATCATCGTCGTCGTCGTCGTCATCATCTTGCTTTAGTTCTATTTGGACAATAAGACTATTAGAGAATTTTTATCCACATAGCCTTAGATCATCAAACGTTTCTCTTCCCCTTCTGTTTATAATTAAATAGAGGCCTATATTATAACATTCATACTTTTTAATATTTAATTGTAATTAAATAATATATTTTTTCCCACCATCCTCTTTCTACACTTCGATAGTTTATATGTTATTACTAGACAGTGGATGCGGGATGACTTATCGTTGAATGTAGCTGGACATTTACTATATGTTACATTTTTTTCATTCAGACCATTGGCTCAACAGGTTTTAAAGGTAAACAGACTACGTCAACGTGCTACTGTATCTCCGTACAGTCAGAAGGAAAAGAAAAATAACGTACCGTAGCACTGTAGTACATACCTTGCAAGGTTCAGTCCTCGTCATCATTGATGCAATTACCAGCGTTGCAGTAAACGACGATATATTCTCGTAAGTTGTCGAAGCTGAATCGTCTTCGCCTATCGCTTAAACAGGTTTTGTATCGAGAGAATTTCTGAAGAAAACCTCTAAAATGGGGATCACTCAATTTCTTTAGAGGAATATTTGTACTGAGCATCATGTTGCACGTGTCGTTAGACCCGCATGATGATGATGATGATGATGATGATGATGTAGATGGGTCCTCAGATTTCATTTCAACGTATTTCCTGTGCGATGTACTGTTGCAATGTTTCTCTATAGCCTGAGTTGTTCTGGTTTTTATTTCAATTTTACGTATATTACACACGACATTGTCTTCGTTAATACATAAAATGTCACTCTCATACTTCTTAATTGCATTTCGGATCTCTGAGCGAATTTAACGTTTTGCCATTATGAATGGTTCAGCATAACATATTCAACGCGTACTAAATACTTGAGCGGGATAACACAACTGATCGGGGTTCATTCGTTTTGTACGCTGCTGTACTCGCCAGGTACACAAAAGACGGACGGCGCGGCACGTGCCATATAGGCCTACTCTGATACGAAAGAACTTCACTTTTCCGCATCCATTGTCTAGTTATTACGTACTACCAGTGACGACTCATAATATTCTTTGTATGCAGGATATGAGATTGACGGCTGATGACCAAGACAAACTAATATTAGTAATAGTAGTAGTAGTAGTAGTAGTAGTAGTAGTAATAATAATAATAATAATAATAATAATAGAGCATGCAAAATCAATACAAGTAGGCCTATGTTAGTCTTTGACTCACCTTTCTGGGACTGGCAATTTATTTGCAGTGAAGTTCGATTCTCCTCCCCTTTTTAGTTGCGAAGATGGCTCCTAAGCCATTGTAGTGCCCGATATTTACCGATGTTCCGTCGTATTCTTTCGGCTGTCCTGTCATCTGGAAGTCCTGTTAATTCTTGTATTTATTATAGGTTATCTTATTTATTTTTATGTAATTTTGTTTTTTATTAATTTTATTTTTATATTATACCATTTTAAATTATTTATTATTTCGTTTATTCTATTCCTTTAAAATGACCAATGAACTGCATTTAAGTAGGCTATAGGGATACTTAAAAATTCTTATTGTAGTTCCTGACAGGGTCTCCATTACCCAGAAAGAAGGGTCGTAGTATTAGGATACACGGCCACATCCTCAAACATGGTTAAAGTCAAGCCATATCCCACCCTCTGCATTCTCCATTGTTCACTAACTTCACTGCTAGAAAAAACCGTTTGCTGTAAGATATTTGGATGGTTCCTCGGATATTATTTCTGGGCTGTGCAGTGGCGACAACTCACGATAGAAAGTTGAAGCATAAAGGAAATCATTACGTCGGGACGCAGTAAAAATCGAAATCTGTAATTAAAATATTTTCCATTTTCAGAGGCACGAAATTAAACGGTAGGATCATCCTCATATCCTTCGTGGAGGAATCGCCACTGCGTACTACATTGCAAAATTTTTATTCACTACGGAAGATTCATTATTTGATATTTTTCCATCATCATCATCATCCTTCACGAATTAGGACTCTGTAGACCTGTTTCGGCCCCATCTAGCAGTCTTCTAAAAGGTCTTGCTGGTCGACGATGTCCTCTAGGTTTGTACTGCATCATAATTTTTGGGGTTCTTGAATTTTCCATTCTTCTTACATTATCTAGCCAATTGAATTTATATCTGCTGATTTTTTCTTCTACTGACTCTACTTCTAATTGTTCTAAAATTTCTTCATTCCTTTTTCGGTCTAAATTTTATTTCCGTTGCTTCGATTCTGTTCATGTCATTTTTCTTTAATGTCCAAATCTCGCTTCCGTATAAAAGGGAGGGTAATGCTAGTGTATTATATATTTTTATTCTTGTAGATTTATGTACTAATTTAGCTTTAAATGTATTATATATTATATATATTATTTTAATGCACCGAAGTACATATGATATTTCCATGCAGATATTCTGCGTCATCATACGATGAAAGAGTAATGGAACGGAGAAAAATTCTCTCCGGCGCCGGGATTTGAACCCGGGTTTTCAGCTCTACGTGCTGATGCTTTATCCACTAAGCCACACCGGATACAACTCCGACGCCGGTTAGAATCGTCTCAGATTAAGCTCCAACTGTTGGGTTCCCTCTAGTGGCCGCCCTCTGCACTACGTCATAGATGTCTATGAACGCAGGACCGAAGTCCACACATGTGCTGAGGTGCACTCGATATGAGTGATTTAAGACGGCGCTTATTCCGTCTGATCCCGGCCAACCAGTCACTCATATCGAGTGCACCTCAGCACATGTGTGGACTTCGGTCCTGCGTTCATAGACATCTATGACGTAGTGCAGAGGGCGGCCACTAGAGGGAACCCAAGAGTTGGAGCTTAATCTGAGACGATTCTAACCGGCGTCGGAGTTGTATCCGGTGTGGCTTAGTGGATAAAGCATCAGCACGTAGAGCTGAAAACCCGAGTTCAAATCCCTGCGCCGGAGAGAATTTTTCTCCGTTCCATTACTCTTTCATCGTTCAAATGTATTGTTTATTATTCCTAGAATTAGTGTAAATTTGGTAATTTTCTTGTTCACATCTTTTTCATTTTGATAAGATATTTCACAACCCAGATAATTGAAATTTTGTACTTGTTCGAGGCATTGGTTATTGTGTATTATCTTACTTCTGACTGGGTCTTGTCCTAAAAATGCCATTACTTTTGATTTTTGTGCTGAAATTTCCATCCCAAAATCTTTTAATATTTTATTTAATGTATATTATCCTCTGAATTGGAAATTATGACTTGATCATCGGCATAGAGTATTTTTACATGAATTTCTAAATGTGTAGCTGACTCATACAGTATCATGGCTTCATAAACCTTCAAGTAGAAAATGGAAGAAGAATGAAGATTTGTGGAACTCCATCTTCTTAGTGTCATTTTTCATGCTATTAAAACAATAATAAACGCAATATGTCAGTCTTATGCAAATTATGTTATTAGTACACTGAGGTACCCTTTGCTTCACTTCGATACACGTTCTCAGTTCCATGGAAACAGCCATGCCTTCCTACACTCCGCTTAAAATTGAGCTTCCTACAAAATATGCAGCCCATTTGACTTCGTTCCAAGAATAACTGTGCAGGGTTCCAAACATTCTGAGTGGATTAACTCTTCCTACATACCCTTCTAGCATCCCAAATCTTTCTGCTCTAGAAAGGATAGACATTTCAATGTAATTCTCTACTAAGATGACATAGAATAACAAAACTGCAAACAGTGTAGAAATTCATAACACAATATCTTTGTTGCGATGAATTACTGGCATTTTACGACATTTAGATCACGTATCCACGAAAGACTCGAGCGAAACTACGTCAGCAATATTACAATAGTAAATTGAACAATGAAATCTGTAGTGCTCGGGAAAAGTGACACAAGTCAAAAATGTTAATTTTACAGGAGAAGGAAAAAAACTGTCTTCACACTGGTTTATAAAGGTTTGATTTTCTTCTGTATTAATTATTGTAATGGGAGAAATACTTATGTCTCTTTTCCCAAGCGAGCAGATGTTCCATAAGTTGTCAATAAATTAATAAAAAAATGTTTGTGGAAACTGACTTATGCCACTTTTCCCAAGCACTGCAGAAATTTTCTTCTTAAGGATTCGAGAGCCTTCCAAACAAGTAAACTGCATCGGAGTCACAGATCCTAGACTGCTAGTAGTCTACCACCACCAACACCGGCACCACCACCACCACCACCATCACCTCCAACTCCACCATCTCTACCTCCACCACTTCCACCTCCACCACCACCACCACCATCACCTCCAACTCCACCATCTCTACCTCCACCACCATCACCACCACGACCATCACCAACTCCACCACCACCATCACCACCACCACCATCACCACCACCACATCATCACCACCACCACCATCAACACCACCACCACCATCACCACCATCACCACCACCATCACCACCACGACCATCACCATCACCACCACCATCACCACAACCACCACCACCATCACCACCACATCATCACCACCATCACCACCACCATCATCACCACCATCACCACCACCACCACCATCACCACCACCATCACCAACTCCATCACCACAACCACCACCACCACCATCACCTCCAACTCCACCATCTCTACCTCCACCACCATCACCACCACGACCATCACCAACTCCACCACCACCATCACCACCACTATCATCAAGTCCACCACCACCAACTCCATCACCACCATCACCACAACCACCATCACCACCACCACCACCATCACCACCACGACCATCACCATCACCACCACC